>CM035159.1:95523798-96123798 GCA_020205615.1 Panax quinquefolius
TCCCAAGACATCTCGAAAGTGCGCTGTTTAGGTACGCTTTTACGTATTCTATGAATAACCGCCTTCACGCAACATAAAGGTGGCAAGGAACCTTTGCATCCTCGAGCATCCCAAAACATCAAATATTCTTCGTAATCATAACCACGCCTCCGCCTTTAAGTGGTTCGCTTCTGCAAAACTCCAAAGGTCCCAGCCTTTGAACTGCTTAAGAAAGGACCACCGTGGGTCGCTATTGTTTCCACCAAAGATTATGAATACGAAGTCTCTCTCATCGATGTCAGTCAGATGAATTACATAAAGCCTCCGAACATCCCATCGCTCATCATCCCATCAAGGTTGTTATTTACCGAGGATTATGCTCTCCTCGCTGCACATTATCCTCGGTATTAACTGTGGTGACTTAAACTGGCCTCATGTGCTTCATTGCTTATCTCAACATTTTCGGATGCCATTTTCAAATACCGCCACAAAACAAGGGTTAATTAATATATCACATATTATCCCTATACTCCGACCAACCAATTAAATACCAAATAAACTTAAGAGGTCATACTAGCTAAGGAATTCCCTGCCTCTCTCCTAGTTCTTGCCTCACATCTCATCCAGGAACATATCCCTAAGTTGATATTAATCGTGACGCCTCTAAAATAGGTATACATCACCCATCTCTGGGTCGCCAGAAAATACATGGTACAAAATTTCAAATACAACTTAATAATACAACTTTCGTAAAATACGCCAAAACATAAATCTGAGAGTTTTAATAAGAATATTGTCATCTAGATAATATCCACACTCAATGGAGTCCTCATTACATTTATTATCACACTATTTAATGTAATAGTGAGAACTACTAATGCTATCATCCGGACCATCACTGCTCTTCAACTCGCCCCATCTATATTCTCATTTCTCAAGAGAACAATGAAAGAAAGTGGTGAGCTCAACTAGCTCAAAGAAGAAATATTACGACTAAGATAATGCGTAATAAATTATCCTTAGCCTTCAACAAAGATAACAACCGATGTAATACAATAGATAACAAGTTTTAGATCAACAATCAAGTAAAGAGAATAAACAATCCATTGTAAGAGTCAAGTAGAGCATAAAATCTACTATCTTCTATGATTTAAAAAGTTTTCATCAACTTTATCGCCGAGACTCACCTTAATAAATAAAAGTGAATCATCCTCGCACTAATGCCAAGGATATTCAATGTAATCATCAACGGTCATGATTATACCAATAATCCTCTCGTTATAATCATACCAACAACCGCCCATCAATGAACTAATAAAGCCAATGAGGACTTTACCACATCATTCGTTACATTACTACATGATTATACCAATAATCCTTAGTCATAATCATACCAATTCCATCTACGCACGTAAGTCAAAGATTTGACTTTAATCACAATATAAGCAATGAGGATGATGACAATGACATAATAATTCAATAAACAAGTTCAAGGATAAATTTTAAAGATTTATAACTTAATTTATCCGTAAATCAATAACGCCCAAATTGTCAACACGATATCGCTTTGTAGAGTAAAATTCAAGAATAATATTCATGTACCAAAAAATAATTTGGACAGTAAAAGAAATATATTTTTTGGGTGAATAAGGTCTCGTGAATAGTATCGGAATAAGACTCGTGAATAATATCCCTATTACCTAAAAGTGTCCCAAATAACCAAGTTGAATGATACTAGAGTGAATAGTAATCGTGAATAAAGAATCTCGTGAATAATAACTTACGAATAGTACTCCCATTTAAAAGTGCCTCTACCCGAAAGTGAATGATACTAGAGTGAATAAGAACGGGTAAATAGTAACCTCATAAATAGTAACTCAGAAAATAAAAAATACCAAAGAAAATGATATTCCATGATGAGTATAAAAGAAATGAAATCTCATACAAAGTATAATAATATACTAAATCGCAAATGGATTTTCACCAACCATGCCAGAATCCAATAGCATGCATCATTTCCACAATTTAATAAGGAATAAATACAAGGATCATTCACCATGCATGCGATAATCCATATGTAAAGGTTATTCCAATGTAACAATAAAGAATGGAATAACAAAAGAATTCACCTGTGCATGCGATGTATCGCATGCATAAAAGTTATTCCAATGTAATAATAAAGAATAGAATACGTGTTGCCAGAATCCAGATGCATGTGATATTCCAAATGTAATAATAAAGAATGGAATCAGTCACTGCATGAATCCGATGTATGTGATATTCCAACAAAATAATAAAGAATAAAATAACAATGTATTCATTGTGTACGACATAATCGCATGCATAAAAGTTATTCCCAATGTAATAATAAAGAATGGAATAATGTAAGAATTTCACAACGTATGTGGTATTCATATGACAAAGTTATTCCAATGTAATAATAAAGAATGGAATAACAACTCTTACGAAAGTATTGAAAGAAAATAACTTCTCTTCATGAATACGTAAAAATAATACCCCTTTCCTCAAAAAAAAATCGGATACTGAATAAGGAGGTACAGATTTCTTTCTTCTTTCTCTCTATAATTTCTCTCTATAATAATTGCTTTATAGCTTTTTAGTGGTAAGAAATGAAGGAAGAATGAGCTTCTATTTATAGAAAATATAGTTTCGATAATTGCACGCTTGGGGGCTCAAAATATTACAATATAATACCTTCTTCTTTTCTTCATTTTTAATTTAGTCCTCGCAAGTATTATCAAACTTGCACCATCTCCCTAATAGTAAATCATGTGAATCAATAGTTCTAAACATGTGAAAATATGAATTACAAGATAAAGACTCCATCTATACCTCCATTTTTAACTTACCATACAAGTATTATCAATCTCGCACCACCTCCCCTAATAGTATAAGAATGTGAATCAATAGTACACATGTGAACAAATATTTATAATCATGTGAATTAATAGTAATTAATTCTCATTTATCCAAAGGAATTACTCGATCGATCAATATAACTTCCGCACATCAATTATCATCGAAATAAATGTCAATTTCCACTAACACTAATAATTCCAACACAATGGAACTATCAAATTCATCTTTAATCAACACGAACTTATTTCATCATTATTATAATTCACAATATTTAACAATCGTGTCGCTCCTGTGAAAGAGGGGGCTTCGATAGGGATTTCTCCTTATCAGCGCGCAATTTAGGTGACCAAACCTCTCTTCGACGTAACTTCTAGACATCGTTAATATTGCAAATAATAATATGAATAATTTTGTCATCTCAATTATCGATTTAATAATATATATTATATGATGATAATCGACAATAATTGAATCAAATAATATGAGATATATGATGCAACAATTATCGAGAAGCAATAATCGAAAGTATAACCGAGTGACTTCTTCACGTAAGCATCAATAATCAATACCGTGCTACTACGCAACCAATGCCAGACATATACATTTTACTACCGAGTAGTTCAACCGCTTTAATGGTAACACTTTCACCGTTATTTTTATAAAAAGATAATTTATCGCTTTTCAACTACGACAATAATTCCGCTTGGGGTCCACCAATGATCGTGCCATTGCATTTAATATTCCCCTATTAAAATGAATATTCCTCACCAATCTAATATTATATAACAACTTCAGATACTTTGCAAAATTTATAAATATTACCCACAACTATAACATTATATCAAATCCATTCCATAATATTCAAAAAAATATTTATTAAAATTTAAATCTTTATTCATAAATTTGGGGGTCACACTTTTCATATGATGATGTTTTAGATATATGATGCCTTTGAAATGTATCCCTATGAAGCATTAAATGCATTTGACATTTCGAGCTTTGATGGAGACTTTTGCACAACTTCGATTAGCAAGATCGCCCAATCGACACAAAGAGATCGTTGTTTCACCTAACACCCAAAAAAGGTGTTTTCAATGAGCTGCAGTACTTTCCTTTAGCTTCTTCAATACGTTTCTTTTGTTATATACTAAGGATGATCTGTCAGGTCATCGGGACTTTAGAGGTCTTCAACGCTCTATAGCTCATTCCATATTTGTTGTGATTTATCTTTAAACAAATGGACGAGGCTCAATGCTTCTCGACACGCATGATGAAGCTCTACGATTCGATCGTGGTGTCTTGCCACCTGGTACTTGATCCGGTGTCGATAGATGAGAACACTATGATTTCTCTTAAGCATCGGTACACTACGATCTTCACTTGTTTGACTTTGCAGACTTTACTTCTACTTCGAGAGCACTCTACTAACTCTCGATTTGGCTCTTGCAGAATGCTAGGACTACTCTACTACTTCTGAGAGGCCCTTCAAAGCAGATACACTACGATCCTCGATGCTCCACGATTCTCGCTTTTTATCTTCTTTAATCTTCGATCATCTTGATAGACTACTTATTCAAGTTGAAGCTTCATCTATTACATCTCAAGATATAGATCAACCTAACAACTTTGATCTTTTCTTCTATACATTCATTTACGTAATGATAAACATTAAAGTCCGTGATCAACCTAACAAATTTGATCTATCACTAAGTCCTCAGACACGTGTTCCTTTCAAGGACTTTACATATAATCACGACTATTAACTTTCAACATCAAATTTTAAATATGCAATCTCCCAACAATCTCCCCTATTTGATGTCGACATAACCAAGGAGATTTGTATCATGATTATTAATTTCTAGATGCGCTTGCTAGAAAGTAAATACGACTTAGTGTTTCAAAGGAGCAAATTAAAACCTCTAGAGAATAAGCATGAATTTATCGATTTGTAAAGACATATATTACAATTAAGCTTAGTTACATCAATAAGAAATGAGTTTCAACTTATCTCTATTTCTTTCCGCTTTTGTTCCTTGGAGGATTTGCATACTCTTGAGCTCTTCTTCTTCTCGCCGACTTCATCTCTCCACGCTATATCTTCCATCTCACTTCGACTTAGCCTCATGTAATGTTCGTGTCTATTCATGAATGCAGGATCTCCAATTGGCATTTTAGCCTATGGTGGTCACCTCTTGTGAGCTTGGAGAAGGCCTTTTGACTTCTTAGTGGTTGTGCCATGAGAATTTATTGTTGCTCGTGTCGGAGTCTCGATGATAGACTATCTTCGCAGAGAACTTCATGGGAGAACTTTCGAGAATTGAGAAATTTTAACTTTTTGCCTCGCTTCTCTTTCGCTTTTCCTTTGTCGCTCCTTCCCTTTATTCTCCCCTTTATGTCAAAGATCAAGGGTTCGAATATCTTCGATAAAGTAGTCATGCCTTGGACTAGTTCATGGAGTCGAGTCTGGATCGAACAATATCTCGCACGATTTTCCTAATCGTAGAGTTAGTAAGTTCGAGCTTCTCTTTGCGTAATGGCCAAGACATTTTCTATTTATTTGATTTCACCCATGGAGAATGCTTGAATTTTTCATTTGGGTCTTTAGACTCGTGAGATTTTCCATCAAAAGTCGATTTTGGGATTCTCGAGTATTTTTTAAAATAAGAACAACATCCATGTGCTTTTCGGGTAGCTAGAAAGTGGATTTGATCCCTTTCATCGATATTCAATCATCTCTTTTATTATCTCCCTAAGCTTCTTTCACGGGCCGTAACTTAGGTTGCTTTGGGAGAGTATCGCAAAGATCAATCAAATGAGTTAGCCTCATATGAACAAGTTCAGAGTGAACTTCAAGATCTTTCAGTATGTCCTTGGTCACTTTCTTAGTTGCTTTCGACAAACCCGCTTTTGGTGGGAGATCAGATATAAGTTCAAGGAGTCATGGATTATTTGGAGGAGAGGTTTTGAATGTTGACTCTCATTTGGTAGAGAGCAAGATCAAGACCTAAAATAGTCGTTGGTCGAGGAAGATGGTATGTCTGACGGAGGGGCAAGTGTGTGAGGTCGAGCTTCAAAAGGGATCGAGCTCCACGATCTTAACAGTGACTCGACGACTTCAGGTAGTGACTCTACGATTGGATGTGGCTCAATAATCGTAGAGGAGAGATGATAGGAGATTGGATCAACACAAAGTTTGGCATATTTGGTTCATCATTACCAAATGTGGGATTCTCAGAATCGAAATTGATTGAGTGGATGAAGTATCACTTCCAACCACCTTGGTGATTCATAGAATCGATCAAAAAATGATGGTGGACAAATGATTTACCCTAAAAGAGATGGGAATAGTTTGTACCTCATGCCCATATTTCAAGAGGGGCATTGGTGATCAATTTTTAAGCAAAGTTGATTTTGCCTCGGGAATCCATGAGCTAGCACCAAATTGCCGGATAAAGCTTTCAAGGTCCGTAATACGTGATCCTGTGGAGTCGAGGATTTGGGCTCGTGAAATGGCATCATAGGTAGATATAGAGAACAGCTTGATTGTAGTTAGCTCTCTATATGTCCATCACAGCCCACAACAATGATTTCAACTTCGCCATCCCTTCTTCTTCTTCTCCGCCTTTATTTGAAATTTCCACCACATCAATTATCTCCACTTGATTTCTTTTTCTTCTTCGCTCTTTCATCCTCCATAACTTCAATCCTTTCCATTTCTATAATTTTCAAACTAGAATCTCTCGAGGGATCGAGGAAGATTCATGATGATCTCTTGGCAATTCCTCCTCACCGTAGCTTTATCTCGACATAGGACTTGTGAGGCTCCCCTCAACTTGATCATCCATTTGAATTTCAAATAGCCCCCTCACCAGGCATCTTTAGTATAGCATTTTAGGTAAGAACTTCTAGTGAAGCTCCCTCAACTCGACTCAGATTCTCCTTACTAGCTTCGTAGTCCTTTCTCCGCAGCCTATCCTTTTATCTTTCTCCTTTAACGCTTTTTCATTCGACAAGAATGTATTTCTCGACAAGTTTTCTTTTTCGACTTCCTAGTCGAGCCACATCCTCAAGATCATCTTCAGCCTTTTCATTTCAAAGGTCGATCAGCCGAGAAGTCATTGCAAGATCCTCTTTGGAGTGGTGTCCAATCTGGATTCTACGATCCAGAGAGACTCTACGATCAAAGAGAAAGAGGTCTTCTTAGACTTACGACCGCTTTCGCGCTTTTTTCGAGCAAACCGAGAGATGGTAGCTCGCTCTTCTTCTTCCTCGATCGTTGTTCTTTTCTTTTCAATTTCTTCAGAGTTTCAAAGGTTCGAACTCTCTTGAGGTGCCTCAAGAGTGAGCCTCGAGGCTCCTCCGCCATTTGAGCCTTCATTTTTCTTTTTACCCTTGCTTTTTTCGATTAAAGCAATGGGTTCTTCCTTGTTGATTTCTTCTTCTTCTTCTTCGCCTCCTTTACAATGTATATATTTCCCGGTATTCAGCCTTCCTTTGCATCACAGCTCTTCCATCGGACTCTTTATATCATTCGACATTTTCAATGGATTTCTTTTCCAGCTTTCAAATAAATTATTGGGTCATCCTCCCGCTGAGATTAATGGATTCTCCTTCATTATCTCCAATTTTGTCACCCAATGCCGATTGCAAGATGATGCTTATAAACCGCCTCAGAGCAGCATCTTACCGTAGCTCTTTGATTTCTTTTGAATCGAGCATCCACTTCCCAATCCAATCGATGAGTAGGCTCCAAAGTCGAGTCGATTCCATAGCAGATTGTTGTCATAAGCTTCAGTTGTACTTCATTCACTGAGTCGTGGCCAGAGCTTTTGCAACATATGCACTTTCTAACAATGTCAGCCAAAAACTCATATTTTTGGGGAAACTCCTTCTTCTTGTACCCTCGACAACCGATTTTTTTTGTGATGCATCTTCTTCACCATCATGGAAATCGATGACTTCTATCGATAGGAGTCCTTCGACTTAAAGCCTAGGGCCGATTTATGTCTTCAACCTTTTGAGCTCGAGTTGTACTCCCTCGACTTTTGTGGTGATGATGTTGTTCTCAAAAACTCCATTGCTATAAAATTCCTTTATTAGCTTTGGGTAGATCCATGTCGGTGCCCAGAGCCTCCTCAAGACCAAATTTTCTTTACCGTAGATGTAATCTTGTGGAATTGAGAGTCATTGCCTTGAACTCATCAAATAAAGTCAGAATCAGTGAGGATAATACTTCAAGTCGCCATTCGATTTTTTTCACACCGAGGTTGATTGAGTGTTTTTGAAAGTTAGGTTTCTACTCGTCAGAGAGAGAGAGGAATAAGCTTTTTGAACTTCGAGGTGATTTCAAAAAGATATTTTAAACTATATTTGTAACTTCCTCCACTCGATCTCGCTTAGGGGACATGTGTCAAGTCTCGCTTGGCTCCACGATTTTAACTTGTGGAAAAAATATCGATTTGCCCTTAGCTCCTCCCGAGCTAGTGTAGTCTTTGGGAGGACTACGATCGTCGAGGTAGCACTACTACCATTGAGGTTGTCATTGTGATCGTTGAGTCCATCGTCAATCTGCTCTACTTAACATTATCTCGCTTTCTATTCCTTGTGATGAACTTTTGACTTAGCATTTCTTCCGAGTTAAGGTAGCTCTAAGAAGGGCCAACCTCTTAGAATGAACTAAGGATTAGGGTTTGTCCCCGAGGCATTCGATGAGAGATTGCTTTGATTTGTTGAAACTTTTGTCATCACAGATGCTTCTTTGTCATGTTGAGGAAACTTCTACGATCGTGGTCTTTCACATTGCAACTTCACGATCGTGGACTTTCTTTTGGTCATGTCTACGATTTTGAACATAGCCTTTATATCCTGCATGGTTAGCACAAACTAGAGCATAGATTTTATGGTTGTAGATTTAGCATGCCTAGCTCACTTATTAATTTATTAAACTGGATTCATCTAGAGGCTTTGTAAAGACATCAACAAGTTGATTTTCAAGTAGGGATGTATTAAAGATATGGTTCCATTTTGAACATGATCCCTAATAAAATGATATCTTATTTCTATATGCTTAGTCCTGTAATGCACATGATGTGATTGTGTGTTATTGCTATGGCACTTGTGTTATCACAATGAACATGTATAGATTTGAAATCAAACCCATAATCTGCTAGTCGATTTTTCATCCATAAGATTTGAGCACAACAAATGCCAAAGAAGAATATATTCAAATTTCTTCGTTGTTGATGTAGATATCGAAGTTTTGCTTCTTGCTAAAACCAGACACAAGTCTGTTTCCCAAAGAATGATATTGTGCCACTAGTAGTATTTTTCTATCTATTTTGCAAATTTCGCAAAATCAAGATCTCAGATATCCTGTCAGCTCAAAAGAGGACTCTCGGGATACCAAAGCCCCAAGTGAGGTGTGCCTTTCGAGGTACCTAAAAATCTTTTTACAAAGTAGCTATGTGATTCTTAGATTAGCTTGAAATCTAGCACATATGCATGTTGCAAACATTATGTCCTGGTTCCATCGCGCTAGATATAGAAGAGAGCCTATCATACCTCAGATTGAAAGTTATATCAATACTTTTACCTTTTTCATCTTTGTCAAGCTTGGTCATCGGAGCAATTGGGGTTTTTCCGGGAGAGGTCGATTCCATGCCATACTTTTTAAGTAAGTCTTTAATGTACTTGGCTTGGTTTATGAAGATTCCTTCATCACCGCTTTACTTGTAATCCAAGAAAGAAGTTCAATTTCACCCATCACGCTCATTTCAACTTTTGCTCGCATAAGCTTGGCAAATCTCTTACACAATTTTTCATCAAGAGAGCCAAAGATAATGTCATCAACATATATTTGAACTAATAAGACTTTGTCTTTATGCTTTCTAAGAAATAATGTGGTATCTACTCTACCTCTAAAGGAACCCATTTTCAATAAGAAAATTAGTTAATGTTTCATACCATGCTCTAGTGTGCTTGTTTAAGACCATATAAGGCTTTTGTCTAATCTATAGACATAATTAGAGAGAGTTGGATTGATGAAACCCGGAGGTTGTTCCACATATACTTCTTCTTGAAGTTCACCATTCAGAATGCACTTTGACATCCATCTAAAAAGACTTTGAATTTTATGTGAGCAAAGAAAGGCAAGAAATATTCGATGGCTTCTATTCCGCAACAAAAGTAAAGGTCTCGTCAGTAGTCAATGCCTTCTTCTCGAGAGTAACCTTTGGCCACTAGTCTTGCCTTATTCCTTGTTATTACTCCATCTTCATCCATCTTGTTTTCAAGACCCACTTGTGCCAAATGACATGATGACTTTTTTGGTCTTGGAACTAATCTCCATACTTTGCTTCTTTCAAACCGATTTAGTTCTTCCCGCACGGCTTCTATCCAAATTGAGTCTTCCATAAAGATCTTCTATCTTCTTGGGGTTCATTTGTGATGTAAAGCTCAGATAGAAACACTCATTTTGGTGTATGCTCTTATTTTGACTCTCGCATTCGGGGTCTCCAATGATTAAGTCTTGAGTGTGATCTCTCGCCCATCTATTTCTATTGGAACATCCGTCCCGATGCCTTCTTGTTCGAGACCTTCAAGATCAATTTCAGCTTTGATGTGGAGGTTCGTTGTCTCAAGTAGTTCTCTCTACGATCTCCCTTCTTCGCTTCGACGATTTCATTTTTTCGAACTACGATCGTGGTGTCGAGCTCGACGACTTCATCTCGAATTATCGCTTTGTAGTGTCTTCGAGGCACTGTTTTGCCCAAGTCTATTTCATCAAAAATGATGTGGATCGAGACTTCAACACTCAGTGTCTTTTTGTTGAACACTCTATAAGCCTTACTGTCTGTGGCATATCCGAGAAAGATTCCTTCGTCTGACTTGGGTTGGAACTTTGTCGATATTGCTTCCCATTGTTGAGAATATAGCATGCATAACCGAATACATGGAAGTAATCGACATTTGGCTTTCTTCCTTTCCACATTTCAGTAGGAGTCTTCTTAATCGTAGAGTGTATAAACGATCTGCTCGAGTGTAAGATGCAAGTTGTCGATAGCTTCTTCGCCTAAAAGTATTCAGCAGTATGGGGGTCGCTTAGTAGAGTTCTTCCATTTCTATCAACGTTTTGTTTTTTCTCTCTGCCACTCCATTTTGTTGAGGGGTTCGTGGAGTCGAGAAGTTGTGGATCGATGCCATTGTCTTCATGCAGAATTTGTCCATCTCGTAGAAGTCAAATTCTCTCGCCATGATCACTCCTTATAGCCTTGATTTTCTCCCTTTCTCGCTCATCACTAGTCCTGAATATTTTGATTAATTGGGAGCTAGTTTCATCTTTTGAGTTTAGAAAGAACACCCATGTGAATCGGGTGTAGTCATCCACTACGCACCAAATGAGTATCTCTTCCTCCAAGGCTCGTTATTGAATTGGCCCAAATAGATCCATATGAAGCAACCAGCAGAGGTTTGTCAATCGAGTCGATAGCTTTTGTTCTTAAACGAGCTTCTAGTCTATTTTCCAAGTCGACAGTATCGCATGGCCTTTCTTCGACGGTTAAACTTGGGTAAGCCTCGCTACTAGATCCTTCGAGGCCAGTTTAGACATGCTTTTGAAGTCGAGATGAGACAATCTTCTATGCCATAACCAAATTTCATTTCTTCAGATGCTTTAGCCGTAAAGCATATCATCTCGTCCGAGCTTAGTTGATCAAGATCGACAAGATATACATTACCTTCTCTTGTTTTAATCACTTTATAGAGGATGTCTTTAGTCTCTCGACTTGACATCGATTGTCGAGAAAAGTGACTTGATGACCCTTGTCGCAGAGTTGGCTTATGCTCGTAAGATTGTGTCGTAAACCTTCCACATAGGCTACTTTTATCAAAGATACCGCACCATTCCCAACCGAGCCATATCCTCTTGTCTTCGCCAGAGCTATTGTCTCCAAAGACGACCGATGGACTTCCTTTCTATGTAATTAGATGTAAGGCTTTGTTCTCGTCGTCATGCCTCGAGCATCCACCGCCCGTGATACTGTGTTGTGATCGTGGAGCTTGGTTCTGTGGTAAGATAAAACTCTCATTTTGGTACCCATACTTGCATGGGTCCTACTTTGTTAGTACCTTGGGAACCCAAATTTGCTTAATTTTGGGTTTCACATGCATAGATTATGGTAGCATATCATGTTCTTTTTACGACTAGTCTTATTACATACAAAACATCTAATATAATGCATGCTTGTGTGTGTGTGTGTGGATTCTTCCTCCATTTGGACTTATGTGGTTTTTCAAGCAATTCTTCCTTTATACTTATTCTCCTTTTTCCATGTGTCCTTATGTTTCATGATTTGTGAAGAGTGAGGCTTAACTCTTCTGTTCCTTCCTAGTTGGTTCGTGGAGTCGATTTTACTCGATTTCACGACCTTTCGAGGTGGAGAGAGAGAGACCGAGTTACTCTTTCTTTTTTCAAACCTAGCCAAGATGAGATCCTTTATTCCTTGGAGCATAGGGTGGATCTCAAGAGGAGGGTTGGATCGGTTCTTCCTTTCGTGAGGATTTCACAAATGTAATGCTTCTACTAAAATTTGAAACATTACTAAAACTAGTTTCCTTTATCTTTTCCACATATGGTTTTCGAGGTGGGTTCCCAAAACCTAAAACCTATTCTCGTCGATGCACTTCTCCGATCGAGATCGTGGAGTCCATGGAAGAAGAGGATTTATTCCATGTAGAGATTGTTCTTTCTAGTTCCTCAATTTTAGAGGTCGATTTGACTCTCTTTGTGCATTAAGTTCATTGGGTCTGCTTTTAAGAACTTATTCTCAGCTTTCAAATTTGAGAGAGAGAGTTAGTACTTAGAAGAGTTGTTTCTAGTTCTTCCCGAACTTTCTTTTTCTTTTTGAAGAAGAGAATAATCTTTGGATGTAACTCTCAACCATTTCATGTATTGATGCAGATCGATGTTATGCCATGTAGAAAGCTTCTTAAGTCATCAATGTCTACATCAGAGAGTTAAAGTCAAATACCTCATCTATACTTACTTCAAGTATGTCGATTTCTTCTTATCCTTTCAGATGTTTGGCCATCGACAAAGATTTGCCATTTGAGGATCTTCATCATCTCCAGATTCGGAGTCGAGTCATTGTTCGAGTCACTCCCACCATCCTCCTACCACAAGACCTTTATCTTCTTCCGAGCCTCTTGTCGCTTTGAATTTTTCTTTCAATTTGATCTTTTCGAAGTTCTTCTCTCGAGAGGTTTGTCAGTAGCTTTTTTAAATGAAATGGCTGTGCTTTTTGCAAGCTTGTAAGATAAGTCATTTATTTGCTCCCTAATCGTCAGAAGTTGTTGATTTTCTTAGGTTTATTGATTTCCTCGACGCATTGAACCTTCGAGTCTTCTTTACCAAAGATAGCAAAGTCCTCATCATCATCTTCATCATAGTCGAGTCATTTTCAAGTGTTGGCTTTGAGATGTTATCTGTTGCTTTGAGAGCAACCCCTTTATCTTTCTTTCTTCCTTCGATAGAGAGTTTCGTCATTGAGTCACCTCCAATTCATATGTGAGAAGGTTGCCATATAACTGCTGAACAATCATTTCATGGAGATTCTTTCGACTCTCCGATGGCAGTGGTTTTGGCATCCCACTTGCTAGGTAAAGCTCTCATGAACTTTATGATTAGATCTTTATTTCGATAGATCTTTCCATAGCTCTGAGAGAGTTGAGAAAAGACATCAATCTTTCAGTAGTGGAAGTGACATTTTCTCCTCGAACGTGCAAACATTTCATATTGCCGAGTCAGAGAGATTGCTTTATTTTCTCCGACTTCTTTCGTTCCTTCATGCATGATGAGCAATGCTTCCCATACTTCCTTTCATTGCTTTTGCTATCGATCACATTCTCAAACAGTGTCATCTTCTAAAGATTGGAATAAAATGTTCTCGCCTTTTTGTCGAGTCGACAACTTTCTTTTCGTTGTCATACCCATTCTTCTTCGACCTCGATCCAATTCTATTTGGGTCATCTACAAGAGAGCAAGCTTGGTAGGAATGTAGGGCCCATTTTGAAATAGCTTCAAATAGATCTTCATCTATTGAATCCATGTAGTTTGCATACCTAACTTCTCTTCCAAATCAACTAACTTATCTTTGCATACATAGGTGGCTTTCACGCCTCCTCCAGCCTTTTTGATTCGCTTATCGATGTGCCATCGATCTACTTAAGCTTTGTAGGCTATTTGATAGAACCTCGCTCGATACCAATTGTTAGTTTCAGAGGCACAATAGTTAGTTATAAGGGGGTTGAATAGATATTTTAAACTTCTTTTAAACAAAATGCTTATTAGTTTTGATAATGATTTAAACACACAACTAATTAAGATTTGTTTATTTTCCTTCAAGATATAATGACTTAATAGAGTAAAGCAGCTTATGGAAAGCTTATATAGCTTATGACAAGAATATAGGGGACACAGAGATTTTAAGTGGTTCAAAGCATTCAAAGCTCCTAGTCCACTCTTCTACTCCTCGAGTAGGAAATCCACTAAGGATATCTTTACAACTTCAATCTCATAGATTCCTTCAAGACCAAAGCAGCCTTGAACTTCTTAGTTCACTATTGAACTCTTCAAGTCCAAAGCAGATTGGTGCTTCTTAGTTCACTTAGAACTCTTCAAGTCCTTCGACTTGGAACTTCTTCCTTCACTTGATGGTAGTCGAGTTCTTGAATGGTGCTACTCAATCATTGTTAAGTTTGAGTTCGAAAGAACCGAGTAATCGAGCAAGTTTTCTTTTTCAGATCGTAGAGTCGAGCGCCGAGTGTTCTTCAAAAGATTTTTGTTCAAGATTTGCTTGATTCTTTCATCGCCGATGTTTTCAGATATATGATGCCTTTGAAATGTATCAAATGAAGACATCCGCTGAAGCATTAAATGCATTTGACATTTTGAGCTTTGATGGAGACTTTTTGCACAACTTTCGATTTAGCAGATCGCCCAATCGACACAAGCAGATCATTGCTTCACCTAACACCGAAAAGGTGTTTTTTCACGAGCCATAGTACTTTCCTTAGCTTCTTCAATACGCTTTGTTATATACTAAGGATGACTATTGTGTCATTGGGACTCCCGAGGTCTTCAACGTCCATAGCCCTATAGCTCATTCCATATTTGTGGGTGTGATTTATCTTTAAACAAATGGACAAGGCTCGATGCTTTCCGAGAGATACGCATGCTATTGATGAAGCTTCTCACGATATACTCGATCAGATTTGAGTGGTGTGTTATGGATCCGGGATCTAACAAACTGCATCACTAAATGACATCTTATAACACACTTCTAAACAACAAATCACATAATCACCTAAAATTTTAAGGATCTAGCAATGCTTGGGGTTTTATACCTTTAAAGCTTGATCCTTGAAGATCTTCGATCCGATATTGGGAAGATGAGAACAATTCTAGAGAGAGAAAAGTTGGACAAAATGAAAAGTAAAGTAACTTTTCTTACTTTAAATCTCCTATGTTTAGATTCAATAACATAAAAACCTTTATACTTATCTTCAAGCTCCCAAATTAGATTTCAAACTCTAAACCGAAATTAGGGTTTTAGATCCGATTTCTAGGTTTCTTATCCATTGCTAGGGTTTTATAACTCGAACGATGACGTTTTAATATATATTTGGGTTCACAAAGGATATAGGCTATCCGTCAACCTTAACCACATACCGTATACATATAATACGTAATATATACACATATACACTTAATCCTAATAATTCACCAAAATCCTTTACAAAATTTTGAAATCCTCAAAATTCCTTCCCAAAAATGTTAAATCCATACACTCATTTTTCCATCTAGATTTTAATATTGAACTTTAAATCAATCAATTATGATTTTAAAAATTTTCTAAATTTTGTCACATAGCTCACTTAGAACTCCTCAAGTCCTTCCGACTTGGAACTTCTTCCTTCACTTGATGGTAGTTTGAGTTCTTGTATGGTGCTACCAGCTTTTGTTAAGCTTGAGTTCAAAGAACTTAAAGAGTCGAGTGCTTTCTTTTTCAGATCGTAGAGTCGAGCTGCTAAGTGTTCTTCGCCGCTTTTGTTCAAAGATTTGCTCGATACTTTTCATCCGCCGATGTTCTCAGATATATGATGCCTTTGAAATGTATTCGTTGAAGTATTAAATGCATTTGACATTTTGAGCTTTGATGGAGACTTTTGCACAACAACTTCGATTAGCAGACTAGCCCAACCGACACAAAGAGACTGTTGTTTCACCTAACACCGAAAAGGTGTTTTCACGAGCCGCAGTACTTTCCTTAGCTTCTTCAATACGCTTTTTTGTTATATACTAAGGATGACTATCAGGTCATTGGGACTCCCGAGGTCTTCAACGCCTATAGCTCATTCCATATTTGTTCAGGATTTATCTTTAAATAAAATGAATGAGGCTCGATGCTTCCCATACGCATGATGAAGCTCTACTATTTCGATCGTGGTTTCTTGCAACCTGGTACTTGATCCGGTGTCGATAGATGAGAACACTACGATTTCTCTTAAGTACTGGTGCACTACGATCTTCACTTGCTTGACTTGCAGACTCTACGCTTCTGAGAGCACTCTACGACCTCTGATTTGGCTCGGCAAGCATTAGGACTGCTCTACGACTTTGGAGAGGCCCTTCAAAGTAGATACAATACGATCCTCGATGCTCTACGATTCTGCCTTATCTTCTACAATCTCTTGATCATCTTGATAGACTACGATTCAATGAAGTTTCATCTATTACATCTCAAGATATAGATCAACCTAAAATTTTCGATCTTTTCTTCTATACATTAATTTACAGAATGATAAACATTAAAGTCCAGATCAACCAAATAAATTTGATCTATCACTAAGTCCTTGTACATGTGTTCCTTTGAAGGACTTTACATATAATCATGACTATTAACTTTCAACATCAAATTTTAAATATGCAATCTCCAACAGATTCATTTTTGCCTTATCTTTTAATTACCAACTTATCTTTTTATTTCAAGATTTCAAGTAAAGAATATATAAGATATTATGTAAATCCTTATCATTTTTAGTCCAACGCACTTGTAAATTAAGTTGCATGCGTCAACCCTTGAAATGTGTAATTCTTTTTTTGTTTTAAATTTTCAAAGGCTTCCTTGCCCACTTTTCAGGAGAAATTTTAAATTTTTTAACTTGCCACTAATTTTTATCAATGGATACCCAACACAAGGCATGGTCCAATTCTATTCAACAAAAGGCATAAAATAAGGTTGATTTGTCCACATTTTGAGAAATTAAACCTTATGATAGGTTTATAGGTTTAATTTCAGCAAAATTAAAGAACTGAAAATTTTACTATTTTTGCTTATATATTAAAAGGCTAAATGCACTATGTTACATCAAATATTACCAAATTCATAATTCAGATCCCAAAGTAATTGGACTTACAAATTGCTACATAAACTATCTAATTACATACAATGTCAACTCTAAAATCATTTTCCAAAGAAAATCGAATTCAAATATTTCATTTTTCAAAACTCATTTGATCAGATACTTGCTTTGACTTCATTAAACAATAAAAATACTAATTTAAGGAATTATTTTTATAATAACTAATTTAAAGAGTTAATAATGTAAAAAAACAACTAAAACAAAAAAATCACCACACAACCGTCGCCCCTTATCACCACCACTACCCCCAACCATTGTTGCACCACCACTACGACTAACATCACCAAAATCATTGCCAACTCCTCCATCTCCATCATCAATCAAGCACTCATTTCTTTCCTAAACTCCAATCTTATCTCGAACTTCACAATCACAACATAATCTTAAAAATCTTCATTTTCAAATAGATAGATATGAGTACAAAATTGAAAGCAAAGTGAGTATCAACAAATAAATAAAAATTTAAACCCACCTCGTTCATCTTCTCCTGTCGTTAAAATTGAACCCATATTTTGATGATTTTCTTCTTAAATGGTGTGAAAATTTTAGATGGTGGTGAAAATTGAAAGGGATTCCATGAAAGGTGAAGAAGAAAAAATTAGGGCTCATAAGGAGAAGGTGAAAGATGAAGACGAAGATGAAGATGAAGATGAGGATTTCTAGACATTTTACCCCTCACTCGATTAAAGACGTTCTAGATGAAGAATAGATTTGATATAAGGTCGCCATGATTGAATTGGAAAGACGCAAATCTTTGCAAATGGGGTCCTCTAACAAATTCCTCCATAAGCACAAAATCGATTTTGTAGCTCATGATTATCTCCCTTACGCGGTTATAATGAAGTTTAAATGATGTTTACGATATTGTCAAATCAATCAAGAATTTTAGTATATGATTTACATTATAATCAGTATGTGATTTTGAATTTGGATCTGATGTATTCGGGAAGGAGTTTTGGAGTTAGCTATGTGAAGGAGCAGGGCTTAAATTTATTGTGGAAAAATTAGGAAGCAAGTGATTTAATTATATATAGTATTAATTAGTACTATTTTTAAAAAAATCTATTAAACACTATGTAAGATAATTTTAATATTTGAAGTCAACATTGTGATGCCCCCAAAATAGGTATACATCATCCATCTAGGTCGCCAAATACATGGTAATCTGAATACAAATATAAACTTAATTATACAACATGAAGTCGAGAGTTTTTATACCTAATATTGTCTCATGTATAATATCCAAACTCAAATTCAATCCTCATTACATTTATTATCACACTAAATAGTGAGGACTACTAAAATAACCATCTCGGACAATCACTCCGCTTCCCGACTAGTCCTGCCACGTTCTCATTTCTTCAAGAGAACAATGAAAGCAAAAGGGTGAGCTTAACTAGCCTAGTAAGAAATATTATAACTAAGATAATGCGTAATAAATTATCGTTAGTTTTCAATAGTGTTAAACCGATAAAATACAATAAATATCAAGTTTAATCGCATGGAACAAGCAATCCATTAAGAGTCAAGAGAGCATGATATCTACTATCTTCTATGATTTAAAAGTTTATCATCAATTTTATCACGAGACTCAAATTTTAATAAATATTTCATATCTCTAAATTATTCATGCACTACGGGCCAAGGATATTCATTAGTTTCACAACCACGAATTATCCATACACTATGGGATAAGGATATTCGTGTTTTCACCAATGGTCATGATCATACTAACAACTGTCCATCAATGTACTATAGGCCACTGAGGAATTTTATCATTTGTAACATTACATGTCATGATTATACCGAATGATCTCTGGTCATAATCATACCAATCACTAGTCCATCTATGCACGTAAGACAAAGATGACTTTCATCATAATATAAGCATGAGGATGATGACAATGATATAACAATTCAGTTAAAAGAAAGCAAAGGATAAATTTTTAAATATTTATAATTTAATTTATCCAGAATTCAATAATGTCCAAATTGTCAACATGATACTTCTTTGTGGAGTAAAATTCAAGAATAATATTGTATCAAAAATAATTTGGACAGAAAATAAAAATCAATTTTTGTCATAAATAGTACTCTGAGTGAACAGTACCCCGTGAATAGTACTTTGTGAATAGTACTTTGGGAATAATACTCCGTGAATAGTATTTTATGAATAGTACCCCATGAATAGTACCTTATATATAGTATATTGTGAATAGTATTTCGTGAACAGTACTCCAGCATGAAAAGTTCAAGGATATTCTACTAATTTCACGGAGTATAGAAACAATACTTTAACAAATTGAGTGTAGAAATAGGAATATTAAAAAAGAAATAATATTACTTACATACTACAAAGTATAGAAGAAAATATTATTTCATACTTAATATCGAACAAAATAATATCCCTTACCTTAGAAGAAGACTGGATACTGGAATAGTGAAGTAGTAGAATACTCTTCTTCTTTCTCTCTACAAATTTTCTCTCTCTATAATCGCTTTGTGAGTCTTAGTGAATTGGTGAGAATGAAAGAAAATGAGCTTCTATTTATAGGAAAACATAGTTTCGATAATTGCACGCTTTGGGGCTCTAATTATTACATAAGAGATAGTGCCTTCTTCTTTTCCTCCATTTTTAATTTAGTCCTACAAGTATTATAAACTTACACCACCTCCCTAATAGTACATGCACGTGAATCAATAAGTACATACGCGTGTGAATCAATAGTTCCATTCATGTGAATAAATAGTTATATGCGATGTGAACTAATAGCAATTAATTGCTCATTTATCCGATTAATTACCCGATCGGGTCAATTTAACCTCCGTAAATCAATTATTATCAAATAAATGTCGATTTTAACTAACACTAATAATTCCAACACAATGGAAACATCAATTTCATCTTTAATTAACACGGACTTATTCATCATTAATATTATAACTCACAATATTTAACAACCAGATCATTCTCAGGAAAGAGGGGGCTTTCCGATAAGGATTTCTCTCTATTGACGCGCAATTAGGTCACCAAACCCCTTTCCTAGACAGAACTTTCTAGACATCGTCAATAATGCAAATAATAATATGAATAACTTTTTCGTCTCAATTATTGATTTAATAATATAAAATATTATGCAGATGATACTGTGACAATAATTAAATCAAAAATATGAGAGATATTACGCAAAGAATTATCAGAAGAATAATTGAGTATAACTGAGTGACTTCTCACGTAAGTATCAATAATCAAAGATACTGTACAATACTGTGTGCTACTATGCAACCATGTGTATTACTGTACTTTTACCACCGGGTGTTTCAACAGTTAACGGTAAAACTTTCGCAGTTAATTTTATAAAAGAATTTTCGCTGCTTTTCTAACTTCGATAATACTTCCATCAGGGGTCCACTAATGATTGATTCGTCGTTGCATTTAATATTCCCTGTTAAAAATTCGTTCCCCGACCAATCAAATATTTTATAACAACTTGATTACTTTGCAAAATTTATAAATATTACCCACAACTATAACATTATATCAAATTCACACCATAATATTCAAAAATATATTTTGAAAAAATTAATCTTTATTCATAAAAGTTGGGGTCTTACAACCTCCCTTCTTATAAAATTTCGCCCTCGTAATTGGGGTATGTACTGGTATGTCAAGAGGTGAGGATACCTTGATTTTATTTTGATTCTAACTCTCAAGTCATTTCCTCCACATCGTGGTTTCTCCACAAAACTTTGATTGAGGTATAACCTTGGAGCGTAGAATATGATCCTTCTTATCCAAGATTTTAACAGTACCTCTTCATACGCTAAATCTTCCGCTATCTCGCTTTGGTTCTAATTCAATAATGTGGTTCGAGTATTTCACATATTTACGTAACATAGATATGTGAAAATGTTATGAACACTAGACATACTTAGCGGTAAGGCGAAGTCTATAGGCCACGCTTCCTACTCGACAGAGGATTTAAAAGGCCAATGAATCAAGGATTGAGCTTTCCTCTCTTTCCAAATCTTGTAACTCCTTTCCATGGAGAAACACATAATAACACACGCTCTCCAACATCAATTCCACGCCTCTTCGATGAAGATCAAGATAACTCTTTTGTCGATCTTGTGAGGTCTTTATACATTGTCGTAACATTTGAATCTTCTCTCGTAGTCATACACGCATCAATTCTAGTCCAAACAACGTTGTTTCACCCACCTCATCCAAGCATACCGAGAACGACACTTACGCCCATACAACACCTCGAATGGAGCCATGCCAATACTTGCTTGATAACTGTTATTGTAGGAGAATTCCACAAATGGTAAGAAATAGTCCCAACTTCCTTTGAAGTCAAGAACACAGAGTCTTAATAAATCTTCAAGAGTTTGAATAGTCCTCCCGATCGCCCATCCGCTTTGAGGATGATATACCGAATCAATCGTAAACCGCGCCCATAGCTTTTTTGCAAACTAACCCAAAATCATGAAGTGAATCTTGGTTATCGATCAAATATTATGGATATTGGCATACCATGCAGCCTTACAATCTCATTTATGTAAATACAAGCAAGACGCTCAAGTGAATAAGTTTCTCAGACAGTAATAAATGAGCAGATTTGGTCAATCTATCAACAATGACCCAAATCGCATATATGCCTTGAGAAACCTTGGGAAGACCAGTAACGAAATCCATGGTAATGTGCTCCCACTTCCATTCTGGAATTTCAAGTGGTTGCAATAGACCTGTTGGCACTTGATACTCCGCCTTGACTCGTTGACACGTTAAACACCTTGAGATAAACTCTACGATCTCTCTTTTCATATTGCTCCACCAAAATGTATATCGAAGATCACGATACATTTTGGTACTCCCAGAATGGATTGTAAATGGTGTGTTGTGTGCCTCCATCATGATTTATACTTTAAATCA
This sequence comes from Panax quinquefolius, assembly GCA_020205615.1. Lineage (NCBI taxonomy): Eukaryota > Viridiplantae > Streptophyta > Magnoliopsida > Apiales > Araliaceae > Panax > Panax quinquefolius. The sequence continues at coordinate 95,546,075 of CM035159.1, forward strand.
AGGTCGTTAGGAACACAAAGTCTGGAATTGACTCGAAGTATTCCTTCTTCATCGATTCTTGTTTCCGAGACAGCACCTTCTTATAATTTCTTCCTCGTACGCATCAGCTCCGGGTCTGTAGCTTGAGTAGCTTTAACTTTATTGATTAAAGTCGGTTCTACTCGTATATTTGTCATCATCACGTGGGTCCTTGGAGTCTTTAACTCTATGTTCATCCTTTGTAAGTCATACGAAATGGGCCTTTGTGTTGACAATATCGCACTCGTACCCACATATGATCTTCTACTCAATGTGTCAGCTACTACATTCGCTTTTCTAGGATGGTATTGAATGGTATGATCGTAATATTTCAACAGCTTGAGCCAACGTCGTTATTGCATGTTGAGTTCCTTTTGGGTGTATAGATCTCCACTTTCTCCCCATACAAGTAATGCCTCCAGATTTTAAGTGCAAAAACGACAGCTGCCAACTCAAGATAATGAGTAGGATAATTCCTCTAGTATTTTTTAAGTTGTCGTGAGGCATAGGCTATGACTTTTCCATGTTTCATGAGAACACATCCTAACCCTCTGCCTGAATCATCGTTGTAGATGAAAAATCCCTCCGAACCAGATGGTATTGTTAGAAAAGGTGCTGAAATGAGCCTCCTCATGAGTTCTTGAAAACTCTTCTAACATTCCTCGTTCCAATTGAATTTTGGATCTTTTCGAGTCAGATGAGTTAATGAAGTGGCGATTCGAGAAAATCCTTCCACAAATATCCGATAATAACTAGCTAAGCCCAAAAAGCTACGTACTTCGGTCACTAACTTAGGTTACTCCCAGCTTTGAATTTCTTCAATCTTTGTCGGGTCAACAGATATTCCGTGATTTGATATCACGTGCCCAAGGAATGCTACTTCCTCAAGCCAAAACTCGCATTTCTTTAACTTGGCATATAGCTTGTTTTCACGAAGCATTTGGAGTATCAACCTCAAGTGTTGCTCATGATCTTCACGACTTTTGGAGTATATGAGGATGTCATCAATAAAGACGACCACAAAATGATCCAAATATTCCTTGAATACTCGGTTCATCATATCCATGAAGGCAGCAGGAGAATTAGTCAATCCAAAAGACATGACTAGGAATTCGTAATGTTCGTACCAAGTTCTGAAAGCAGTCTTTAGAATGTCACCGATTTTAATCTTTAACTGATGATATCCAGAACGAAAATCGATCTTTGAAAAGAATTTGGCACCTTGCAACTGCTCAAAAAGGTCATCAATGCGAGGCAACGGATACCTATTTTTGATGGTAAGATGATTCAACTCTCGATAGTCAATACAAAGTCGCATACTTCCATCTTTCTTCTTCACAAATAGAATAGGAGCACCCCAAGGAGACGAACTAGGATGAATGAAACTGATGTCTAACAATTTCTGTAGTTGGGTTTTAAATCCTGAAGTTCAATAGGAGCCATTCGATATGGGGCTTTGGAAATGGGTTTTGTACCGGGTTCAAGGTCAATACCAAACTCGATTTCACGCCGAGTATTATGCCAGAAGTTCTTCGGGAATACGTCAAGAAATTTATTAACAATAGAAATATCATTCAAATCTGACGTATTTTTGTTTAAATCCGTGACATGGGCTAAGAAAGCTTGACATCCATTTTTTAATAAACGAATAGCTTTATAGCTTGATATGACAATGATTGACTTTAGTGGTTTGATTGCTTGAATCAAGCATAATAGGTTGGTTAGAATATGAAAGCTAACAACCTTACGAAAATAATCAATTTTAGCATAATGAGTAGTAACCAATCAATCCCTAAAATCACATCAAATGTAAGTATTTTCAAAGAGATAAGATCGACATGTAATGTACGGTTGCCGATTTGAATCAAAAAAGAATTATAAACAGTGGATGTAATGAAGGTTTCTCCCAACGGAGTTTCAACAGATAAGTCAAAGTCTAATTTTTCAGGAGTTAAATTTAAACGTTGAGTGCAAATAGGAGAAATAAAAGAATGGGTAGAACCAGTATCAAATAAGGTATAGACTTCGCTAGAGTTTATGATTAGCTTACCCGTGATGACTTTTTTTGGGTTCCTCACTTTTTGGGAGGTCACGATAAACGCTCTTCCTTGAACTACTGGCTTTGACTTCTTTGGGACGGCATTTGGTGTCACCATCCCAACTGGACTTGGCTTCACTGCACGAAAAAATCTAGCTAGGTGACCTTCTTTTTACATAATTGTAACACGCTTTTGACCGTGATCCCGCAATTTTGATCGATGTGTCCCTCCTTTCGCATTTGAAGCATACGATAGGTGGTCGTTCTCCTTCTTTATCAACGGTGTTGTGCCGACGCTCTTTCCATCATCATGAATCTCCTCTTCTTAAAATTTCGACTCATATTGTCTTCGCCATGATTACCAACCAAGTGGTTACCATTTCTAGCATGTTGATTACCTCCACGCTTGTTGTCATCGCTCGATGACCGCTACCACTAGTATTATCATTTTGTTGGTCGCTTTTCTTGGTTGGGTTAACTCATTATCGCGCTCCAATAATCGGAGCCCTATTTACAACATCTCGAATACAAACACAGCCAGAGAAATGAGATATTGACATATTTCGTGTTTCAAACCTCTTAGAAACATCCCGCCACACGCTTCCTCATTATCAACCAAATGGGATGCCGAAAAACCGAAAACTTCGGCAAACTTAGCCTCGATCATGACACGATCATATTGTTTGGCTCCAACTTGATGAATTCCACTTCCTTCATGTTATTAATACTTTTGGGAAAGTACTTGTCGTTGAACAGTTCTTGAAACTTCTCCCAAGACATCTTCAGTGCGGCAGGTAGAGTACGTTTTACTGATTCCCATCTTATGTGCTCCATTGCTTATCTCAACATTATCGGATGTCATTTTCAAATACTGTCACAAAACAATGGTTAATTGACATGTCACATATTATCCCTATACTCTGACCGACCAATAAAATACCAAATAAACTTAGGTAGGTCATACTAGCGAAGGAATTACCCGTCTCTCCCCTCCTAGTTCTAGTCTCACATCTCAGCCAGGGATCATATCCCTAAGCTTTGATACCAACAGTGACGCCCCCAAAATAGGTATACATCACTCATCTTGGGTCGCCAAATATATGGTACTGAATACAAATACAAACTTAATTATAAAACATGAGCTGAGAGTTATTACACGAATATTATCTCACAGAAAATATCTAAACTCAAATTCAATCCTCATTACATTTATTATCACACTAAATAGAGAGAACTACTAAAACAACCATCTTAGACCAACACTCCGTTCCCCGACTAGTCCCGACTACGTTCTTATTTCCTGAAGAGAACAATGAAAGCAAAAAGTTGAGCTCAACTAGCCTAGTAAGAAATATAATGACTAAGATAATGCAGAATAAATTATCGTTAGTCTTCAACAGTGTTAAACTGATAAAATACAATAAACATCAAGTTTAACTGCTGTGGAACAAGCAATCCATTAAAAAGAATCAAGTAGAGCATGATATCTACTATCTTCTACGATTTAAAAAATTTATCATCAATTTTATCGCTGAGACTCAGCTTAATATATATTCCACATCACTAAATTATTCATGCACTACGGGCCAAGGATATTCGTGTTTTCACCAATGGTCATGATCATACCAACAACTGTCCATCAATGAACTACGGGCCAATGAGGACTTTTATCATTTGTAACATTATAGGTCATGATTATACCGAATGATCCCTGGTCATAATCAGACCAATCACCAGTCTATCTATGCACGTAAGCCAAAGATGACTTTCATCACAATATAAGCATGATGATGATGACAATGATATAAGAATTCAATTAAAAGAAAGCAAAGGATAAATTTTTAAAGATTTATAATTTAATTTATTCAGAATTCAATAATGTCCAAATTGTCAACATGATACTGTTTTGTGGAGTAAAATTCAAGAATAATATTGTATCAAAAATGATTTGGACAGAAAAGAAACCAATTTTTGTCATGAATAGTACCTCAAGTGAATAAGTACTCTAAGTGAATAAAGATTTTCGTGAATAAGACTTCATGAATAGTACTTTAGAATAATACTACTGTGAATAGTACCCGTGAATGAATAGTACTATGTGAATAGTATTTCGTGAACAAGAGATTCTAACAAGAAAAGCTTAAAATTTACAAGAATGTTCGTAAAAATATCCTTGTGAAACGATACTAGATGAAGCGTAAATTTCAAGTATATTCAACTAATTTCACGGAGTATGAAGCAATACTTTAACAAATTGAGTGTAGAAGTAGGAATACTTAAAAGAAATAATATTACTTACATACTATAGAGTATGAAAAAATATTATTTCATACGATTATCGAACAAAATAATATCTCTAACCTTCAAGAAGACCGGATACTAGAATAGTGAAGTAAGAGAATACTCTTCTTCTTTTTCTATATATCTCTCTCTATAATTGCTCTTGTGAATCTTAGTGAATTGGTGAGAATGAAAGAAGAATGAGCTTCTATTTATAGGAAAACATAGTTTAGGTAATTGCACGCTTTTAGGGCTCGAATTATTATAAAGATAAGACCTTCGCTCTTTTCCTCCATTTTTAATTTAGTCCTACAAGTATTATCAAACTTGCACCACCTCCCCTAATAGTACATGCATGTGAATCAATAGTTCCATTCATGTGAACAAGTAGTTATATGCATATGAATTAATAGCAATTAATTGCTCATTTATCCGATTGGTCAATTTAACCTCCAGAAATCAATTGTTATCGAAATAAACGTTGATTTTCACTAACACTAATAATCCCAACACAATAAAAATATCAATTTCATCTTTAATCAACATGAACTTATTCATCATTAATATTATAGCTCACAATATTTAACAACCAGATAATTCCCAAGAAAGAAGGGACTTTCCGATAAGGATTTCTCCCTATTGTTGCGCGATTATGTGACCAAACCCCTTTCCTCGACAAAACTTTCTAGACATCGTCAATAATACAAATAATAATATAAATAACTTTGTCGTCTCAAGTATTGATTTAATAATATAAAATATTATACAAATGATACTGTAACAATAATTGAATCAATAATGTGAGAGATATTATGCAGCAATTACTGAAGCAATAATTGAGTATAACTGAATGACTTCTCACATAAGCATAATATCTCTCATAATATCAAACAAGAAAACAAGAAAACCCTAAAAGCAAACAAGAAAACAAGAAAACAAGAAAACAAACCCCTAAAACTGCTAAAAATTCAGAGAATTTTAAAATTCACATTATAAAATTAATTCTAATTCAGAGAATTTTGGAAAACAAGAAAAGTCTATTATTCATTAAACTGCTACTTCCCATCATAACAAATGTTTAAATAACAAAACCCTAAAAGCGAAATCCAAAACAGAAACGGAAAACTAATAAGGAAAATTACAAAAATAACCCAAAAATAATAAAATATAACTTTGAAGGCCTAAATGATAGAATTTGACCAAAAAAACCCTGCAGTTCATGACCAAATTGCTCGTGACTTTTGATCGTTGACCCGTTGCCAATGAAATTAGTCTCCGAAAACGCAAAAATTTGACACTCCAAACTTGACAGAAATTACCAAATTGCCACTGGATTAAATCTTTCCATAATCTATCAAATCTTTCCATAAACTGGATCAAATCTATCAAATCTTTCCATAAACTGACACGTTTGCTCTTCAACTGCATCATTCTCCCCAAGGTGGACAGAATTCGCCCTCGAATTGTTGTTATCAGAAGAATCGCCTGTGTAAGGAATCAAATGCTTGACATTAAAAACATTCATTGTACGAATATAACAACGATAACCTTATACAACCTGTTGATTCTACGAATACTAGGAAATAGGCAACAAAATTCTAATTTAGAGAATTTTTTAAATTAAGAAAAGTCTATTATTCATAAAATTGTTGCTTTCCATCATAACAAACGTTTAAATAACAAAACCCTAAAAACAGAATCCAAAACGGAAAAGAAAAACTAATAAGAAAAATTACAAAATAACTCAAATTAAAAAATATAATTTTGAAGGCCTAAACGATGGAATTTGACCAAAAAAACCCTGCAGTTCACAAGCAAAATGCTAGTAACTTTTGATCATTGACCCGTTGCCAATGAAATTAGGCTCCGAAAACGCGAACATTCGACACTCCAAACTTGACAGAAATTACCAAATTGCCACTGGATCAAATCTTTACAAAATCTATCAAATCTTTCCATAAACTGGATCAAATCTATCAAATCTTTTCATAAACTAACACGTTTGCTCTTCAACCGCATCACAACATTATCTGGGTTGAACTGTGTTTAGAAGTATTTTAATTTAGAGTTAATTGTATTAAGAAGTATTTTAATTTGAGGTTAATTGTATTTACAAGTATTTTAATTTTTTAATGAAGTCAAACTGTATCTGAATACGGTAAAATCGTATAAAACAAATCGGGTTGCCGGTCGGGTCGATTATTCTGGCCAATTTCAGCTGAAAAATAATTTTGGGGTCGACATTGTATTCAATTAGGTAGTTTATGCAGCAATTTGTAAGTCCAATTATTTAGGGGGGGGGGGCGAATTATGAATTTGGTGATACTTGGTATAACATATGTGTATTTAACCTTATATTAAAAAGAGTAATACTATGAACACAAATTATACACAAAAAATTATAAATATGTAGTATAAAAAAGAAAGAAAAATAAAAATCAAGACCTACAATTAAATATTTTACACATTTCACAAATTTTTGTATAGAGCTTGTGCACATTGTATTATTCCACTAAAAATGCCGATGGTTCACTACACATGCATGGCGTGTGCCACGCATGCTAATGGTTACAATCCCTCTATCTGATAGAAAAAATTCCTAAGTATGGTTAGTTTGTTAGTAAATTAAAATTACATAGGATTATTTTTGTCATAAATTTGTACAAGTCAAGCACGAGCTCTATATGTAACGCAACTCCTGTCCAAGACCGCGGCAGATGCCCAATCCAAAACGTTCACTTTTTACAAATGTTATATACTTATACTGACTCCAATCTCCATGGCTCCATCTCATAAACAAATTTTTATTTATTTGTTTTGATGTTGCAGAGATTACATCCCCTTTTATTTTTCAAAAATCTTTTTCTTGTTCCAGAATATTCTGAAATTCAACTCCTATTCTTTTTGAAAATTAAAAGGGGATATAAACAAATGCAAATATCTGTGAACTCCTTCCAAATTTCTCAAAACCTCGTTTTTTCCTAAAAATATTTCCAAAATTCCTCCGACTCCAACAAATTAACTTTCTTTGAAAAAAGGAAATAATTTTTGGAAAGTCCCAGCTTCTAGCATCAGCAATATCTTTAGGGAATTGATATTTGTACATGCATTTATTTTTGATATTTTCACGTGATCCTCTCTCACATTAGTATACGGTGGATCACACCTTCATGTGAGAAGGAACCATGTAGTAATATCAAAAACACATGTCGAAATAGTTCTCTCCTGTGATGGTACAAAAAAAGGAAAAAAAAAAAAAAAGAGTTAGAATTACGCAACCACATTGCTTCAAATTTAATTTCTATCCTAGATCTCACCAAGTGTTTATGCAGCTTTAATAAAATGGTGTGATGATCCAAATGAATACAATATTGGGGAGATGGTTAACTAACTGCATAAAAATGATAGAGATTTAACCATTTTATCAGCTGCATGTAAAAGCTTTGTCAAGTCTTATGAACAATTTCAAGAGGGCGTGGGCGCTATATGGATTACTCTTGGAATTCTACTATTTTTCATTTTGGCCTTCTAACTATGTTTGTTGGGTTTTTAAATAAAAGACTTAAAGGAATTATATTTTGGATTAGGCCTAGATGAACCACCAAGAGTAGTTACTAATTTAATTAGAACCAGCCTGAAAGGATGAACCACCATGTGCCATGTTTAGGTAAGGGCTTCCTCGGGTATGTTTTTGGGTTATCATCATCCAAGGCCAATATTGATCATCTCGTACCATACTCCTCTCCTTCCTGATCTGTTCCTGACTAGGTTTTTCCTTCTGCAAAAGAACTGCACACACTAGGGTTTCATGTCCTATTTTTCCACAAAAAAACACAAGGATGGGAGATTCTCACATTGCACTAGTTGAATGAAAGACTCACAATCAATCCTTTTGATCAGCAGAGTATCAAGGAAGGAGGGCTAAATATTAAACACCTTGTTGATTGGAATCAAGCTTTGATCCTCTTACAGCTATGGAAGCTTGTTGAACGCTAGCTGCTCCACTTGTTTGTGAGCATCTTGGGTAAAACAAACACTTCTCAAACAAAAATATTTTTAGAATATTAAAATCTCTTCTGATTGCTCCTGAATTTGGAGAAAAATTCTAAAACTCGGATTAATCGCCTCACAGCATATCAAATTTCATATTGGAAATGGCTCAAAGATTAGTTTATGGTTTGATCCTTGGATTAATTCTAAGCCCCTTGCAACATCTCTCTCTGATCCTCTAATTACTCAATCTGGTCTAGGTCCCATGCTTTAGTTTAGAATATCATTGACCATTCTAGATGACAACTCCCAACTTCCAATCACCTAGTTTTTCTCTCATGTAGAACAAATTTTGATTACACTGGACAATGCAACTCTAGGTCCTCTGATCGTCTTACTTGGACAATTGGGATTCTCCGCATGTTAAAGCCCACACCATTTGGGATTCAATTCTGAATAGAGGGCACAACATCTAATGGCACTCAATCGTTTGGCACAAAGTCTTAACTCCACGATTTTACATTATTATTTGGCTGACTTTTCACAAAAGGTTGCATACCCTAGATATTCTTGTTGGCTATTAGATGAATCTCGACCTTAATTACCTGTAGAATATGTGTCAACAATTTGAAATTATATTTGAACATTTGTTCTTTAACTGTTCGTTCTCTTATCAGGTGTTGCACCCAATGCTGAAATAGTGCGGTTGGCAGGGATTCAAATAAGGATTGAAACTCACTCTCCAACTAACTTCTCTATCGCAACGGGAGGCAGATGCAACATGAGATTCTTAATCTGAGTTTCGTTGCAACCAGGATTGTTCCTGAGATTTTGGTGGAAAATGAAAAAAAGATAAAAATAAATAAATAAAAGTACAAGCTATATTCAAAAAAATATATATTTCTGGAGCTTAAAACATAATAGTTCGACTATAGTAAAATATATGACAACTTGAACTATAACAAAGTATATGAGAAGTTCGACTAAACAGTTCGACAACAACAAAATATACGAGAATACATTCATTGAAAGATACTTATTCTAATATTCACTACAAGAAAAAGACTTTTTTGCGACCGCCCAATAGCAACCGCATTCGGTCGGCAATAGACATCAGCGACCGAATGTGGTCGCTAATATAGGTCGCACATAATCTGGTCGTTGTGTGGACATCATCGACCACTTTTAGCAAACACAATATCAGCTACCGCCAAAAAGTGACTAATTCCTTCGTTGAGTTAAGTCATCGTGAGTCAGGTGTCAGAGGTGACGTGGCCCACGTGTCGTGACAATCGAATTTGGTCGGGTCGTAACCTCGAGCCATATGCAAATCGTTGAAAGCATTAGCTTAATCGCATGCGATCAACCGATATGTAGTTTTAAAGAAAAATGTCTGTTTTGTGGATTTACAAAAAAAAATTATCCGCTTTATATCCCAACACACAACAATATATATATATATAAATAAACCAACATCCATACAAATCCATCGATATCCATATAATACAATTTCATAAAATCAACACAATAATATATACATCCACGCATACTGTGCTCGTATAATATATAAACAAGTACAGTCTGAATAAAATTTATATACAAATGTCATAACGTATAATATAAACATGCATTCAATTATTCAGCGGGTAAAAATAATAATCAAATGTTGAATAACAAGACAAAGAGGGAATATAAATGCCTTCACAGATCAATATCGTCCAGATGAGGCTGTAAGAAAAGAATAAAACATGTATTATTGAATGTAAAGTAAAATTAAACATGCAAAGTAGTACATAAAGTTAAACAATGACAAGATTACCTCAGGCTCATCCTGCTGTTGTGCTGCTCTCACCACTACATCTGCTAACTCCTCAGGACTCAAAGACTGCAGATGTCCGCCAAGTGTGAGAAGAATATTTTAATTCTGACATATTGCTCTCACACAGTCAGCAGGAGTGTGCGGCGTCGGATGCCAAGAGAACTGAGTAGACTGACTAGCAGAGCTTCCTGTGCCACTAATAGTCGGTCGTCGTCGTTTTTCCTTAGCCTTTGACATATTTCTTCTTCAAAACCGACGCCCTCTCCCATAATTCATGATCAATCGGCGGTGGCGGGGTGCCTTCAGGATAGCGCTTATTCATTAGGCTCTTATAAGTGTCATGTCAGCAGGTTAGAAATTAAATAATTAACAATAAATATAAAATACTTAAGAATGATGTAAAAATTTATAAACATATCAAATTATACCGCTATCTAGATAGTTTCAAGCAAACCATCGCGGATGGCCACATACACATTCAGCCAGTGGATAGGTTGACCTTGAGACGAAGCATCTTATAAAATTAATATGCTCATATATTAATAAGTAAACATGTGTGATATACTAATACTAAAACTGAAACTTTGCAAAATGTGTACACTACAAGAAAATAAGCTAATTCCGACGGAATTATTTCCGACGCACTACATTTCGTCGATATTAGGATTTTTTTCGAGGGAATAATCCGTCGAAACTAAGTTCCTTGAAAATAGTTTATTTCCGACCGAATTTCGTCCGAAGTAGGGCTGGTCGCGCCAAGATTCCCGCCAGCGTCAAATATAACCTCAACGGAACGAGGGTTATTTCTGAGGGAATATCCGTCAGTCTTAAGTAAATTTTGAGGGACCTAAATCCGACGGAACTTCCGTCAGAAATAAACCTAAAAACCTATTTGACTTCTTCTTCTCCAGCGCCCTCTCATTTTCATATCTCTCTCTCTCTAAATTTTTCATCAGTCTTACTACTCTCTCTCTCTCTCTCTCTCTCTCTCTCATACCTCCCACTCCCAACCCCTTGTCCCCACCCCCCCCTCGCACCCCAGACCCCCCACTCCCCTTGGCCCCCCCCGCCTTCCCAGTACCCCACCCCACCCACCCCTGTGTACCCCCACTTCCAATCCCTCCCCTGGCCCCCCACCCTTCCCTAGTACCCAGACTCCCGACCCCAAACCCACGACCCCATGTCCCGGTACCACCCACCACCCATTGCCACCGGTCACCACTCACTGCCGCCGGCCACCGACTCCATTGCATTCCACTGTCTCTGTTCTCTCCTAATTTTCCAGGTATTGAGTATTATATGTTAGTAGAATGAAATTTGTGTATGAATTTGGTATTATAATGTTCAATTGGTCTAAATTTATTTTGTTTTTGGATTGATATTACTAAAATTTTGGTATTATGATGTATGAATTCTGTTTTTGGTTTATAATTTATCTGAAATTGGTCATTTGGGTCTGAAATTGGTCATTTGCAGCTTCTGTGTATAGCATCTATTTTATTGTTTGGTTTTATTTTTCTTTATGCAATTGTAGTGTATTTCTTCAATTTCAATATTGTATGTTGTATGTTCATAACAGTAAAGGAATATGATGCTTGATATTTCCGACGAAATTTCCCATGAAAATTCTGTCAGAATTCTTGAGATGCAAAATATGTTGGCTTTACTAACTATTTATATATTACTTAATTTTCTAATACTAAAAGTCACTAATTAAGTAGCTTTTACTTAATTAGTTTCCTATTTAATAAAATCAAATAATTTATACTTCAAATATCAATTAATTTAATCAACCTTATTAAAAAAACAAAATAAAATAAAATTCATTATTCCATATACTAATATATAATTTAGAATAAAATAAAATAAAGTTTAATAAATGAAATAAATATAATTTAATAAATAGATTAAATTGTATTTACTAAAATAAAATATAATACAAAATAAATAAAATAAAATAAAATTATTCAATTAAATTAAATTAATTTTAATACAATAATTAAAATTAAAATTAATTAATAAATAAAATAAATAAAATAAATAAAACAATAAATTTAATTTAATTTAGTTTATTAAATAAAATAAATTTTAAAAATTAGATAATATAATATAATTCAAAATAAATTAAAATAAAATAAAATGATAAATTAAATTAAATTGAATAAAATAAAACAAATTTGATTTAATTTAATAAATAAATGAAATTTAATAAAAAATATTTAAAAATATATAATATAATACAAATAAAATACAATTTAATAAAAAATAAAATAAAATAAAATAAAATAAAATAATAAAATAAAATAAACTAAGTAGCATTTGCTTAGTTGGGATGCAATTCAATTGAAAATATAATAATAAACTAAGTAGCATTTGCTTAGTTGGGATGCAATTCAAAGAGACTGAATATATAAGAATGTTGTTGTGGAAATAAAATAATATACTTTGGAACTTAATTAGAAACTCGTTTGACAAGTAGGATTGAATATCGAACAGTAGTCTCTATAGATTCTAAATAACAATTCTCATAAACTAAATACCACTTACTTAGTTTATCATTGGCAAAATAAAATAATTATTCTCGAATGTAAGTTAGTCCTGACGAACATTCTATCAGAAATAAATCCCTCGGAAATAATTATTTTCTACCGAATAATCGACGAAAATAAGCTCAACGACATTATATTCGTCTTCAATTTACGACAATTTATTATTCATTTAAGTAATGTTATTTTTGGCGGAATAACATTAATTCTGACGGAGTAGTCCGTCGAAAATAGCCGGTTTTCTTGTAGTGGTACCCTGGTCGTAATATGCTATAACTATGATATACTACTGCCCTTATAGGTCCCTTTCGCCTTTTTGCTTTCAGGTACACCTGAGGATCTATTCGAGGCGGCAGTCTTGCGTCTCTTGACCCAGCTCTCAGCTCTCTTGTGATAAACCATATTTTTAGGAATAAAATTTAAATAAAAATTTAATAATTAATAAAATTCTTATTATAAGACGCATCAAGTTTGAATGAATAAATATATATGCTATATATATTTATTTGATTTATGTGATTGTGTGATGGGTAGAATGTATATATATATGTGTGTGTGTGTGTGTGTGTGTGTGTGTATTAAGTGATCAGTCATCTTTTGTTTAAGTTATGATTGTGAATTAAGTGTAATCTTAAATTAAGATTTTTAAATATTTATTAAATAAAATAAATATTTTGATTAGAAATTATTATGGAAATAAGTTATTTGGTGTGAATTAGTTAATTATATATGTGAGATGTACATATATATTTATATGCTTAAGTGGAAAGCTTTTGGGTTAGTGAAATAACTAATTCAATTAAAGGAACCCATTAATTAAATAAATTAGTGGACTAATAAATGGCTAAATGGAATTTTAAAGTTAAAACGATAAATTCTGAATGTAAAGAATAAAATATTCTGAGCATGTGGGAATTAAAATTTTCAATTTAATTTCGTGCAAGATAAACCTAATGTAAATCCAATTTGTAATATAAAATTGGTTGAATGGGAAGATAAATGTGGGATATAATTATCAACCAATTACAAACAAGGTAGTATTTATCAGCAATTAGAAGAAAGGGGAAAAAGAAAAAAATGTGCAGGCAAATCAATTATTGGGAAATCAGACGCTTAATTGCTCTGACCCTTCTACTCCTTATAACGCTCAGCCAAATTAAAATCATGTAAAGCCTAATTCTTCAGTTTCTTTGTGTAGAGAGAGTATGAGAGTGAAATGGGTTTTGGGTGAGAGTTGAAGGGAATTTTAAGAGAAATCAAGGAAGAAGAAGGAAGGGATTGATCAAGCATTCTGCATCATCTAACTAGGTTAAAGAAGATTTAAGAGGTAAGAAAGAAACTCCAAAACTCCCAATTCCTATTTCTTAAGTTTTGTTCTGTTAGAAGTTGTTTGGTTGAATGAGTTGGAGAATAATTCAAATTATGTGATTTCAATTGATTAATAAACTGATTAGTGTTATTTGCAAGTGAAATCGAAGAAAAAAAATTCGAATTTGTGTGTAAACAGAAAGAAAATGACATTTGGACTAATTTTAGACATTTTGATCTGTTTTAGAGATTTTTATGGTGGTGTGTTTATGTTTAAAAAATTTAGTTTGAAGGATGTATGTTATACTCCTCTGAGATATAGAAATTTACCAATTTGAATGAACTAAAATGGATTTAAAACGAATCCGTGGTGGAAGATTTAGTAAAATATGTAAAAATATGAAAATCTAGCATGAACACCAAATTTGAGACATTAAAGTGGTTTATTAAAATTATGGAATACTGTAATCATTTTTTAAGTATAAAGTTTGGTGTTTAATGAGTTTATAGAGTTGAAAACGAGTTTAATTGGATAATGGGTGAGGAGAAAATGATTTTCGGATGAAAACAGAGTATGAAATCGAACTGCATAAAATGAATTTGTATCCCAGCGTGGCCGCGCTGGAAATCAAGCCAATCTTGGCGTTGCCGCATTGGTAGCAAGGTCAAAAGTGGCGCGGCCACACGTAAAGAGCTTTTATAAGTATGGCCAAGAGAGACTTAACTCAATAAATTTTTGTGAACACTATTCACATAATATGATAAAATGGAAAGCCTTAGAAACTTAACTGGATGTTAAGTGATCATTGAAAGAAGTATTGGGAGGCATGAAATAAATGTAACTCAATTTATTCAAATAAACATTATATAGATAATGTGATGAAATGAAAGGCCTTAAAGACTTAAAGAAATGTTAAGTAACACTTTAAAAGAAAAATTTTAGAAGTATGTTGTGAAAGTTCTTGATTAAATTGAATAAACTTAATATACATCTAAGGTGATGTAAAGGTAAACTTTAAATAATTAATGGAACGTTAAGTGTCTATTAAAAGAGAAGTATAAAGAAATATGAGACGAAGATTAACTTAATGACTTAACTAAATATTAAGTGTCAAACAAAGAGGAACATGAAGGGAGATAAGATAAAGTTTACTTAATTAACCTTAAAGTTTACTTAATTAACTTCAAGTCTGGAGTTAGATTTTCAAGCATTTTATATCTTGAATTAATAAGCTATGAGTAATAAAGGGGTTAAGTTTTGAAAGTTAGTCAAGGGTTTTACCTTAAGTTAAATATGAATTAAATTGAAAAGGGTTGTATGATTGATGTGAATTTACGTGTGATGATATGACTATATAGGATTCATGAAGCGCAGGTAGCGGTAGTTGTAATCAACTCGCAAGGCAAGTTTTTCAGTTCCAATGTGTTATATGAGCTTGATATTGTTTATTTGTGATCTATTCTTCAATGAATATGTTGGATTATGTATGTATGATTCTCTACAAATTGCGAAAGACAACTTATGACTAAGTTGATTTAATTGTGGAATTCAATCTTTATATGATATGTGTAACACAACATTTATGATATGTTTAGTTAAATGATTATGATTTATAAACTGAGCATGATATTATGTGTTATATGAAGCATGAAAACTGTTAGATTTACGGAGCAATCGAGCTCAATCTTGCAAAAACAAAATTTTTGCAAGTTAAGGATTCAAGGTAATAATATGTGCTATCTGGATGATAAGGATTAGAAGTCCTGCAAGGGAAAAAATTTCTTTAGCTAGAAGTATTACTTTGAACCATGCTAACAGTTTCCAGTGTATGTAGATGACAGGTTATAATGTGTATGTAATACCAGGTTGTGAATATTGAATTATTCGATATATATAAAGGTTATTGTATTGAGACGTCTATATCTATACAACAACTCTAATGATATGGATCGTAAAATAAGTGCGATTATGGAATATAAGGAATCGTAAAGGTTGCGATTCAGAGAATAAAAGAAAGAAGAAATCTTTTTTAATTATTCCGTATTTTAATTATTTATAACATCGAATAATGATGGAAAACTAATTCAAGATGATTTCTAACACACAAGATCGATATTAAAGAATAGTACTGATTTTGGGGTCGTTACATCTTCACTGGGAACACATCTCAGCCCATATGGTCTGTGCGCACCACCAGGTTGAATGGCAAGAAAAATGGTGGCCCCTTGATGGTCCACTCCATTCTAATTCCTAGTTGTGACCCTCTCTTCCTCTCTACCTATTGGACTATTACTTCCTTAGTTCAATTACAATGCAGTAACAACTTCTTCTTTTTTTTTGGGGGGGGGGAAGAGCTAGCTCTATATGGCTGAGTTCTCCCCCCTACAGGTCAGTTCTTGGCCCCTACTTGGCCTCTACAATGCCCCCTACTCAGCCCCCAACAAACTTAACAGTCATATCATAGTCCAACTTACACAATTGGGGGGAGGGGGGGAAGACCTAGCTCTATATGGTTGAGTTCTCCCCCCTACAGGTCAGTTCTTGGCCTCTACAATGCCCCCTACTCAGCCCCCAACAAACTTAACAGTCATATCATAGTCCAGCCTACACAATCCCTCAATTAATGTTTAATAAAAACTTAGCAGTCTCTTATTGTTAAAGATTATTGAGTTATTATTATTTTTCAATAACAAACAAAATAAAAAGGGATTGAATCCATTATTTTTGGTTTGGGTGGGCCAGTGGCACTTTCTTTTCGTAGGAGCAATTTTGGATGGTCGCCTTTTTTATGTCTCTTGTTTTTTTAAACATACAAGTCTAGCTCTATTGTTTCTGTTAGTATATGGTTAAAAATATGCATTACTTTACCCGCTGAGATATTAACAACACATGATAATTGCTTTAAACTTTCCCGACTTAAACTATTGATTCTCTTACCTAAATTCTCTTTTTAATTATCTATTTGGATAAGGAGAAAGGTCAGTATTGAATTTTGGACAAAATGTATGGGGGATTAAGTAAATTAGAGAGAAATAGAAGAAATTTTGTTACACATTAGCTAAGACAATAATCCCGCAACAACCGCAACCCCAACCCCCAACCCATAACAAGAAATAGAATTCATCAAAAGAACTCCCAATGCATTTTTTTCTTTATACACAAAATTTTCCAAATAACACTTTTCTTAATAATAAAAAATTGCATCAAACTTTCATTAATTTCCTTAAATATTACACTACTTCCAAGCACTTACAAGTATTATCTAAGCACTGTAATATTCAGGCAACAAAAGAACTAATAGATTGTTGGAACATCAATTTAAAAATAGTATCACAAGTACTGAATTTCTCCCAACTCACACATGCATGAACCTAAAGTGAGCAAAGGTCATACCTACCAGTTTCAAAAAGTTCAATAAGAAGAAATTTTGTATTTCACAATAATTCTATTAATCATACATGTGCATCTGTATTTGAAAAAAAATATATAGTGACATTCTTCCCAAAACAAAGAAAAGAATGCCCTAAATATTAACTTACCATTTTATAGCAGACAAAAAAAATTACAAGTAATCAAGGATTACTAAAAGTGGGGTTAGTGAATCCGAATATATTGGTACATACGTTACTTGCTCATTAGATGGGGATGATTGATCTCATAATCATTTGTATGGAGACACTAAAGCAAGTATGTAGGTGCTTATTGGAGAATAAGTTCACTGAACGTGACTCACTAAGGAATACTTAATGGAGTTTTATTTGTCTGTCAATAGGAATTCCTGTAGTGATAGTTGTACAAGTAATCCTTAGATTTGAGATCATCATAGTATCTTGTGTATAATGAAATACATTTTAACTTATTCCTTAAGACCCTTAGGGTATATCAAAGGGTATGCTTGGGTATAATTAGTTATATATAGAGATAATGAATGATCAATAAAGAATCTACCATTTCTAGTTAAAGAAAAGAAATATCATATGTGATTCGATAAATTACAACCCAAGAATCCTTGGCCAAGGTGGAATGAAATTAGAAAGGAGTTTTTAATTTGCATTCATTCGGAGTTGTGCATTTGGAAATCGAAATACATACAATTTAGTAAAATAAGATTTGACAATAACTCTATATCTTATATTTAATTGGGACATTGTATGGTGGAAGGATTGAATTGAACGGTAACTATTTACTCAAAGGTTCTTTTGTGATTAATGTTTAAATCTATATTATCTGGAAAGTCGTTGATCGCTAAGAAGGCTTATCCTTATTGTAGAATAAATATTATTTATTTAAATAAATTAATAGTTTAATTTATTTATTTAAATGAGATTAGAATTATTCTAATTAATTTATTCACAACCGGTTTAATATGGAGAACCTTAAGGGTCACACTATAAAAGGAAGAAAAATTATTTAAGGAGTTAATGGCATAATTGTAATAATCTGTTAAGTGTATTTAATTTAATCTATGGTGATAGAATAAATTAAATAGCTTAATATTTATTATTAAATATTTTGGAAATATTAAATATAAATTAAAAAGAGGAGTCTTATTAATATTATTACAATTATTATTATTTTAATTTCTAAAGAAGTTTGTGAATTAATTTAATATAAGTACTCTCAATTATTCCTAATAAGATTAGGAGGCAAATTAATTAAAAGAGTTTAATTAATTATCCCTAATAAAATTAGGGAGATTAATTAATTAAAGGAATTAATTAAATAAATAAAAACCCTATTTCTAATTAGATTAGAAGGGGTTAACTAATATCTATATAAGAGGAGTCTTATGCCAGATATTAGGAGACGCAATTCCAATTGTTGGAGAGTACTCCTTTTGTACAGAGATTAAAAATTAGGGTTTAGCCAACGACCCTCCTTCTTGAATAATCCTTCTTCCTTGGTCGATCACCTCTAGAAGCCAAATGCTTGGGTGGCTAAAGTTGATCAAAGGAAGGAATCAACCCGAAGATTCAAGGAGATCGCAAAGAAATAGAAGTTGAACTCGTACATGTGGAAGCTCGTATCTATAAGGGTATGATTCTATAACTTCTTATTCTTCGTTTTAATTAATAACATGCATAAAGGATGATCCGGGTAATTGGTTTATGAAAATTTTTAAAATCTAATTTTGTCATGCTTCTGCTTATTTTTGCAATTTGATTGTGTCTATGATTTTCACAAAACCTAAAACTATATATAAAAAAAATTGGGGCCACTCTGATCAGGGGCTCAGGACGGTCGTCCCTCCCTCCCTTGCTGAGAATTGGCCCTAGCTGCACCAATGTATTATATATAGAAGGAAAGAAATGTTAGATCACATGAAAATCATAGAACACCAACTAGAGTTATTGTCAAGGACATCATGCACATTATTAAATGTAAACTCCATTCTTTCTCAAAATTCCAAAAACTTAGAACTAGGAGTTGGTTCAATAATCTTTCTTTGTAAGTTTAGGTCCATAAAGCCTTCACCTCATAGGGCATGTTTTATGATACCTTTGTTGTATTATGTTTCGAGGTATGCCCTATGACTTTTTAACTTTTATATATATATATATATATATATATATATATATATATATATATACGCTCCCCTTCTCTAGCGAACTAAAAAAATGAATCAAAGATGAACTGACTATAGCGACGGTTTCCTGAGCTATAGCAACGGTTCGAACCGTCGCCATATCTATGGCGTTAGTTTTGTATGGTATAGCGACGGAAAAACCCATTGCTATAGCCAGTTCGTTTTTGGTTTGCTCCATTTGGTTCGCTAGAGAAAGGGACTGTGTATATATATATATATATATATATATATGCAGAACTAGGGGCGGAGGAGCATCTATCGACCACTTCGATATTAGGAGACTCCCCTAAAGTACCCTCATTTGTCCTTGCTCGACAGCAGCGCTATTCTTCTGCTTGATCTTTGCCTCCACGCTTTCATTGGCTCACCTTCTTCTTCGTCTCCTGCAATGACACCAAGTTAGGTTTTTTTTTTAACTAACATGAAACGACGTTGTTTCATTAAAAAAATATTTTCTATTCAAAATCGCATCACTGCATCTAATCAGGCATTAGGATCTAGGCATAAACAAATTTTCTTTTCCTTCTTCGGTTCTTTCGCCGACTGGCAACTGCTCAATCCTCAGTCGTTCATGGCGCGCCTCTCACCTCCAGTTTCGGCCTTAATCATTTCCCTTCCGGCTTGTTATTTTTGTTACTTAATGTATTTCCCATTCATTTCCTTTGGTAATTTCTTATTCAGGTTATGTATTTCAAATTATATTATTTCATGTTCAAGATTATCTCTTTAATTTTTTTGATTGTTTTAGTTTTTCTTTTCTTTTACCTTTGTTTGGCTTCTGAAAATCCTAAGAAAAATAATTTTGATGAATTTTAATGTTTATATCTTTTAGCAATTTAGTTTTCAGAATTTTAAATTTTAACTCGACTTGAAGATGAATTTTTATGTCTGGGTTTTGTGGGTTTTTTTTGCTATGATTTCTGGTGTAGTGCTCGACGATCAGACAAGCCTATCTATTACATCATAAGATCAACCCAACATGCTTGATCTTTCTATATTTATAGTCCTTGTACATCATTTCTTTTTAAGAACTATACAAAGCTGTTTTGCTTATGTAGGATCAACTTAACACATTTGATCAATTCATTCTAAGTCCTTGTACATATGTTTCTATTATCTATCAAAGGACTTTACAGCTTTTCTTAATGCAAGCATGCTTGCATATTCATTCATATATATATATATATATATATATATATATATATATATATATATATCATAATAAAATCATATGTAAATAGGAATATCATTCACATGCTTATTCCTCACATAACTGAAATTATTAAATTAGGTTAATTGATGAAATTATGATGAAATGTTTGAATAATTGAATTGATGAATGATGAAATTATTATGAAATGTTTAAATTGATGAAATTATTGATTAGCAATTGATATTTTTATTTATACTAGATTATGGATAAATACTTGATTAAGCGAGAAAGAACTGTTGATTCTTTTAATAATCAATTACCAAGTTCCAAAGCAAGTGGTGGTATTAATAATTCACGTGTAGAGTTTAATCCAAATGATATTGTTAGTGATCTGGGGTTACGTTAATCAATTGAAGACTTTGATATTGTGATTAGAGATCAAGTTCGAAGAGAGTATTTGACTAGAGGTCCATGTCAACCAATTGCCCATAATTATCCCCAAAAATACTTTTCTAATGTGAAGAGAAGCTTTTGACCCGCTTGGTTTAAAAATTTTAAATGGTTAGAGTATAGCATTTCAAAGGATGTGGCCTTTTGCTTTTGCTGCTATCTATTTAGCAATTCAAACAGAGTATATGCTTTTACAAAAAATGGTTCAGCAACTGGAAAAAGGCAATTGAAAAATTTCAAGAACATGTGGGTGCTTCGAATAGTGCTCATAATGATGCTAGAATACAACTTCAAGGTTTTAAAAATCAAAGGCAGAGTGTGTCACATATACTACTAGCACAAGGGAAAGATATGGAGGTTTCTTATCGCACCCGTTTAACAGCGGCTTTCGATGTCATACGCCTTCTTTCGAAGCAAGGTTTGCCTTTTCGTGGACATAATGAGTCATCGACTTCATCGAATAAGGGAAATTTTCTTGAGTTTTTTGAGTGGTACAGCCTACGAAATGAAGAGGTAGACAAGGTAGTTAATGAGAATGCTTCTAGAAACAATCAAATGACTTCTCCAAAAATTCAAAAAGAACTAACAAGTGCTTGTACCGTGGAAACTGCACTTGCCATCATCAATGATATTGGGGACAACATATTTTCTTTTATGGTTAATGAGTCTCGAGATGTTTCAATAAAGGAGCAAATGGGAGTTGTTTTGAGATATGTAAACAACCATGGAGATGTGATTGAAATCTTTCTTAGTGTGGTACATGTGCCTAACACTTCATCTATTTCTTTGAAGAATGTTATTGATGATTTTTTGCAAAACATAAATTGTCATTATCGAGATTGAGAGGTCAAGAATATGATGGGGATTCAAATATATTAGGCGAGTTCAATGGATTGAAGGCTCTTATTTTAAAAGAAAATTCATATGCAAGGTATGTCCATTGTTTTTCTTACCAACTTCAATTAGTTGTTGTTGTTTTTGCCAAGAGCAGCCGTATTGTGAGTGATTTTTTTCAATATGTTACTATGATAGTGAATGTGGCTAGAGTACCATGTAAAAGGAAAGATAAACTTAGATAGCTTGAACATGATAGGATCGTAGAGTGTTTGGAAAAGGGAGAGATAGTTAGTGGTAAAGAAAAAAAATCAAGAAATCAGTTTAAGACGACCAGGAGATATATACTCGTTGGGGGTCACATTACATAACAATAATCCTTCTTATATCTATGTGGACTTCCGTATTACAAGTGCTTAAAAATGTGCATGATGATGGTGCTTCTGATGATAATAGCGGTATAGCCATAAGTTTGATTGATAAGATTGAGAATTATGAATTTGTATTTGTGATGCATTTGATAAAATATTTATTGGGAATCACAAATGATTTTTCACTTGCCTTACAACAAAAAGATCAAAACATGCTATGAGATTGATTGAGGTAATGAAAGCTCGACTACAAGATTTTAGGGAGGCGGAATGGGAGAATTTTTTGAAGGAAGTCAATATATTTTGTGAGAAGTACACGATCCCAATAATTAATATGGAAGACAACATGAGATCCCGCGATCGTAGAAGGCACAATGGATAAATTATTACTAATTTTCACCATTATTGTGTTGAGATTTTTTTCCAGGTATAATCTCTATAAATCTTTTTTCATTACTCCTATCCAAAAATTTATCTGTTTTTATTTTTCATTATTACAATGTAGGTTGTTGATTCAATTGTTCAAGAGATGAACAATCGTTTTTCAGAAGCAAACACGGAGTTACTTTTATGCATATCATGTCTTGATCCAAGGGATTCGTTCTCTCAATTTGACAAAAATAAGTTACTTCGTCTTGCTGAGAGCTTTATCTAGAAGATTTCTCATTGACCGGTTGCATGATACTTGGGGATCATCTTGAAAATTACATTTATGATATGCGATGCGATAGTCAATTTTTTGGGATAAAAAATTTGGGTTTGGGAAGTCTTGCTAAAAAGATGATTGAAACAAGAAGAAATATGACTTTTACATTGGTATATCGATTGATCAAGTTGGCTTTGGTTTTATCAGTTGCGACTGCTACTGTTGAAAGAGTATTCTCTACGATGAAAATTGTCAAGACTGACTTGCGTAATAAAATGGGAGACAAGTGGTAGGATGACAGTCTGGTAGTTTATATTCAGAAGAATATTTTTTCAACAATTGAAAACAAACAAATTTTGAGACGTTTTCAAACTATATGCAAACTCGCAGAATACAGTTGTCTCCTCTCAGTCGTACAACTGAAAGAAGCACTTCAAGCGTCAATAAATGAAATTTTTGGCTGTTGTATTTTGACCCCCTATAAAAACGTTCTGGTTCCGCCACTATATATATATATATATTATCAAAAAAAAGATAGAGGCATGCAAATATCTACCTCTAGATTATCTATCTGAAATAGATTTATCTAGTCTTTTTGCTAAGTTCCAAAGAACTTCTGAATCATAGTATTCGATCCATAGGAAGATTTGAGAATCTTACCCAAACTGTCATAGTTATTTCGAGCGGCTGGAGGAAGAAAATCATGTTTCCATTTAATCATAGAGAGAAAACTCGTGCCAACAAACCAAGGGCCACTAACAAGGACTATCAACATATTGAAATTTTTACTTTACTTTAAGTGAATGAATTACTTTACTATCAACCTATTGAAAACTAAGATATGGAAGTTCTAATAAAAGCACATTTTGAAATTGATTTAAAAGGAATAAGGATGACTGCACTTGGACAAATGATAACTGAGGATATCAAAATATAACCAATCAAGAAAAGGCACGTGTCCTACTTAAGGGCCATTAACAGTCATTTTACCCCAGAGACATTCTCGACTTTTCATACCGACCAAGGGTTATCAAATTTAAAAAGTTCAATATTTTTAAAATAATGGAGATTTGTGTTTCATGACCAACTTTAATGTTCTTGTAGTCACATGCTAGATAAATTAGACTTAGAAACTTACGGAGTGTATTCAATTAAGATTTTTAAAGATTTTTTTTAAGTGACAGACTTTTGTAGAGTTTGTGAATTTTAATGACTTTTAAAGACTTTAACGACTTTTTTAAAATGACTTTTATAGACTCCATGAAATAAGTGACTGACTTTAATAGACTTTTTAATAGACTTTTGTATACTTCTAATATATCTTTGTACTTATATTAATTGTTAATTAGTCCATGCAGATCTGACCTCTCACTCTTTTTTTTTCATGAACTATGTGAAATCTCATTATTTCATTAAATTATTGTGGCATCAGATTTTATATATGTTGAAAGCATTCATATTATTCTACTCATTTCATGATAAATTTGGATACTTGAATACGAATAAAACTTTAGAAGCTACAAACGCAACACAAAAATTAAGCTCACTTTTCATTGAACTATATATACTATATATGCGTACGATTTTTTATTAGCGGTACCAAACTCTGTTTTTCACACAATAATATGACAATGAAAATCTATATGATCGCAAAACTTCATACATGTGAGTAAATTGCCACCAAATTATAAAAAAATTATCAGAGAGATTAGACGTCGGTAAGCCACAGACAAAATTATGAGAGAAATTTTATTTTTCTTAAAATGATTAATAGTTGTTAGTGAACCAAAATTGTCCGTTAAAAAACATAATTATGCAACTTTTTAATTTATTTATGATGTTAGAAATTAATTAATTAAAATGTTACGTAACTAATTTTTTAACAATCAACCGTTGTCATCTTTTAACTAATTTTTTTAATTTTGATGAGTTTTAGAATTTATCAAGATTCGTATATATCATATACTATATCTATATAATATAATATATATATATATAATATTAAAAATCAAAATTTACTGTTTGATTTTTCAAATTCATAACGAGATATTCCTATAATAAAAGTTGTGTAGTTTATCTAATTTTTAATAATTTTAGAAAAAAAAAAAAATATAAACAGTTTATAATTTTAATAATTATATTTTCTAAAATTAGATTAATTTATATTTATTTTAAGTTAAAATTTATCGGAGAGTTTTGCGACTTTTTAATTTTCCATAAAATCTCTCTGCAATTATTTTACTGGCGATTTGAATTTTTACCTTTGTGTTTAATATTTCGAAGTCTTTAGAAGTCTTTAGAGATGAGGTCAGACTTTGGATATGGGTTGATAGTTATAATTTTTCTTCTAAAGTCTGTCAAACTACCATTTAATAGAAATCTAAAAAATCAATGACTTTTTGAATACCAAAATACTTTTATAGACTATAAAAGTCTCAATTCAATACCACCTAACTTTTAAAGACATTACAAAAGTTGTAATTGAATACCAGTAAATTTTTATAAACTCTTTAAATGTCTTGATTGAATACAACCATACTTTTAAAGTCTTTAAAAGTCTTTAAAAATCTTAATTGAATATACTCTTCTTATTGGGCTTGTCGAGATTCGTAGTTATGAAAACTCATTATATATACCTAATTGAGGGGTGTATAATTTTTTAAATTTTAAATTTAAAAATATCTTAAATTAATTTTTTTTTAAAACTTGATTTTATAATTTAGAACAAAAGAAGTATTTTGTTCCAATTTCTTTTATGAGGATATTTTACCGAATACTTATGTCAATGTTTTGTACGTATAACCCAATATTGTTAAAATCAGGATCACATGCAAGATCGTTTTAGAGTGCACGGATCGGATCGTAGAATTATAAGATTTTGTGAAAAAAAATAATATAAATTATTTTAATAGGAAAATGTAGTTACAATACACAACACTAACCATAATTATATTTTATATTTGTATCATCTCATATTTAAATTATTAGTGAAGATTAAAGTATAAATTTTCACATTACTTGTTATTTTTTTTTAGTAGAATTCAATGTAACAACTTTCACATAAAATAGAGTTTTTGTTATATCTACAAACATATATAGTCAATATATAGTCAATTTACTTAATATTTATAAAATTCAATTACTTATTTTGCATATATAAAGTTATAAGTATTAACCAATCAACTTGAACGCCAATTATGTACTATAAACTTATATGTTGAACTAATGAAAGAAGTACCTAGTAACAAATAACAATATTAAAAGATTAAATGTATTTCATTCATAGTTATTCTTATTAAATTAAAAGTTTAGAGTTGTATTTGGGTTTTAAATTTTTAAAAATTAAGAGTTTAAAAGTTTTGATTTAGTTGAGCCACTTGTACAAGTAAAGAAAAAGAGCCAAAATAAGTACTTTTTAATTCACTTTAATATGTCTAAGTGATCCTGTATATATTTGTGACCATACTCCGATCCAGATCGCTTTCCTTTCATGTGATCGCAATCCTATGAAATCCTACTTGTGTCCACTTATTATTTAACTATAGTTCACTTTACAAATTTCATATTTAAAAAATGGAAGAAACAATTAAGAATATTTTAAGTGGTCATAAGAGTGAATAGTTTCTTTTTCTTCTTTTTGGCTAGTTTTTAGCTGAAATCTTAACATTTTTGTCTTGGATATAAATGAATCCCATGACTTCTCTTACACCTAAAGTTTTATGAGTAGTAGTTTTAGCATTGAGTTCTTTTTTCCTTGGTCTGGAGCCCTCGTCATGGAGGGATATTATATAATCACTAGTATAAATTAAAATTTTAAGTTAATATCAATAATCTCCTTATAAATGAGAATATCAAAACAATAACTAGTCTTACAATAAGAAATATAAAATCATGTTATAATGAGAATCAAACATATGAATTATGATCTCCTAGTATCTCAAATTTAAATTTTAACCATATTAACTTTTTTCATTACATATCTTTTTTTAAATGATACAAATTAGTTGTGACAAATTTGAAGGCACACCACTCAAATATGACCAAGAAGATATAGTGTTTTCATTTTGCTGCAGTGTCGCCTCACGCTTTCAGCGGTTCAGTCTTTTTTTTTTGTCTGCAACATCCAAGTTAGGTTTTTTTTTTTAACTAACATGAAACGATGTCGTTTCATTAAAAAAATTATTTTCTATTCAAAATCGCATCACTGCATCTGATCAGGCATTAGGATTTAGGCATAAATAATTTTTCTTTTCCTTTTTCGATTTTTCTGTCGACTGGCGACATACTGCTCACTCCTCAACCGCTCACGGCGCGCCTCTCACTTCCAATTCCGGCCTTAATCCTTCCCTTCTGGCTTGTTATAGTTGGTACTTAATTTATTTCCAATCCATTTCCTTTGGAAATTTCTAATTCAGGTTATGTATTTCAAATTATATTATTTCATGTTCAAGATTATCTCTTTAATTTTCCCGATTGTTGTAGTTTTTCTTTTCTTTTACCTTTGTTTGGCTTCTGAGAATCCTAACAGAAATAATTTTGATGAATTTAGCAATCACTTTCAAAAATCTGGGCATTTGAGACGGACAAAATCCGTCTCAAATACAGCAAAATCCGTCTCAAAATTAATTTTGAGACGGATATTAGCTGTGTCAGTTGGTCGCATCGCTAATTATGCCCGTCTCAAAACAGGAAATTAGATACGGAAAATTGCCATCTCAAACTATCTGAGACGGATATAGTCCGTTTCAAATCCGTCTCAGAGCTAACCCATGGGGAGCTGAATTTTGAAACCGATTTTGCCGGTTTCAGATTTGGCGGGCAAATTTGGCACTTTATTTTAGTTCACATAAGTTGAGACGAAAAAAAACCGTTTCAAATCCGTCTCAAAATAGGCAACAACTATTTATTTTACACATATTTTGAAACGGATACCATCCGTCTCAATCCCGTTTCAACTTTGACGCTTAATATCTTTTAAGCGGCAATATATTTTGAGATAGGTGGTATTGTCCCAAAATTCGTGTCAACTTTGACACCAACATCGCAAATTCTTTGAGACGGAAAGAAGCCGTCTCAATTCCGTCTCAATATATCTATTAACAATAAATTATAAATATTTTCATAATTTAATTTCAAAATCTAAAAATAAATATGTTCAAAATAATAATGATAATTACTAAACTGTTATTTATAGACAATACTAGATAAGACATCTATCGATGATTACTATTACAAATATCAACGTACTACAAGTCTCACCAAATACAACAAAAGTAACTTTTAAAAATTATTGCTTTAAAGCTCAAAAATATGCATAATCACACCATCATATCCCATCCTCGATGGTAAACAAAAGTAACTTCTAAAAAATACTACCTAAAAGATCAGCATGCACATATAATCACGAGTCTCCATCCTCGTTACTATCGCCTGAATCTTCATCATGCTCATCCTCAACATCAACATCCTACAAGTAGTAGTACATGGAATGCATGTCAAATATATAAAATGAATGCATGCATTCTAAACATAAGACTAAGAAAACTGATTACATACTATGGTCTATGA
Organism: Panax quinquefolius; assembly: GCA_020205615.1. Lineage (NCBI taxonomy): Eukaryota > Viridiplantae > Streptophyta > Magnoliopsida > Apiales > Araliaceae > Panax > Panax quinquefolius. The sequence goes on from CM035159.1 coordinate 95,574,684, forward strand.
ACAAACATGAGCAACAATTAGTATTTTTCATAGCTTGAAATTGGTTCATTACTTCCGTACTTTTGACTAATATCACTTTTATATTTTTCCTGATAAAAGGTATTGAATGAGCCAAGTTTAGAACATAATATGTCAAACATGTATAATTGACAATACACAAAGCTTATAGGTACACACTTGCTCCTACTTTTCTTGCCTTGTCATTACAATACACACCGTCCTTTGTGTGTGTTAGATCAAACACCTCAATGTGAGTAGGTTTAGTTTTCTTCTCATTTTCCTACCATCACGGAAGCACAAGCACAATAATCAAACATTTTTAATTATATTAAAGCAACCATAACAAAAAATACTTACAAGCTTTTTTGCGTGACTTATAAAAGGTATTGACCCTCCAACATGGTTAAGTGTACAAGTAATGGGTTATGCAATTCTATTTATATTATCCATTATGAATCTTCTAATAATTAAGAAGGTACTACATGTAAATACATACTAATGGCAATAAGATATGAGATGTAAATGTACAGAATAACAGCAAAAACAAGTGGATATTTATGTTAATTATTTATATACAGTAACATCAGGCCTCAAACTCCAAAAGCAAACATAGATGACATCCATATCCCAAATGACACAATACCTATAGTAGCAAAAGCTTGGCCCAATTCATAAATAAGATTTTGTTGCTGCAGAGGTACACTTTGCCAATCTGTCCTCCTATAAAGTTAAAAGAACTTAATAATTAAGGGATGATAGCTGATGAAAAAAAAAAGGAAAAAAAAAAATTGAAAGCTGATGACATACCTATAGTAGCAAAAGCTTGGCCCAAAATTTGAAAGCTGATGACATAAGCTTATCTCATACGTCGCAAGAGTTCAAAAGAATATAAAAAAGAAATCTTTAAATAGTAGATCATTTGTGAAGCAATTAGGTGATGGCAATATTGAAGCTTCCAGCTGGAACAGTATGTGCAGCAGTATTTCTAAAACCCATATTGTACAATTAACTGATTCAGTAAACCAACTTTGCTTAAGAAATAGAACAGTGACATGGTACTGCTAGAAAGAGCTTACAGAGCATCTTTAAACACAGCAACTTTTCATTACCATCTTTTCAGCACATGTATAAATTATCATATAAGAATTAAGATAATCCTAACTCGATCAACTGAGCTCCTTTTTATATTGAGGATCCAAAGAAAAATAGAAGGGAACTAACAAGTGTTTCAAGTGAAGATGCTCTATTGTAAACAGCTACACCTGCACGTTTCTTTGTTCGCGTTTTGGCTGAGCCAATATTTTTTCCCCAGCGAAGAACATCCCTGCAATAGTTGCTTATCAAATGCTATATATAAAAGGACCACTGGTGAATAATATATGCGAATTGGAATGCTTTCCCATATCTAGAAATTCAGCATATGAAAATATCTCAACATACAAGGACCACTGGTGAATAATATACTGCAATAAAGAACAAACAAAAAACTTACATCCTACACTATTGTTTTCCCATCATACCCAGCACTCATCAATTCGGGGGTTGAAAGGATGAACATCCAGAACATAGGTCTGCCAAAAGGTACACAAAGTAAAACAACATGATACCAAGTAAAATAAATATCACAACCAAATTAAAAGACAGATTCTGTATAAAGAACAGTACTGATCAAGTAAAAGATATTCTCTAGTCAAGTAAGAATTTTATGAACGCAATTATTTAGTCAAAAGATAATAAAACCATAGAACACCACTTACAAGTGCACTGTGACCAGTCAAAGATTGTACCAAGCTACCATCACTAGCTTTCCAAACACATATTCTGCAATCTTCAATAGATCAAATAATATATAAAGAATGAAAAAGAGGATGCCGTAAGGACCAAACAATTAAATGCAAGACACCGCGCGTCCAATAGCAAAGTAGATATGCAAGAATGAAAAAGAGGATGCCCTAAGATTTTAACTTCTTGTCAAGTAGATATGCCAAGAGATTCAACAGATTAAAAAAGCTTCATGTCATTTATTATATGGCCACTATAGAGGTGATTAGGCTTCCAATTTCCTTCAACTGATACAACCTAATACATTTATAAACCAAAGGATATAGACAAGATTGAAGCAATTCTACCTTATTTTTGCCAACATTGGTATGAGTAGCAGTTCCCCCAGCAGCCATGTCTGATTCAGATTGGTATGTACGTACTGATTATATCAGATTATCAGCTTTAGACCTTTGGTATCTGTATCTGTATATGATTATGTATCTAAACATATGATCTTCTAAAGAGAAGATACAAACTTCGTACTGCGACTACAAGCAGATATATTGAACAAACATGCTAAGCTTTTGTTTAGACACGACAGATTTGACAGACCTTAATGAAGAATTCTCTAGCTGAGGCTGGGATTATCTCTGATCCGAAGTCATTTGCAGTTGGGAAACGCCACCTGACTCAAAATAATAATACACCATACTTAACATTTACGTTGCCTACAGCCTATAGAAGGTTTACAAGAACTGCTTGATTGTTTTTTGTAAAACAAGTGGAGACATTTCCTATAGAAGGTTCTATGATCGTAAAGCAACTTCAAAAGGTCAGTACCTTAAGAGATTTAGCAGTATCTCCTTCTTGAAGACGTATACTCCCATGGAAGACAAGGCACTACTAATGAGGTACATATGTGACTTTCACTTTGTGCTTTCCTCCACGAATTACTCAACTGACCCCATTCATCTCATCTCAAATTATAATCAGCTACACTTTGCATGTTATGCCAACCATACAAACAAATACCAACTAGAAAGACCCAAACATCACGTAATTTAACTTGATTCACTGGAAATATGAGCATGAGTCCATAACCAAATAAGGAGACTTCTTAATTAACAATTATAAAATGTGTGTTTGTCAGTTGAGGGAGAAGGATTACCTGGCAACTACAAATATCAAAAGGTGCATCATCTGCTAGTGCTTTATCTAGGAAAACCTGTAACCCGTCATAATAGAACAAAATCAACCATGACTTCAAATCTGATGTACTAGTTTGATTTGAAAGTGGGAGTGGAGGAGAGGGAAACCAATAGTAAAATAAAAGTTGAATTTGTAAATCAGCATACTCCTAAGAATTGGCACTTACTCCATTAATAAATTCAAGAAAAGGGTGGACAGCAACAGAAATGTGAGCTCCATATAACATGTTCAAGTTTTAGCCCAATAAATAAATAAATAGATCTTTACCGCAAACACTAGCTTTTACACTTGCAGTTACCTCAAAACAATCTCCACGGAGAAGTTGAGTAGGAAATGTGAACTTTTTACGCCATTGATGATGGTCTGCATCGCCATTGTACTGGATACGATAATCTTCTATCTGTATATTAATGTTGACATGACCATAAGAGGCAAATATTAGCAAACATGAAACAATAAAAATGTTCGAGAACAGTTTCAGATAACCAAAAAAAGAAAGGGGAGAACAGTTTCATCTGTTGTTATCTTATACGACGGTAGCTAAAAGTTCATTTAACCACTGAACCTCTCTCGTTTGGAAAGTCCAATTGATCATATGGCAACGACTGCAGCCATCCAATGACTGCACAAAATTGAGAGCATAAATTGATGGGTTTGTGAAAAGAACTCCCACTCGCACAATGGGGAGTCCAACATACCTTTCCATTGACATGAATTAATTTACTTACTCTGTCAGGCATACATCAATGATCTCCAAAATTCTGGGCTTAATGAAACACTTTTATTTGGGCAATCAATAAGATTAAATCAAAAAAATAATGATTTGAGACCTACAAACATATATAAGTATGTTTGCTTAGCTCACAAATACTTTGTTTTATTGTTACCTATATAACATATATACATGCTTATATTAACTCTTCATATTAGTATTATTTACCTTATAGAATTTGAAATACTACAAAATAGCACGAGCAGAGATTGTTTAATAGGAGCTCTAACAACCCAAAAAAAATTCAGAAATAGCTCATTTAAGCAAAAGAAAATCTTAGAATCCTTTTACCTGTAATTACTAATAAAAGCCAAAGCCAATCTTTGCCAAAGAGTTGAGTAAAATTCAATTTTCTTAAATAATTAATCAAACAGCTGGGGGGGAAATAAGAATTATAAACTAATAGTGTCACATAATACATTCCAAAAAATACGTCTTACTCTTTCCCTGTCCCTTTGAATCCTCCCAGTTTTGGTTGCATGATGAAATCCAGTGCCTTGCTAAGGATGCTTGTCTAATGAGTCACGCCATCATATATTGAGAGCAAAAACTAAAGGAAATGTCACATAACCTCAACTCTTTCTCTCACATTCTCCACACAGTATGGTTGTTGACGCTTGTGGATTGACTACAGTAAAAGGTAGCAGGTCAGAAGGCAAAGTTTCGAAAGAGGTGGCAGCAAGAGAAATTTAAGAACTATGTTGACAAAGCTCAAGCTCGAAGACCCTAACACAATTTGTTTGATCAAGAAATATAGTTGTATCATGTATGATATTGATTCAGGGAGATGAAGAGTCCTCTTTGTTGTATCTAAATACTGAACATAGTCTGTTTGCAGTGGATATTCAGCTAGAAGACCCTCAAAGGACACTGTTGCAACTTGAAAGCTCTAGCAATATATTTCTACTAATATTTAAAATGCTATGAACTCGGCCCTGCCTTCCTCAATTATAATAAACATGGGAAATTAATAATAATATTTTAAAACCAATCAGCTAGAATAGAGGATAAAATTAATAAGCTAATGTATTCATTGAAAACATCAATAACAAATTCTGAAACAAATCTGCTGAGAAGAAAATCTACCTAGCATGTTTTGTTTTTTGCTCTGGTTTCTGCTGTGCTGGGAATATCATGATTTGGTTTCATAAATCTCTTCTCACGCCTTTCACATGAGCCCCATCCATCTGAAAATCTACCACCCCTAGAAAAAGGGAAAAGGCAGAAAGTAAAATACGACAATAACAAATCAGTAAAAGTCAAAAAGGATCTATGTTTAATGACTTAAGTATCAAAATGCCAAAGAACATACTGCATGTGTGCTCGAACCACGAATTTAGCACGCTGAACATTACGGTTCTCATCAAACTCAATGGTTTTGTCGATTGAAGTAAAATGATATCTTCCTCCAACCCTCCGTCATCAAAATTATCCCAAGTATAGCCCATCTTCTGTTTCTAGTTCTTGCACCTGTCGACACAATTAAAAAAATAGCAGAGAATGTAGAAATTGGTGATTTCAGATTAATAAGACAAATCATAATAAGAGAACCTAACAAGAAACATACCTGCCAGACAAATCATACATGCGAGACAAATTCAATGACACAAGAAGAATAAAGCAAAGTGAAAGTTCCTATGTGCGATTAGGGCTTGACTCGGTATGAGAGATTTAGGCTCTTGTATAAGATATTAAGGGTGGATATGAGACATTTAGGAGGTGCGTGATTGTAAGGAGGTGCGTGATTGTTTTCGTCTTCGGCCAGTCGCCCGAGTTTTCCTTTAGCCCTAAATTAAGATCCACAAGACGCACAGTTGATTGAGAAGCAAAATCGGGAATTCATGGTTGCATTTGAAAAGAAATGGGTTTTGGGATGGGTTTTGGGATGGAAATTGAGAAGCAAAATCGGGAGCTATGGTTGCAATTGAGAAGATGAATTTTTTCAATCTGATAGAAAGAACGAACACAATCCGTATTCTGGGGATGGAACGATTTTGGGGATTTTATATGTTTTAACCTCGAATTAGTCTTATTTATTTTCTTTTTCTTTTTTTTTTTGTTGATATAGTGGAGGAAATTTTTGGTGATTTCGGTCTCTAATCCGTTTCAAACATAAATATTTAATTTCTTTTTTAATTATTAATTTGAGACGAGCACAGTTGGTCTCAAATTTGTTTTAAAAACAAGTTTATAATTTTTTAAAAAATACTTACTTTTTGAGACGGTTAAATCCGTCTCTAATTCCGTTTCTAAAATTTGAGACGATACTTGTGATTTCAGAATCCGTCTCGATTTTTTACTTCCAAATCATGTCGAGACGTATTAAAATTTCGGTTTCTAAGTCCGTCTCAAATTACTAGAATTAGAGACGGAACTTAGACCGTCTCAAAAAATTGGTTTCAGTTGTCCAGTATTCTAGTAGTGAATTTAGTTTTCAAAATTTTTAATTTTAACCCGACTTGAAGATGAATTTCTCTGCCCAAGTTTTTTGGGTTTTTTTGGGTTTTTAAAATGGGTCATTACCATATTGACCATTTATTTTTTATATTATATTTTTCGTGTTTGAGATCTCAAAAGATTTGAATAAATAAAGAGTGCGAAGTTTGAAGAAAGTGGAAGATAAAAAAGATTGCTTTTTTGAATTTCGAATCATGAAAAAGGTTATGGCTTTGTACTGTTTCAAGTAGCTTTATATACTAAGGTTGTATCAGCCTGCCTTTGCTTCTCCTTTTCTCTCTCCAAATTGAGGTTAGTGAGTTTGTTATGCCATGAATTTTTTGCTTAATTTTGCCATTAAATTAAAGATTTAGAGTTTGTTATGCCATGAATTAAAGATTATCTGCTATTTTTATTGAATATTTGAATTGATATTGTATATTTATTAATTTATGGTATATTTATGATATATTATTTGTGAAATAATTGAAATTATTATGAAATGTTTAAATTTATGAAATTATTGATTAGCAATTGATGTTTTTATTTATACTAGATTATGGATAAATACTTGATTAAGCGACAAAGAACTATTGATTCTTCTAATAATCAATTACCAAGTTCCGAGCCAAGTGGTGTGATGAGTGAGTTTTATATTCATAATTGAGTGCATTTGAGCTTTATCTTTTGGTTGATTTTAAGTGTTTGTGTCTATTCATGCATGTTTTATGTTCTTTTGTAGGAATTGGGACAAAAGTTACTTGGATCGACGTTGGAAATTGGCTAGATTCGCTTTTTTGAACTTTGCCATTTACATGTGAAATACTTCAGAGCCAATTTGAGTATTTCTCCGGACCTTATTTCGAAAAACTTAAAGAATAAAAGTTGTAGATCTACGTCTCGTCTTTCCGGAACATCTTGAATCATCAAATTCGGAAATCGGACGAAGAAGTTATGCCCATTTTCTCAAAGGACGTCAAAGCAAAATATTTTAGAAAATGTTCCAGCGTTGGGGCGCCCATTTGTTGTTCATTTTCAGCGCCGGGGCGCTAGGGAGCATTTTTCCAGCGCCGTGCCCAGTGTCGGGGCACTGGGGAAGGGATTGGTCAAGCTTAGACGCGTTTTGGGGCGAATTTTAACACTTTTCTAACTCTAAATTAAATTGGGTGTGTTCCTAAGCTAAAAATTGGACTTGTAACCTATAAATACATGATGTAAGGCATAAAATAAGAGAGAGATTACATAGATTAGATTAGAGATACACTCTATTAGATTAGAACATAAATCATAGTTCTTATTAGTTTTGGAGATTGAAGCAACTTGGAGACTATTGAAGAAAAAGAGCAGGAACTTGAGGATCTTTTAATGTCTATTCAATTGTGGATTCTTGGTTTTAATTCATTGATAATGAACTAAATTTCTTTTATTAAGATTTCAATTGAACCTTTTATGCCTATGAATTAATTATTTGATTTATTCCAATTATTTATGTCAAAGTGAATTGTTTATCTTGTCTTGTGCTTATTGATTAATTATTTGGCCAATAATTACCTTGTTACTCTAGAAGGATTCGGAAGATGAAATCTAGGGTTAGAACTGGACTTGATAACATGTATGCTTAATTATTTGCATGATGAATAATTAGGGTTGTGAATTGAATGGAAATATCTATTCACTGCATGTAACAAGTTAGGAATTGGGATTGAAAGAGTTTAATTTAATTGTTTTGCATAGGAATATAGCAAGATTAATTGGATTAAATAGAAGTTAATTGATCACTTGGAAAAAGGGCTTTTGACACTTGATAACTCCTGTTAACAATTCAGTAGGCATAATAATTGGGATAATTGGATAATTGATTTATAGTTCATAATTGGGGATATTGGAGTCTTAATCTTTATTTATCTGAAGTCATTCGTTAAAATCTTAGTTTTATTTATTTGATTTATTTTAGAATAATCTCTTTTAATTGCTTACTTTAGTTTTCTTATTTTGAAAAACCACACTTTATGGTTGTTTAAATAAAATTAGATTGATATAGTCTTTAGTAGTTGGAATTTATTGATTAGAATTTCTCGTGGGATCGACACTCTATCTTATCACTTTATTACTTGTTGACTGTGTACACTTGCACAAATTCATTAATTGTGAAATCAACCAACAAGTTTTTGGCGCCGTTGCCGGGGAATTCTTTATTAATATTAATTCCATATTAGTTATAATCAATTCGGTCTTAATTTAAACATTATTTATTTTTCTTCTTGTATTTGCAGGAATTCTTTGCGAGTGTATGTACACTAGATCAAGGGCTAAAAAGGAACTTTTTTCTTCTATAGACAATGTCAAAAGGAAGTTCCAGAAATTGCAGTTGACTAGTGCGGTGTCACCTGTGGAAGAAGATCTGGCAGGACAAGAAATTCCAGTGAACATAGCAGGGGAAGAACAAAAATCACTTAGGGATTATGCCATGCCGAATGTCACAGATATACAGTCGAGTATTAAGAGGTCGATAATTAATGCAAGCAGTTTCGAGATAAAACCGGGAATAATTCAGATGCTCTAGAATACATGCCAATTTTGGGGTAGTTCGATAGATGATCCTAATGAGCAAATCTTGAGTTTCTTGGAAGTTTGCGACACCTTCAAGTTCAATAATGTATCGAAAGATACTATGAGGTTGAGGATGTTCCCGTTTATGTTGAAAGATAAAGCTCGGAGTTGGTCACATTCTTTGCCTCCTGGTTCAATCACATCTTGGGACGACTTAGCGCAAAAAATTCTAGCTAAGTTTTTCCCACCAGCGAAGTCGGCAAAACTACGGAACGATATTCACACATTTGCACAGTTCGACTCAGAAACGTTATATGAGGCGTGGGAAAGATTCAAAGACATGCTTCGGAAATGCCCACATCACGGAATTCCATAGTGGATGCAGGTTGGGATATTTTGTGATGGATTGCACGCGTCCACAAGAGACAGTATTGATGCAGCAGCAGGGGGAGCAATCATGTCTAAGAACTTTGACGAGGCTAATCAACTGTTAGAGACGATGGCTAACAATAACTATCAGTGGCCCATGACTAGGTCTAACCCTTCAAAAATACCGAGAAAGTTTGAAGTGGATCCAGTGACATCGTTGGCAGCACAGGTGTCCGCAATAGCAAAGAAAATGGAAACATAGAGTCCACCATCCACGCAGCAAGTAGCAATGGTTTGTGAGTTATGTGCTGGGAGTCATGCTACAGATCAATGTGCCATAAATTCTGAATCAGCTCAGTTTGTAGGGAGCTATAATCGATCCACCCAACCGTATCCGAATCAAAACGTATATAATTCGGGTTGGAGAAATCACCCGAGATTTTCATGGAGTAACAATCAAGCTCAAGCACCTAGACAGCAAAATACATCCGGATTTCAAAATCAGTCTCAACAACATCCAGAGAGGAAATCAAGTTTGGAAGAAGCTTTGGAAAAATTCATTTTAGCTACTGACAAAAGGATCGGTGAACAGGAAAAGTTATTGAATTAAGTAAATATGAATGTGAAAAGCCAAGGTGCGTCAATAAAGAATCTGGAAAATCAATTGGGACAGATAGCACATGCGTTGAATAACCGTCCACATGGAACACTCCCTAGTGATACAGAGATAAATCCGGGCAGAGATGAGCATTGCAAGGCTGTGACTTTACATAGTGGAAATGATTTGCAAGAGACAGTTAAGGATAAGGAAAAGAGGGACAACGCAACAGGTGAAACAGAGGAAGTTGTGGAAACCAAAAAATGTCAAGATGAGACCTTAGAGCAGAAAGCACTGGAACCAACCATCACAATGCCTCCCATACCGTATCCGCAGAGGTTTCAGAAATCCAAGTTAGATAAGCAGTTTTCAAGATTCTTGGATATTTTCAAAAAACTGCATATCAACATCCCATTTGTCGAAGCCTTGGAACAAATGCCGAGTTACGCCAAGTTTATAAAGGAAGTCTTGTCGAAAAAGAGGAAATTGGGTGATTTTGAGACAGTGACGTTGACCAAAGAGTGCAGCGCAATTATTCAGAATAAGTTACTTCCAAAGTTCAAGGAGCCAGGCAGTTTTTCAAGACCGTGTCCAATTTTTAGTCATGTCATAGGCAAGGCTATATGTGACATGAGAGCTAGGACAACTTTAGAGCCATGGTGGGATGAGAAAGGGAAGATAGAAGAAGACCCTGTTATGTTTGACAAGCTTCAATGCTACAATTTGATCACAAACATAATGGAGAAAGCACCTAGTGGTTTGTCATACTTAATAGGGATCCTATCTGAAAAAGATCATGCTAGGTGACTTAGATTTAATGGCCATTATTAATGAGAACCTCCCAAAAGAGACATTGCTTCTGATGGATGGAGAGTTCCTTAATTTTCGTAGGGGAATTGGATAGAGAATTGAAGAAGTCAGACTGAAACTATAAAACAAGCACTTATTGGGAGGCAACCCGAGTTTAATTTTTAGTTTTTGTTTTTATTAGGTTTTAGATTAGTAGTTTTGAATTTGCATTTATTTATAATTTAATAAAATTGTTTCTATCATGGTTTACAGGTTATTCAAGTCAAATTCAAGTGTGGTGCCCAATTTGTTCCATGTGCTTAGCCTATTCTCCAAATTTAGCGGACAAGGAGAAAGATTGCTATATTTTCAGGGAAGTCCTCTGCTCTACTTTATCCTATTTCAGCCATTGAGGACAATGTCTAGTTTAAGTTTGGGGGCACTTTAGTGTCGTATTGCATAGTTAGTTATCTGTATGGTAGTTCATTTTTTTTATGTGTTAACATTGTGTTTTTTTTAGGTTGCATATAATACATGGTAGTTATTTGCATATTCATATATGTGTTGCATTAGTATGTGTTCATGCAGTGTAATTGCATATTTTTTTATTTTTGCATGAATCTGTGTGATCGGTTGGTGTGGTCTTAGCTCGGCCTATGATAAGATTGGTTTGGCATGTTAACTTGAACAGTGTTGATAATTGATGATGAGTTCTAATTTTAATCATGATGATAATCTTAGCCTGTCTGAAACTTATGTAACCGGTTAGCACTTAAAGTTTAATTGTTTTAATCCACTTGGTTCAAGGGTTTTATAATTTGTTTCTGAGGAAAAATCTTAGTTAAAATTTAAAGAAATTAGCGAACTGGCAGTAAAGGTTGGAATGACGTAAAAGCTTGAGTTTGGGGGAATCTATGGGGTATATATATACAAAAAGAAAAAAAAGAGAAAAAAAGAAATGATGAAAAGAAAAAAAAAGAATAAAAAATCCAGAAAAGAAAAAAAAAGAATAAACACCGTGGCATGCTTGTCTAGTTTTGTGGCCTTTGCTACTTGAGTAAGTAAGCCTGAGGGGATTGTCTTTACACCTAGCGCCCTAAGGTCTTAATGGCGTGGGAGTCGTTGGTCGAAAGCTCGTTAAGGTAGCACTGAAAAGCCTAAGGGAATAAGACATTACACAGCCATGAGAAAAATAAAAAAATGAATAAAACATGAGAAAGAGCTAAAAGGCCCTCGTGGTTGAATAAAAGTATAAATAAATCTTGTATTTACCCTAAGACTTGGTAATTGCTTAGTTTTAACCGGAGTTGTCATGTTCACAAAAGTAATTGAATTGGAACTGAAATTTTCCTTTTAAGAAGTTTGTTATGTGATTATCTTAAACTGTGGTTGGTTAGAATGGTTAACAAGCACACACACACACACAACATGGGTGATGACTGGTTTGGATTGACTAATTGGTTAGAGTTATGGACTTTGACTTGATTGGATATATTGTTTGAGTATCAATGGTATCTTTGAGGCCTGTTGCAATATATCATACTGATTTATTACTGGATTTGTAGGTATATTAGGAATTAGATCATGCATATGCATTCATGTAGTTGAGTTAGTTCGTTTATTTTTAGTTCTTTTGTGTTTTTGCTTAAGGAAAAGCAAAGGTTTAAGTTTGGGGGTATTTGATGAGTGAGTTTTATACTCATAATTGAGTGCATTTGAGCTTAATCTTTTGGTTGATTTTAAGTTTTTGTGTCTATTCATGCATGTTTTATGTTGTTTTGTAGGAATTGGGACAAAAGTTACTTGGATCGACGTTTGGGGTGGCTAGATTCGCAATTTCTGCTTGCCATTTACATAGCAGCCACTTCAGAGCCAATTTGAGTAATGGTACGGACCTTATTTCGAAAAATTTAAAGAATAAAAGTTATATATCTACGTCTCCTCTTTCCGGAACATCTTGAATCATCGAATTCGGAGTTCGGACGAAGACGTTATCGTCATTTTCCCAAAGGACGTCAGAGCAAAAAAATTTAGAAAATGTTCCAGCCCTGGGGCGCCCATTTGTAGTTCATTTTCAGCACTGAGGCACTAGGGAGCAGTTTTTTAGCACCGTGCCCAGCGCTGGGGCACTAGAGAAGGGATTGGTCAAGCTTAGACGCGTTTTGGGGCGCATTTTGACACTTTTCTGACTCCAAATTGAATTGGGTTTGTTCGTAAGCTAAAAATTGGACTTGTAACCTATAAATACATGATGTAAGGCATAAAATAAGGGAGAGATTACATAGATTAAATTAGAGATACAATCAATTAGATTAGAATATAAACCCTAGTTCTTATTAGTTTTGGAGATTGAAGCAACTTGGAGACCATTGAAGAAAAAGAGCAGGAGCTTGAGGAAGATGGAGATTTGCTGACAACAGATTTATTCTCTTCTCTAATCGTACTTTTATCTTTTATTGTCTATTCAATTGTGAATTCTTGGTTTTAATTCATTAATAATGAACTAAATTTCTTTTATTAAGATTTCAATTGAACCTTTTATACCTATGAATTAATTATTTGATTTATTTCAATTATTTATGTCAAAGTGAATTGTTTATCTTGTCTTGTGCTTATTGATTAATTATTTGGCCAATAATTACCTTGTTACTCTAGAAGGATTTGGAAGATGAAATCTAGGGTTAGAACTGGACTTGATAACATATATGCTTAATTATTTGCATGGTGAATAATTAGGGTTGTGAATTGATTGGAAATATCTGTTCACTGCATGTAACAAGTTAGGAATTGGGATTGAAAGAGTTTAATTTAATTGTTTTGCATAGGAATATAACAAGATTAATTGGATTAAATAGAAGTTAATTGATCACTTGGAAAAGGGCTTTTGACACTTGAGAAATCATGTTAACAATTCAGTAGGCATAATAATTGGGATAATTGGATAATTAATTTATAGTTCATAATTGGGGATATTGGAGTCTTAATCTTTATTTATCTGAAGTCATTCGTTAAAATCTTAGTTTTATTTATTTGATTTATTTTAGAATAATCTCTTTTAATTGCTTACTTTAGTTTTCTTATTTTGAAAAACCACACTTTATGGTTGTTTAAATAAAATTAGATTGATATAGTGCTAGTAGTTGGAATTTATTGATTAGAATTCTCTGTGGGATCGACACTCTATCTTATCACTTTTTTACTTGTTGACTGTATACACTTGCACAAATTCATTGATTGTGAAATCAACCAATGTGGTGGTATTAATAATTCACGTGTGAAGTTCAATCTGAATGATATTGTTAGTGATCTGGGGTTACGTAAATCAATTGAAGACTTTGATATTATGATTAGAGATAAAGTTCGAAGAGATTATTTGACTAGAGGCCCATGTCAACCAATTTCCCACGATTATCCCCAAAAATACTTTTCTAATGTGAAGAGAAGCTTTCGGCCCGCTTGGTTTAAAAATTTTGAATGGTTGAAGTATAGCATTTAAAAGGATGCGGCCTTTTGCTTTTGCTACTATCTATTTAGCAATTCAAACAGAGTATATGTTTTTACAAAAAAAAAGGTTTAGCAACTGGAAAAAGGTAATTGAAAATTTTCAAGAACATGTGGGTGCTTTGAATAGTGCTCATAATGATGCTATAATACAACTGCAAGGTTTTAAAAATCAAAGGCAGAGTGTGTCACATATACTACTAGCACAAGGGTAAGAGATGGAGGTTGCTTATCGCACCTGTTTAACGGCGGCTTTGGATGTCACACGCCTTCTTTTGAATCAAGGTTTTCCTTTTCGTGGACATGATGTGTAACGCCCCCAAATTCAGGTACTTGAAACCCGAACTCGGTGCTTTACGATACCATTTCTATGAGCGGAATAATACTAATAATAATAACAATAATATGAATTTCAAACTTAACTTACATTTATCATAGTCTAATCCTAAGTACGTAACCTTTAATACATTCATTACATGATAATAATAATATATATCATCCTTATCATAATAAAGTAAACTATTACATAACATATCATAAAAACTCATTCAACAATCTTCTCTTTTCCTTTATTCTTGACAGAGCCTTCCGGTTGTTCACACTTAGCTGAAAACATTTAAATTAAGCAAGGATGAGCATTTGAGTGCCCAGCAAGTAATAGCAATTATATATATAAGCTGAAAGAATTTAAATGTTTTCTTTATACTACCCTTCTACAACAAATCAATAGTTGTGAAGTAATCTGAACCGATAATAATAACATAACAACTCTCTATCAAATTTTTAAAACTACGTACTGACTATAAATAGGGTTAAGGTGACATACTATGAACATTATTTTCAATTTTTGAATAAGTTTAACAGAACTTCATCCGCAAACCGTCATAATTTACGGGCACAGAGGGTGGTCAGCCCGTTGTACCCTGTATTGATCAATACTACATGTAAGAACGATATTATCATTCACTCTGGCTGCCTTGGGCACATAAAAATTTTCCCATGTTTGGGATGTTCATACTTGTCGGGGTTCCAAACCAAAGTAATTCGGTTGGATAATGGTAAGGTTTTATCTTATTCAACAATAATATATAATTCAACATATATATATATATATATATATATATACGGGTAATTAACAAAGGTGTATCAACATGTGATTAAATACAATGATTATCCAAGTAGGGACACTTGTATAACCATTTATAAAAATTAATAATGTAATATATATACGAATTACATATATCTTAACATGTTTATAATCAATGGCGTATATATATATATATATATATATATATATATATATATATATATATATATATATATATATATATATAACAATAGGGTTAATAATTTATACAGTAATAATATAATTACGAAACATTCTTACTTCATGTCCATCAGATAAAGAAAATGCAAAGGTAAGATACTTTTTTAGTCTGCTTTTGCTTACAATACTGCAACTTAGTTTTATCTTTTATATAAGAAACCTATCATTAATAAGATCATTTGATCGATTAGAATAACACACTATAACACATAACACTGTTTATTACAGTTAGCACATAACCTAATCACCTTGTCACACATATTCAACAGTCATTGAATCACAAACGAACATTAATACATTCAAAATATCTAAGTCAGGATCAATTTACGAAAAACATAGCCGAAAATGTCTTAAAAGCGACTTTTAAAGGTAATTATCGAGTCTAAGACTATATCGAAGTTCAATATCTATTTAGGCATTTAAATAATGATCATATTATTTTTAAATGACTTACTGATAATTTTTAAACAATTATTATAATTTATTCTAATTTTTCAAACATCGAATCATTATAAAATGATTTAAATATCAAATAATTCTATTATCATTAATATTTAATTAATATTAAACTATTAATGAAACCACTACCAAAATATTAAAGTTATTTATAATAACTTAAAATACTTTTAAAGTATTAATATTACCTTAAATGATTTTTAAAATATTTAAAATCATTTTAAATAATTACCATTAATATTTAAATATTATTGTACTATTTATCCAAATATTAAAAGTCATTAATTATAACTTACAATATTTTTAATTCATTTATATCCTTTTTAAATGATTTTAAATAAATAAAACCATTTTTAAACTATTTATTTAATATGATTATTAAATAAATTTAATATCATTAATATTAAATAATATTAAATTATTAATGAAATTATCCTTTAAATATTAAAAGTTATATTTTATAACTTAAAATATCTTTAAACACTTTATTTTCATTTAAAATGATTTTTATAATATTAAAATCATTTTTAAACTAGTTTATTCAATATAATTATTAAATAACCTTAATATCATTAATAATAATTTGTGACGCCCCCAAAATAGGTATACATCACCTATTCTGAGTTGCCAAATACATGGTACAGAATACAAATACAACTTAATTATACAACAGTCGTATAAAATACGACATAACATAATCTAAGAGTTTTAATAAGAATATTGTCATCTAAACAATACCCACACTCAATGGAGTCCTCATTATATTTATTGTCACACTATTTAACAAAATAGTGAGGACTATTAATGCTATCATACGGACCATTACTCTCGGGTTCCCGACTAGTCGCTACGTTCTCATTTTCGAAGAGAAAACGGTGAAAGAAAAGGTGAGCTTAACTAGCCCGGTAAGAAATATTATGAGTAAGATAATGCGAGAATAAATTATCTTTAGCCTTCCAATGATGTTAAAGCGATACAATATAACAAACATCAAGTTTAACTACTGGTGAACAAACAATCCATTAAAAGAGTCAAGTAGAGAATAAAATTCACTATCTTTTATGATTTAAAAGGTTTTTCATCACTTTTATCATTTGGGCTCTCGACAATAAATAATCCACATCATCCCACACTACGACCGATGATATTCATTAGTATCACAACCACAAATTTTCCATGCACCACGGGCCGAGGATATTCGTGTATTCATCAATGGTCATGATCATGCCAACAAGCGTCCATCAATGCACTACTGCCGATAAAGACTTTTACCACATCATTTGTAACATTACGGTCATGATTATACCGATTAATCCCTGGTCATAATCATACCAAGTCCATCTATACACTACAGACCACAGATGACTTTCAACATAATATAAACATGAGGATGATGACAATGATATAAGAATTGATAAAACAAGTTCAAGAATTAATTTATCCGAAACTAATAATGTCCAAATTGTCGACATGATACTTCTTTGCAGAGAGTAAAATTCAAGAATGCTCAGAAGAATATTTCTATGAAAAGATACTAGATGAAGCGTAAATATCAAAGATATTCCACTAATTTCATGGAGTATAGAAGTCAAAACTTTAACCAACTGAGTATAAATAAGAATGGAATAACAAAAGAAATCATCAGACATGCGATAGACCACACAGATAGGTTATTCCAACAGAATAATAAATAACGGAACCAGGTCATGCGTAAACGCACAGACAGGATATTCCAACAGAATAATAAATAATGGAACCAGGTCATGCGTAAACGCACAGATAGGATATTCCAACAGAATAATAAATAATGGAACCAAGTCATGTGTAAACGCACAGACAGGATATTTCAACAGAATAATAAATAACGGAACCACGTCATGCGTAAATGCACAGACAGGATGTTCCAACAGAATAATAAAGAATGGAATAACAGAAGAATTTCACCATGTATGCGGTACTTCTCATAAACAGGTTATTCCAATATAATGATAAAGAATGGAACAATAGAAGAATTTCACCATGTATGCGGTACTTCGCATAGACAGGTTATTCCAACATAATGATAAATATTGGAATAACAGAAGAATTTCATCAAGTATGGGGTAGCCCGCGTATACAGGTTATTCCAAGAGAATAATAAAGAATGGAATAACAAAAGTTCTCTTCATGAATACGAAAGAAATAATACCCCTTACCTTAGAAGAAACTGGATATAGGAGTAGTGAAGTAGCAGAATACTTTTCTTCTTTCTCTCTATAGTTTTCTCTCTAGAGTTTCGGTGAATTAAGTAAAAATAATGAAGGAATGAGCTTCTATTTATAGGAGAATGAATGAATAGTAACTAATTCATGAAGCGGTCCAGATTGATTTACTTTTAAGCAGACGATCCATATTGATTTACTTATGCAAATTATAAATAAAATATTCTAATAAAACAAAATCTTTTAAATAAAATATAATAAATTCTATTTATAATCTAATATAACGAATAATTTTATAAAAGTATTCTATTTTATATAAAAAGATTTTACTATGCAAATACTATATACGAGTACTTATGCAAAAACACTATGCATAATAAAATATAATATATTCTAATTATTGTCTAATAAAACAAATAACTTTATAAAAGTATTACATTTTATATAAAAAGATTTTACTATACAAAATACTATGCATAATAGAATATAATATATTCTATTTATAGTCTAATAAAACAAATAACTTTATAAAAGTATTCATTTTATATAAAAAGCTTTTCTATTTTATTACATTAATAATACTAATAAAACAAAATTTATATATATATAAACTTCCGTGACTTCATAAAAGACACCTCAAATATATTTAACAACATTTATCATCATTATTATAATTCACAATATTAATCGACCGAGTAGTTCCCGAGGAAAGAGAGGGATTTCAATAAGGATTTCTCCCTATTGGCGCGCAATTAGGTGACCAAACCTCTCATTGGCAAAACTTCTAAACATCGTTAATATTACAAATAATAATATTAATAACTCTGTCATCTCAATTATTGATTTAATAATATATAAAATATTGACAATAATTGAATCAAATAACGTGAGATCTTATCACAACAATTCTTGTAGCAATAATTGAACAAAACTGAGTGATTTCTCACGTAAGCATCAATAATCAATACCGTGTGCTACTATGCAACCACGCGTATTGCTGTAATTTTAACACCGGGTGTTTCAACAGTTAACGGTACAACTTCCGTCGTTATTTTCATAAAATATTTTTGTCATTTTCTCAATCCGACAATAATTCTATTGCGGGGTCCACCAATGATTATGCCGTTGTATGAATATTTCCTGTTAAAATGAATATTCCCCGACCAATCGAATATTATATAACAACTTGCGCACTTTGCAAAATTTATAAATATTACCCTCAACTATAATATTATATCAAATTTATTCCATAATATTCAAAAATGATATTTATAGAAAAATCATCTTTATTCATAAAAGTTGGGGTCTTACAACCTCCTCTACTTAAGAAATTTTGCCCTCAAAATTAGGGTACATACCTGGTATATCGAAGAGGAAAGAATACCTTGATTTCATTTCAGATTCCAACTCCCAGGTTATTTCCTCAACATCGTGGTTTCTCTACAAAACTTTGACTTGAGGTATAACCTTGGAGTATAGAATATGTTCCTTCTTATCCAAGATTTGAACATGAACCTCTTCATACTTTAAATCTTCCGCTATTTCGTCTGGTTCTAACTTAATAATGTGGTTCGGGTCTTCCACATATTTACGTAACATGGATATGTGAAAAACGTTATGAACACGAGACATACTTGGAGGTAAAGCGAGTCTATAGGCCACAGTTCCTACTCGATCGAGGATTAAAAATGGGCCAATGAATTGAGGATTGAGCTTTCCTCTCTTTCCAAATCTCGTAACTCCTTTCCATGGAGCAACACGTAACAACACATGGTCTCCAATATCGAATTCCACGTCCTTTCGATGAAGATCAACATAACTCTTTTGTCGATCTTGTGAGGTTTTTATCGTTCTTCGGATCGTTTGAATCTTTTTTCCGTAGTCATCATACGTACCAACTCTGGTCCCAACAACGTTGCTTCACCCACCTCATCCCAAAGATATCTGGAGAAGCGACACTTTCTTCCATCTAGCGCCTCAAATGGAGCCATGCCGATACTTGCTTGATAAGTTGTTGTTGTAGGAAAACTCCACCGATGGTAAGAAATTATCCCAACTTCCCTTGAAGTCGAGGACACAGAGTCTTAATAAATCTTCAGAGTTTGAATAGTCCTCTCTCGATTGTCCGTCCGTTCGAGGATGATATCTCGAACTAAAATCGTAAATCGTGCCCATAGCTTTTTGCGAACTAACCCAAAATCGTGAAGTGAATCTTGGGTCTCGATCGAAACTATGGATCTTTGGCATACCATGCGATCTTACAATCTCGTTTTATGTACATACTGAGCAAGACATTCAAGTGTATAAGTTTCTCGTATTAGTAAGAAATGAAAGCGAGACTTGGTCAATCTATCAACAATGACCCAAATTGCATCTATGCCTTGAGAAACCTTGGGAAGACCGATGCTTGAAATCCATGGTAATGTGCTCCCACTTCCATTACGGAATTTCAAGTGGTTGCTGATGGACCTTTTGGTACTTGATGCTCCACCTTGACTCGTTGACAAGTTAGAAACCTTGAGATAAATAAGCGTTATCTCTCTCTTCATATTGCTCCACCAAAATGTATGGCGAAGATCATGATATATTTGGTACTCCCGAGATGGATTGCAAGCGGTGTGTTGTGCGCCTCCATCATGATTTTATACTTTAAATCAGGGTTGTTAGGAACACAAAGTTTGGAGTTGACTCGAAGTATTCCTTCTTCATCGATTCTTACTTCCGGCATAGCACCTTCTTGCACTTTCTTCCTCATCGCATCGACTCTCAGTGCGTAGTTTGAGCAGCTTTAACTTTATCGATTAAAGTCGATTCTACTCGTATATTCTCCATCATCACATGGGTCCTGTAGTCTTTAGCTCTACCTCCATCCTTTGAAAGTCACTTAAAATGGGCCTTTGCATTGACAATATCGCACTCGTACCCGCATATGATCTTCTACTCAATGCGTCAGCTACCACGTTCGCTTTTCTAAGATGGTATTGGATGGTATGATCATAATCTTTCAACAGTTCAAGCCAACGTCGTTGTCGCATGTTGAGTTCCTTTTGAGTGAAGAAATATTAAAGGCTTTTATGATCCGTAAAGATCTCCACTTTCTCCCTATACAAGTAATGCCTCCAAATCTTTAGTGCAAAAACGAGTGCTGCCAACTCTAGATCATGAGTGGGATAATTCCTCTCATATTCTTTGAGTTGTCGTGAGGAATAGGCTATGACTTTCCCATGTTGCATGAGAACACATCCCAACCCTTTGCTCGAAGCATCATTTGTAGATGACAAATCCCTCCAAGGCGGATGGTATTGTCGAGCAGTCTTTGAAATGAGTCTCCTCTTGAGTTCTTGAAAACTCTTCTCACATTCCTCGCTCCAACCGAATTTTGTATCTTTTCGAGTCAGCTGAGTTAATGGAGTAGCGATTCGAGAAAACCCTTCTACGAATCTCCTATAATAACCAGCTAAACCGAGAAAGCTACGTACTTCGGTCACTAATTTAGGTTGCTCCCAGCTTTGAATTGTTTCAATCTTTGTCGGGTCAACAGATATTCTATGACTTGATACTACGTGCGCAAGGAATGCTACTTCCTCAAACCAGAATTCGCATTTCTTCAACTTGGCATAAAACTTGTTTTCACGAAGCTTTTGGAGTATCAGCCTCAAGTGTTGCTCATGATCTTCACGGCTTTTGGAATAAATAAGGATGTCATCAATAAAGACGACCACAAAGTGATCTAAATATTCCTTGAATACTCGGTTCATCATATCCATGAAGGCGGCGAGGAGCATTAGTCGATCCAAAAAGACATGACTAGGAATTCATAATGCTCGTCTAGGAGTTACGAAAGCCGTCTTTGGAATGTCATCGGTTTTAATCTTCAATTGGTGATATCGGAATGAAGATCAATCTTTGAAAAGAATTTGGCTCCCTTATGGCTGGTCAAACAGGTCATCAATATATGGCAATGGGTACCTATTTTTGATGGTGACATGATTGACTCCCGATAATCAATACAAAGTCGCATACTCCCGTCTTCTTTTTCACGAATAGAGCAGGAGCACCCAAGGAGAAGTACTAGGACGAATAAAGCCGATGTCTAACGATTCCTGCGAGTTGGGTCTTTAACTCACGAAGTTTGATAGAAGCCATTCGATATGGGGCTTTGGAAATGGGTTTTGTACTGGGTTTAAGGTCGATACAAAATTTAATTTCACGCGCTCTGGGGTAGGCGGGAAGTTCTTCAGGGAATACGTCGGAAATTTATTAACAATAGAAATATCATTCAAAAGCGGCGTATTTTTGTTTAGATCCGTGACATGAGCTAAGAAAGCTTGACATCCGTTTTTAATAAGCGAATAGCTTTATGGCTTGAGATAGCGGTGATTGATTTTAATGGTTTGGTTGCTTGAATTCGCATAATAGGTTGGTTAGGAATATGAAAGCTAACAACCTTACGAAAATAATCAATTTTTGTATGATGAGTAGTTAACCAATCAATCCCTAGAATCATAACAAATACAAGTATTTTCAATGAAATAAGATCGACAGGTAATGTGAGGGTACCGATTTGAACCAAACAAGACTTATAAACAGTGGATGTAATAAAGGTTTCTCCTAATGGAGTTTCAACAGATAAGTCAAAGTCTAATTTCTCCGGAGTCAAATTTAAACGTTGAGCGCAAATAGGAGAAATAAAAGAATGGGTAGAACCGGTATCAAATATGGTATAAACTTCGTTAGAGTTTATAATAAGCTTACCCGTGATGACCTCGTTCGGGTTCCTTGCTTTCTGGGAGGTCACAACAAACGCTCTCCCTTGCACTACCGGCTTTGACTTTTCTGGGACGGCCTTTGGTGCCTCCATCCTAGCTGAACTTGTCTTCGGTGAACGACAAAATCGGGCTAGGTGACCTTCTCTTCAACAATTATAACATGCTTTTGACGGCATCGCGCAGTTTGGACTAATGTGTCCCTTCCCTCCACATTTGAAGCATATGATAGGTGGTCGTTCTCCTTCCTTAACAACGGGTGCTAGTGCTGACGTCTTTCCATCATTGTTGAATCTCCTCTTCTTGAAATGTCCATTCTTATTATTTTGGCCCTGATTACCACCAAAGTGGGTACCATTTCTGGCCTTTTGATTCCCTCCATGCTTGTTGTCACTGCTTTGATGACTGCTTTCACTGGTATTATAATTTTGTCGACTGCTCTCTTTTGGTTGGGTTGACTCATTATCGCGCTCCAATAACTGAGCCCTATTAACAACATCTGAATATAAACACAGTTTATGAGAGATAAGATATTGACGTTTCTCGGGTTTCAAACCTCTTAGAAACATTTGCGTCATTCTCTCCTCATTATCAACCAAATGGGACGTAAACCGGGACAACTCGGCAAACATGGCTTCGTATTGTGACACGGTCATGTTGTTTTGCTCCAGCTTGATGAACTCTACCTCTTTCATGTGACGAATACTTTCGGGAAAGTACTTGTCGTTGAACAATTCTTGGAACTTCTCCCAAGTCATCTTCAGTGCGGCAAGTTGAGTACGTTTTACAGATTCCCACCAGTAATCTGCCTCTACACACAACATGATGGTGGCAAAGGGAACCTTTTGCTACTCGAAGCATCCAAAGACATCAAATATCTTGCAGATCTGCTTTATCCACGTCTCCGCCTTAAGTGGTTTTGGCCCTCCAAAAAACTCCGGTGGTCCCAGTTCCTTGAACTACTTAGCGGTGACCGTGCGAGAGTTGCCAGTGTTTCCACCTGCATTTTGTACAGGAGCCACTCTTGCCTGATGTTGCATGAATTGTATAAAGCCTCTGAACATTCCATCGTTCATCATCTGGTCAGTGTTATTGTTTGCCTGAGGATTGTCGCCTTCTTGATGCACATTATCCTGATTATTAATCTTTGGAGACTCAAC
Source organism: Panax quinquefolius (assembly GCA_020205615.1). Taxonomy (NCBI): domain Eukaryota; kingdom Viridiplantae; phylum Streptophyta; class Magnoliopsida; order Apiales; family Araliaceae; genus Panax; species Panax quinquefolius. Next base: position 95,598,582 of record CM035159.1, read on the forward strand.
GGTCTCCTGTGCTCCATTGATGTTCTCAACATTCTCGGATGTCATTTTCAAATACTACCACAAAACAAGGGTTAATTAACATATCACATATTATCCCTATACTCTGACCGACCAATTAAATACCAAATAAACTTAGGTAGGTCATACTAGCGATAGAATTCCCCGTCTCTCCCCTCCTAGTTCTTATCTCACATCTCAGCTAGGGATCATATCCCTAAGCTTTGATACCAACTGTGACGCCCCCAAAATAGATATACATCACCTATTCTGAGTCGCCAAATACATGGTACAAAATACAAATACAACTTAATTATACAACAGTCGTATAAAATACGACATAACATAATCTAAGAGTTTTAATAAGAATATTGTCATCTAGACAATATCCACACTCAATGGAGTCCTCATTACATTTATTGTCACACTATTTAACAGAATAGTGAGGACTATTAATGCTATCACCTGGACCGTTACTCCGTTCCCCGACTAGTCCCGGCTACGTTCTCATTTCCTGAAGAGAACAGTGAAAGAAAAGGTGAGCTCAACTAGCCCAGTAAGAAATATTATGAGTAAGATAATGCAGAATAAATTATCGTTAGCCTTCAACAGTGTTAAACTGATACAATATAACAAACATCAAGTTTAACTACAGCGGAACAAACAATCCATTAAAAGAGTCAAGTAGAGAATAAAATCTACTATCTTTTATGATTTAAAAGGTTTTTCATCACTTTTATCGCTGGGACTCAGCTTAATAAATAATCCACATCATCCCTGCACTACGGCCAAGGATATTCATTAGTATCACAAACACAAATTGTCTATGCATTACGGGCCAAGGAAATTCGTTTATTCATCAATGGTCATAATCATGCCAAAAACTGTCCATCAATGCACTATGGGCCAATGAGGACTTTTACCACATCATTTGTAACATTAAGGTCATGATTATACCGATTAATCCCTGGTCATAATCATACCAAGTCCATCTATGCACTACAGGCCACAGATGACTTTCAACATAATATAAACATGAGGATGATTACAATGATATAAGAATTCAATAAAACAAGTTCAAGAATTAATTTATCCAGAAACTAATAATGTCCAAATTGTCAACATGATACTTCTTTGTAGAGTAAAATTCAAGAATGCTCAGAAGAATATTTCTATGAAAAGATACTAGATGAAGCGCAAATATCAAAGATATTCCACTAATTTCATGGAGTATAGAAGTCAAAACTTTAACCAACTGAGTATAAATAAGAATGGAATAACAAAAAAAATCATCAGGCATGCGATAGACCACACAGATAGGTTATTCCAATAGAATAATAAATAACGGAACCAGGTCATGCGTAAACGCACAGACAGGATATTCCAACAGAATAATAAATAATGGAACCAGGTCATGCGTAAACGCATACAGATAGGATATTCCAGCGAGAATAATAAATAATGGAACCAGTCGTATGTAAACGCATTGCACGACGGATATTTCAACAGAATAATAAAAACGGAACGGGTTGTGTTATACGTAAACATGAGCGGGATGTTCAGCGAATAATAAAGAATGGAATAATGAGAAGAATTTCACCATGTATGCGGTACTTCTCATAAGCAAGTTATTCAACATAATGATAAAGAATGGAACAATAGAAGAATTTCACCCGTGTATGCGGTACTTCAGATAGACGAGTTATTCAACATAATGATAAATAATGGAATAATGAGAAGAATTTCACCAAGTATGGGGTAGCTTGGCGTATCTGAGTTATTCAATAGAATAATAAAGAATGGAATAACAAAAGTTCTCTTCATGAATACTGAAAGAAATAATACCCTTACCTTAGAAGAAAGCTGGATATAGGAGTAGTGAAGTAGCGAGAATACTTTTCTTCTTTCTCTCTATAGTTTTCTCTACAGAGTTTCAAAATGAATTCATAAGAAATAATGAAGGAATGAGCTTATTTATAGGAGAATGGGTGAATAAGTAACTAATTCATGAACGGTGTAGATTGATTTACTTTTAAGCAGACGATCCATATTAATTTACTATAAATTATAAATAAAATATTCTAATAAAACAAAATTTTTAAATAAAATATAATAAATTCTATTTATAATCTAATATAACGAATAATTTTATAAAAGTATTCTATTTTATATAAAAAGATTTTACTATCTACAAATACTATCGCAGTGAATTATGCAAACCTTATGCATAATAAAATATAATATATTCTAATTATTGTCTAATAAAACAAATAACTTTATAAAAGTATTACATTTTATATAAAAAGATTTTACTATGCAAAACATTATGCATAATAGAATATAATATATTTTATTTATAGTCTAATAAAATAAATAACTTTATAAAAGTATTACTTTTTATATAAAAAGCTTTTACATTTTATAACATTAATAATATTAATAAAACAAAATTTATATATATATATATATATATATATATAAAATTTTGTGACTTCATAAAAAGACACCTCAATATATTTAACAACATTTATCATCATTATTATAATTCATAATATTAATCGACCAAGTCGTTCCCGGAAAGAAGGGCTTTCAATAAGGATTTCTCCTATCATGGCAGCCTTGATTAGGTGACCAAACCTCTCCTTGGGCGAGAACTTACAGACATCGTTAATATTGTAAATAATAATATTAATAACTCTATCATCTCAATTATTGATTTAATAATATATAAAATATCGACAATAATTGAATCAAATAACGTGAGATCTTATGCAACAATTATTGTAGCAATAATTGAACAAAAAGCGAGTGACTTCTCACGTAAGCATCAATAATCAATACCGGTGTGCTACTTATGCAACCACACGCCGTATTCACTGTATTTTTTAACACCGGTGTTTCACGATTAACAGTACAACTATCGCCGTTATATTTTCATAAAATATTTTTGTCGTTTTCTCAATCCGACAATAATTCAATTACGGGGTCCACCAATGATTATGTCATTGTACGAATATTCCCTGTTAAAATGAATATTCCCTGACCAATCGAATATTATATAACAACTTGCGTACTTTACAAAATTTATAAATATTACCCCCAACTATAACATTATATCAAATTCCTTCCATAATATTCAAAAATGATATTTATAAAAAAAATCATCTTTATTCATAAAAGTTGGGGTCTTATATAATTAATTAATAAAATTTACCTTTATATATTGAAAGTTATATTTTATAACTCAAAATATTATTAAACTCTTTATTTTTATTTAAAATGATTTTTCTAATATTAAAATCATTTTTAAATTAATTAATTTAATATAATTATTAAATAAATCTAATATCATTAATATTAAATAATTAGTGAAATTTGCTTTAAAATATTAAAAGTTATATTTTATAACTTAAAAATATTTTAAATACCTTATTATCATTTAAAATGATTTTTAACATAATAAAATCATTTTTAATTAATTATTTAATGCATTTATTAAATAAATTAAATATATCGGTAATATTCAAATAAATATTAATATTTATGAAAAATATGTCAAATTATTAAAAGTTAATTTTTATAACTTAAAATAATTTTTAAAATAATTTTGTAATTTTCGAAATTAATTTCTATTTTTAAACAATTTTGTAAATTAATTAATTAAAATTAACTAAATCATCATTAAGCTAAAGCCTTTTTACGTAAAGCGTCATATTTAGGTGTTCTTGAGCCTTCATAAATAGTTTTCGAGGGGGCATGTTTGACCATGATTAATTTTCAACATTTGATGTTTCTAGGCTAGGTAATAATCACAACTTGTATATTAACTTAATACTTCAAGTGTATCACAATATCTGAGTCAGATCATAACTTAAATGGAAGATATAAGAATTTGAATTCATTGTCAGACCTGTTCTTGGTCTTCTGGGTTACCCAGAAAATCCAAGACAATCCTTAGGTACTACATTTGGGCTTCCATAACTTGATTTTCAGGTAAGTTTTAGTGATTTAAAGGTTTCTGATTGTAGTACGCATGTCAAGGAAGAGATCTATTAAACTTTATCAGTCTAAATACATCACATCGAACAGATCTAAGCCGGTCGAAACCCTGTCAGAACAATGTTCTTGACTTTCTGGAAATTCCTGAAAACACATTTCATGTTCATATAACCTACTTTGACTGTCGATTACTTTGATCATGTTTGTCATTTAGGTGATATAAAGGTTTTAAAATGAAGTCAATATAACATATTATAACATTGATACAACAAAGCATACGAATCACATAACACAAGACAAATTGAGACTCATGAACAAGCTGTCAGACCAATCTGGGTAACTTCTGGGTTACCCAGAAACAGAAACTGAATGGTCAACGCCTTTTGACCGATTACTACATCCGATCCATTGCTTTCTAAGGTTCACAAGTGTTCTGGACTTATAGTTCTTATGTCATACTATAACATAGATAACCTTAGAATTTATAACAGCTTAACAGAAGCGAGATCAAGGTCGGTCAAAGTCACTTGCCCGAACACGTTCTTCAGTTTTCTGGGTTTCCCAGGAAACTAATTTTGTGTTCGGTCAACGAAATTTGATCGTGAATAACTTTTAATATATATAGTCAATGATCGTGAAACCACTTTCAGAATACTAACAAGATTACAGACAACAACTTAAATCCTTTAAATCATCAAAACCATAAACAAGCACAGATCTAGGAGACTTGACATTCGTTGTCAGACAAAACTTTTGAACTTTTTCCAGAATTTTAAAAACTTGATTTTCGAACACTAGATGTTATGGATCTAAGAAATAACCACCCAGATCACTAAATGACACCTTCTAACATAATTCTAACCAACAAATAACAACATTAACACAAAAATTTAAGGATTTTGAAATTAAAGGTTTATACCTCATTCATGCTTTGATCATGATTCTGGGATAATGATCTGATAATGGAAGTAGTGGGGCTTGTATAAGGGACTGATATACATATATATTTTGTAGGTTTTTGAAAGAGAGAGCTTGGTTGAGTGCTTGAGCAAAAATGGGCTAACAAATGCAATCCTCTCTCTCAATCTATATATACTACTAATATACAATGTATTTGGCTAGCATAGGTGGCTGGTTGCTGCTGATTTTGTCACATGGCTGATCTTGGAGTAGTTCACCAACTACATTTTAGCTAGTTTGACAAGTTATGTACAATAATGCAACAAGGGTATAATAGTCATTTGATTTATAATTTTAATGGCAAAATGGTAACTAGACAAACCCTTAGGGTTTAACCCTAAGGTTTAGCACAAAAAATGTAGGATTTCTAGTTAGGGTTTAAAAATGAAATTTAAGGTTCTAAAAATTACAATTAGGGTTTCTTTAATCATGTGTTACTTTCTAATTACATAGAACATCATATATAGGTTTAAGATTCACTAATTAAAATTAAGATTAATAATTTAGTAATTAGGGCTTACAATTAGTAATTAGGGTTTTTAATTTTTACATTTAGGTTTCCTAATTTGATAATTAGGTAAACAATTTGTAATTAGGGTTTACTAAATAATAATTAGGGTTTCTCTAATTAACATTAAGCTTCAAACTTTAATGATTAGGGTTCCGGTTTAGTAATTAGGGTTCTACTTACTAATTAGGGTTTATAATAATTAGGGTTTTCCTAATTATCATTAAATTCTATAATACACAACATACATCATATAACACAGTTATATAACAGTATCGAACTAATAATTGAGCTTCAAATTAGGGTTATCAGTAACATTAAAACTGTTCCACACATTAACCTTACACACATAACATACATATCTATAACACTGACAAATAATAATAATATATTATTATTATTCTCATTCCTTGATCAAAATCCAAAATTAGGGTTTGGATTCCATATCGATTTATCTATCATATATATAACATTATTAATTAAGTTAATTAATTAACTTAATTAATCTAAAATAAATTCATATAATTAAATAGTTATTATAATAATGTTGTAATCATTTCATATATTATTTAAATAATATAATAATTATATTTTCATTGAAGTTTAATTAATAAAAATATTTTTTGTAAAATTAATTATTATAAGAATATAATTTATAATGATCAATAATTCTAAAATAAAATTATTTATAATCATTCATGTAATAAATATATTTTATATTCATCACATAAATACATACACATTATCTTGCACATATCCTTTCCTTTAAAATAATTAATAAATAATAAAAAAAATTATACGCAAAATTTCTGATTTAATTATATAGAAAATATCGGGTTATTACATGATGAGTCATCGACTTCATCAAATAAGGGAAATTTTCTTGAGTTTTTTGAGTGGTACAACCTACGAAATGAAGAGGGAGGAAAAGTAGTTAATGAGAATGCTTCTAAAAACAATCAAATGACTTCTCCAAAAATTCAAAAAGAACTAACAAGTGATTGTGTCGTGGAAACTACACTTGCCATCATCAATGATATTGGGGACAACATCTTTTCTATTATGGTTGATAAGTCTCGAGATGTTTCAATAAAAGAACAAATGGGAGTTGTTTTAAACAACCATGGAGATGTGATTGAAATCTTTCTTAGTGTGGTACATGTGTCTAACACTTCATCTATATCTTTGAAGAATAATATTGATGAATTGTTTGTAAAACATAAATTGTCATTATCGAGATTGAGAAGTCAAATATATGATGGGGCTTCAAATATGTGAGGCGAGTTCAATGGATTGAAGGCTTTTATTTTAAAAGAAAATCCATATGCAAGGTATGTCCATTGTTTTTCTCACCAACTCTAATTAGTTGTTGTTGTTGTTGCCAAGAGCAACCGTATTGTGAGTGATTTTTTCAATATGTAACTATGATTGTGAATGTGGCTGGAGCACCATGTAAAAGGAAAGATAAACTTAGACAGCTTGAATATGATAGGATCATAGAGTGTTTGGAAAAGGGAGAGATAGTTAGTGGTAAAGGAAAAAAATCAAGAAATCAGTTTAAGACGGCCAGGAGATACTCGTTGGGGGTAACATTACATAAAAATAATCCGTCTTATGTCTATGTGGATTTTCGTTTTACAAGTGCTTGAAAATGTGTATGATGATGGTGCTTCTGATGATAATAGTGGTATAGCCATAAGTTTGATTGATAAGATTGAGAATTATTGTAAGACCCATACTTTTATGAATAAAGATTAATTTTTCTCGAAATATTTTTTTGAATGTTATGGTATGGATTTGATATAATGCTATAGTTGTGGGTAATATTAACAAATTTTGCAAAGTAAGCAAGTTGTTATAAAATATTCGATTGGTTAGGGAATATTTATTTTAACAGGAAATATTTGTATGACGGCACAATCATTAGTGGACCCCATAATAAAACTATTGTCGGAGTTAGAAAACGACAGAAATATCTTTTTATAAATTAACGGCAAAAGTTTTACCGTTAAATGTTGAAATACTCGGTGGTAAAAATACAGTAATACGCGTGGTTTCATAGTAGCACACGGTATTGTACAATATCTTTGATTATTGATGCTTATGTGAGAAGTCACTTAGTTATACTCAATTATTGCTACAGTAATCGCTGCATAATATCTCTCATATTATTGATTCAATTATTGTCACAGTGTCATCTACATAATATTTTATATTATTAAATCAATAATTGAGACGACAAAGTTATTCATATTATTATTTGCAGTATTGACGATGTCTAAAAGGTTTTGTCGAGGAAAGGGATTTGGTCACCTAATTGCTCGCCAATAGGGAGAAATCCTTATCAAAAAGCCCCATCTTTCTTGGGAATGATCTGGTTGTTAAATATTGTGACTTATAATATTAATGATGAATAATTCGTGTTGATTAAAGATGAAATTGATATTTCCATTGTGTTGGAATTATTAGTGTTAGTGGAAATCGACATTTATTTCGATAATAATTGATTTCTGGAGGTTAAATTGACCAATCGAGTAATTAATCGAATATATAAGCAATTAATTGCTATTAGTTCACATGCATATAACAATTTGTTCACGTGAATAGAACTATTGATTCACATGCATGTACTATTAGGGGAGGTGGTGCAAGCTTGATAATACTTGTAGGAATAAATTAAAAATGGAGAAAAAGATGAAGGTACTATAATGTAATAATTCGAGCCCCAAAACGTGCAATTATCGAAACTATATTTTTATATAAATAGAAGCTCATTCTTCTTTCGTTCTCACCAATTCACTAAGACTCACAAGAGCAATTATGGAGAGAGAAGCTATAGAGCGAGAAGATATAGAGAGAAAGAAGAAGAGTATTCTGCTACTTCACTATTCCAGTATCCAGTCTTCTTCTAAGGTAAGGGATATTATTTTTTTCAGTATTCATAAGAAATAATATTTTCTTCCATACTCTATAGTATGTGAGTAATATTATTTCGTTTTGTATTCCAAATTCAATGCTCATTCTGTTAAAGTATTGCTTCTATACTCCATGAAATTAGTAGAATATCCTTGAAATTTGTGCTTCATTTAGTATCATTTCACATGGATATTTTTCTGAACATTCTTATTAAATTTTAAGCTTTTCATTCCGGAGTACTGTTCATGAGATACTATTCACAAAGTACTATTTATGGGGTACTATTTATAAAGTACTATTCATGGGATACTATTCATAAAGTACTAGTCACGGGGTATTATTTACAGAGTACTATTCCTGAAGTACTATTCATGAGTTACTATTCACTCGGATACTATTCACCCAAAGTACTATTCATGACAAAAATTAATTTCTTTTCTGCCCAAATCATTTTTGATACAATATTATTCTTGAATTTTACTCCACAAAGCAGTATCATGTTGACAATTTTGACATTATTAAATTCTGAATAAATTAAATTATAAATTTTTAAAAATATATCCTTTGCTTTCTTTTAATTGAATTATTATATCATTGTCATCATCATAATGCTTATATTGTGATGAAAGTCATATGTGGCTTACGTGCATAGATGGACTGTTGATTGGTATGATTATGACCGGAGATCATTCGGTATAATCATGACCTATAATGTTACAAATGATAAAAGTCCTCATTGGCCCGTAGTGCATTGATGGACAGTTGTTGGTATGATCATGACCATTGGTGAAAACACGAATATCCTTGGCGTAGTAGTGCATGGATAATTGTGGGCATGTGATATTAATGAATATCCTTGGCCCGTAGTGCATGGATAATTCGGTGATGTGGATTATTTATTAAGCTGAGTCTCAGCGATAAAATTGATGATAAACTTTTTAAATCATAGAAGATAGTAGATATCATGCACTACTTGACTCTTCTAATGGATTGCTTGTTCCGTTGTAGTTAAACTTGATGTTTATTGTATTTTATCAGTTTAACACCGTTGAAGGCTAACGATAATTTATTTTGCATTATCTTAGTCATAATATTTCTTACTGGGCTAGTTGAGCTCACCCTTTTGCTTTCATTATTCTCTTCAGGAAATGAGAACGTAGCCGGGACTAGTCGAGGAATTGAGTGATGGTCCGAGATGGTTGTTTTAGTATTCCTCACTATTTAGTGTGATAATAAATATAATGAGGATTGAATTTGAGTTTGGATATTGTCTATGAGACAATATTCGTGTAAAAACTCTCAGTTCATGTTGTATAATTAAGTTTGTAATTGTATTCAGTACCATGTATTTGGTGACCCAAGATGGGTGATGTATACCTATTTTGGGGGCGTCACAGTTGGTATCAAAGCTTAGGGATATGATCCCTGGCTGAGATGTGAGACTAGAACTAGGAGGGGAGAGACGGGTTAATCCTTCGCTAGTATGACCTACCTAAGTTATTTGTTATTTAATTGGTCAGTCAGAGTATAGGGATAATATGTGGCATGTCATTTAACCTTTTGTTTTGTGGCAGTATTTGAAAATGGCATCTGAAAATGTTGAGATAAGTAATGAAGCACATGAGACTGTTGAGTCACCAACGATCAATACCCAGGATAATGTGCATCAAGAAGGAAATAATCCTCAAGTAAACAACAACACCGACCAGATGGTGAACGAAGGGATGTTCAGAGGCTTTATGCAATTCATGCAATATCAGGCGAGAGAGACTCCTGTTCAAAATGCAGGTGGAAACACTAGCAACTCTCGGATGGTCACTGCTAAGCAGTTCAAGGAGCTGGGACCACCGAAGTTTTTGGGAAAGCCAGAACCACTCAAGGCAGAGACGTGAAAAAAGCAGATCACCAAGTTATTTGATGTCTTGGAATGATCCGAGGAGCAAAAGGTTCCCTTTTCCACTTTCATGTTGAGAGGAGAGGCAGATTACTGGTGGGAATCAGTAAAATGTACTCAACCTGCAGCACTGAATATGTCTTGGGAGAAGTTTCAAGAACTTTTCAATGACAAGTACTTTCTCGAAAGTATTCGTCACATGAAGGAAGTGGAATTCATTCAAGTTAGAGAAAAACAATATGACCGTGTCGCAGTACGAGGATAAGTTTGTCGAGTTGTTTCGGTTTTCATCCCATTTAGTTGATAATGATGAGCGTATGACGCGGATGTTTCTAAGATGTTTAAACCCTGAAATATGTCAATACCTCATTTCTCACAAACTGTGTTTGTATTCAGATGTTATAAATAGGGCTCAGTTATTGGAGCGCGATAATTAGTCAACCCAACCAAGAGAGAGCAGCCAACAAAATGATAATACTAGTGGTAGTAGTGATCGAAGTGGTGACAACAAACGTGGAGGCAATCAACATGCCAGAAATGGTAACCACTTTGGTGGTAATCATGGACAAGACAATAGGAGTGGAAATTTCAAGAAAAAGAGATTTAACAATGATGGAAATACGTCAACACCAGCACCCATTGATAAAGAAGGAGAACGACCATCGATCGTATGCTTTAAATGTGGAAGGGAGGGACACATCAGTCCAAACTGCACGATGCATTCCAAAGCGTGTTACAATTGCGGAAAAGAAGGTCACCTAGCTCGATTTTGTCATGTAGTGAAGCCAAGTCCAGTTGGGATGGTGACACCAAATGCCGTCCCAGAGAAGTCAAAGCCGGTAGTTCAAGGGAGAGAATTTGTCGTAACCTCCTAAAAATCAAGGAACCCGAACGAGGTCATCACGGTTAAGCTAATCATAAACTCTTGCGAAGTCTATACCTTATTTGATACCGGTTCTACCCATTCTTTTATTTTTCCTACTTGCTCTCAACGTTTAAATTTAACTCCGGAGAAATTAGACTTTGACTTATCTGTTAAAACTCCATTGGGAGAAACCTTCATTACATCCATTGTTTATAAGTCTTGTTTGATTCAAATCAGCAACCATGCGTTACCTGTTGATCTTATATCATTGAAAATACTCGCATTTGATGTGATTTTAGGGATTGATTGGTTAACCACTCATCATGCAAAAATTGATTGTTTTCATAAGATTGTTAGATTTCATATTCCTAACCAACCTATTATGCGAATTCAAGCAACCAAACCACTAAAGTCAATCACTTTCATATCAAGCCATAAAGCTATTTATTTATTAAAAAACGGATGTCAAGCTTTCTTAGCCCATGTCACAGATTTAAACAAAAATACGTCAGATTTGAATGATATTTCTATTGTTAATAAATTTCCTAACGTATTCACACGAAGAACTTCTGGCCTACCCGAGGCGTGAAATCGAATTTTGTATCGACCTTGAGCCCGGTACAAAACCCATTTCCAAAGCCCCATATCAAATGGCTCCTATTAAACTTCAGGAGTTAAAAACCCAACTAAAGGAATTGTTAGACATCGGTTTCATTCATCTAGTCGTCTCCTTGGGGTGCTCTGTGTTTATTCAGTAAAAAGAAGAAAGATGGAAGTATGCGACTTTGTATTGATTATCGGGAGTTGAATCATGTCACCATCAAAAAAATAGGTACCCATTGCCTCGCATTGATGACCTATTTGACCAGTTTACAAAGCGCCAAATTCTTTTCAAAGATCGATCTTCATTACGGATATCATCGATTAAAGATTAAAAGCGATGACATTTCAAAAGGCGCTTTGAGAACTCGATACGGGCATTATGAATTCCTAGTCATGTCTTTTGGATTGACTAATGCTCCTGCTGCCTTCATGGATATGATGAACGAAATATTCAAAGAATATTTAGATCATTTTGTAGTTGTCTTTATTGATGACATCCTCATATACTCCAAAATCCGTGAAGATCATGAGCAACACTTGAGGCTGATACTCCAAAAACTTCGTGAAAACAAACTATATGCCAAGTTCAAGAAATGCGAGTTCTGGCTTGAGGAAATAGCATTCCTTGGGCACGTGATATCAAATCACGGAATATCTATCGACCCAACAAAGATTGAAGTAATTCAAAGCTAGGAGAAACCTAAGTCCATGACCGAAGTACGTAGCTTTCTCGGCTTAGCGGGTTATTATCGGAGATTCGTAGAAGGGTTTTCTCGAATCGCTACCCTATTAACTCAGCTGACTCGAAAAGATATAAAATTCGGTTGGAACGAGGAATGTAAGAAGTGTTTACAAGAACTCAAGAGAGACTTATTTCTGCACCTGTTCTGACAATACCATCTGGTTCGGAGGGATTTGTTATATCTAAGCGATGCTTCGGGCAGAGGTTTAGGCTGTGTTCTCATGCAACATGGGAAATTCATAGCCTATGCCTCACGACAACTTAACGAATACTAGAGGAATTATCCTACTCATGATCTTGAGTTGGCAGCTGTCATTTTTACACTTAAAATCTGGAGGCATTACCTGTATGGGGAGAAAGTGGAGATCTATACGTATTATAAAATCCTCAAATATTTCTTCACCCAAAAGGAACTCAACATGCGGTAACGACGTTGGCTCGAGCTGTTGAAAGATTACGATCACACCATTCAATACCATCCTAGAAAAGCAAACATAGTAGCTAACGCATTGAGTAGAAGATCATATGCAGGTACGAGTGCGATATTGTCAATGCAGAGGCCCATTTGGTATGACTTACAAAGGATAGAGATAGAGTTAAAGACTCCATGGACCCACGTGATGATGGCAAATATACGAGTAGAATCGACTTTAATCGATAAGGTTAAAGCTGCTCAAGCTACAAACCAGGAGCTGATGCGTATGAAGAAGAAAATACAAGAAGGTGCTATTCTGGAAGCAAGAATCGATGAAGGAGGAATACTTCGAGTCAACTCCAAACTTTGTGTTACTAAAGACCCTGATTTAAAGTATAAAATCATGATGGAGTCGCATAACACACCGTTTACAATCTATCCTGGGAGTACCAAAATGTATCGTGATCTTTGACATACATTTTGGTGGAGCAATATGAAAAGAGAGATCGTGGAGTTTATCTCAAGGTTTTTAACTTGTCAACGAGTCAAGGCGGAGTATCAAGTGCCAAAAGGTCCATTACAACCACTTGAAATTCCAGAATGGAAGTGGGAGCACATTACCATGGATTTCGTTACTGGTCTTCCAAAGGTTTCTCAAGGCATAGATGCGATTTGGGTCATTGTTGATAGATTGACCAAGTCTGCTCATTTCTTACCAATACGAGAAACTTATTCACTTGAACGTCTTACTCGTTTATATATAAATGAGATTGTAAGACTGCATGGTATGCCAGTATCCATAGTTTTTGATCGAGACCCAAGATTCACTTCACAATTTTGGGTTAGTTTACAAAAAGCTATGGGCACAGATTTACGATTTAGTTCGGCATATAATCCTCAAACGGACGGGAAGTCAGAGAGGACTATTCAAACTCTTGAAGATATATTAAGACTATGTGTCCTTGACTTCAAAGGAAGTTGGGACAAGTTCTTGTCATTGGTGGAGTTTTTCTACAACAACAGTTATCAAAAAAGTATTAACATGGCTCCATTCAAGGCGTTGTATGTACGCAAGTGTCGTTCTTCAGTATGTCGGGATTAGGTAGTTGAAGCAACATTGTTGGGACCAGAATTGGTACGCATGACAACGAAAAAGATTTAAATGATACGACAACGTATAAAGACCTCACAAGATCGACAAAAGAGTCATGTTGATCTTCATCGAAGAGTCGTGGAATTCAATGTTGGAGAGCATGTGTTGTTACATGTTTCTCCATGGAAAGGAGTTACAAGATTTGGAAAGAGAGGAAAGCTCAATCCTCGATTCATTGGGCCATTCGAAATCCTCAATCGAGTAGGAACTGTGGCCTATAGACTCGCCTCACCTCCAAGTATGTCTCGTGTTCATAATGTTTTTCACATATCTATGTTACTTAAATATGTGAAAGAACCGAATCACATTATTGAATTAGAACCGGACGAGATAGCGGAAGATTTAACGTATGAAAAGGTACTTATTAAAATCTTGGATAATAAGGATCATATTCGACGCTCCAAGGTTATACGTCAAGTTAAAGTTTTGTGGAGAAACCAAGATGTGAAGGAAATGACCTGGGAGTTAGAATCTAAAATGAAATCAAGGTATCCTCACCTCTTCGACATACCAGGTACGTACCCCAATTTCGAGGATGAAATTTCATAAGAAGGGGAGATTGTAAGACCCCAACTTTTATGAATAAAGATTAATTTTTCTCGAAATATATTTTTGAATATTATGGTGTGGATTTGATATAATGTTATAGTTGTGGGAAATATTTACAAATTTTGCAAAGTAAGCAAATTGTTATAAAATATTCGATTAGTTGGGGAATATTCATTTTAACAGGGAATATTTATACGAAGGCACAATCATTGGTGGACCCCACAACGGAAGTATTGTCGGAGTTAGAAAATGACAGAAATATCTTTTTATAAAATTAATGACAAAAGTTTTACCGTTAAATGTTAAAATACCTGGTGGTAAAAGTACAGTAATACACGTGGTTGCATAGTAGCACACGATATTGTACAGTATCTTTGATTAATGATGTTTACATGAGAAGTTACTCAGTTATACTCAATTATTGCTACAATAATTGCTGCATAATATCTCTCATATTATTGATTCAATTATTGTCACAGTATCATCTGTATAATATTTTATATTATTAAATCAATAATTGAGACGACAAAGTTATTCATATTATTATTTGCATTATTGACGATGTCTAGAAAGTTATGTCGAGGAAAGGGGTTTGGTCACCTAATTTGCGCTGATAGGGAGAAATCCTTATCGAAAAGCCCCTCTTTCACAGGAATGATCGGTTGTTAAATATTGTTGAGTTATAATATTAATGATGAATAAGTTCGTGTTGATTAAAAGATGAAATTGATATTTCCATTTGTGTTGGGATTATTAGTGTTAGTGGAAATCGACATTTATTTTGATAATAATTGATTTACGGAGGTTAAATTGATAAATCGGGTAATTAATCGGATAAATGAGCAATTAATTGCTATTAGTTCACATGCATATAACTATTTGTTCACATGAATGGAACTATTGATTCATATGCATGTACTATTATTAGGGAGGTGGTGCAAGAAGTTTGATAATACTTGTAGGACTAAATTAAAAATGGAGAAAAGATGAAGGTACTATCTTTGTAATAATTTGAGCCCCCAAAGCGTGCAATTATCGAAACTATATTTTCCTATAAATAGAAGCTCATTCTTCTTTCATTCTCACCAATTCACTACGACTCACAAGAGCAATTATAGAGAGAGAAGCTATAGAGAGGGAAGTTATAGAGAGAAAGAAGAAGAGTATTTTGTTACTTCACTATTCCAATATTCAGTCTTCTTTTACGGTAAGGGATATTATTTTTTTAGTATTCGTAAGAAATAATATTTTCTTCCATACTCTATAATATGTGAGTAATATTATTTCGTTTTGTATTCCTAATTTTACACTCATTCTGTTAAAGTATTGCTTCTATACTCCGTAAAATTAGTTGAATATCCTTGAAATTTGCACTTGATCTAGTATCGTTTCAGAAGAATATTTTTCTGAACATTCTTGTTAAATTTTAAGCTTTTTCATGCCGGAGTACTGTTCATGGGATACTATTCATAAAGTACTATTCACGTGGTAATATTCACAATGTACTATTCAAGGGGTACTATTCACAAAGTACTATTCCTAAAGTACTATTCATGAAGTACTATTCATGGGTTACTATTCACTCAGGTACTATTCACCCGGAGTACTATTCATGACAAAAATTGATTTCTTTTCTATCCAAATCATTTTTGATACAATATTATTCTTGAATTTTATTCCACAAAGCAGTATCATATTGAAATTTTGGACATTATTGAATTCTGGATAAATTAAATTATAAATCTTTAAAAAATTATCCTTTGTTTTCTTTTAATTGAATTCTTATATCATTGTCATCATCCTCATGCTTATATTATGATGAAATTCATATGTGGCTTACGTGCATAGATGGACTGTTGATTGGTATGATTATAACCAGGGATCATTCAGTATAATCATGACCTATAATGTTATAAATGATAAAAGTCCGCATTGGCCCGTAATGCATTGATGGACAGTTGTTGGTATGATCATGAACATTGGTGAAAACACAAATATCTTTGGCTTGTAGTGCATGGATAATTCGTGCTTGTGATACTAATGAATATCATTGGCCCATAGTGCATGGATAATTCAGTGATGTGGATTATTTATTAAGCTGAGTCTCAGCAATAAAATTGATGATAAACTTTTTAAATCATAGAATATAGTAGATATCATGCTCTACTTGACTCTTCTAATAGATTACTTGTTTCGCTGCAGTTAAACTTGAGTTTTATTGTATTTTAGCAGTTTAACACTGTTGAAGGCAAACGATAATTTATTCTGCATTATCTTAGTCACAATATTTCTTACTGGGCTAGTTGAGCTCACCCTATTTGCTTTCATTGTTCTCTTCAAGAAATGAGAACGTAGCCGGGACTAGTCGAGAAACGGAGTGATGGTCCGAGATGGTTGTTTTAGTAGTCCTTACTATTTAGTGTGATAATAAATGTAATGAGGATTGAATTTGAGTTTGGATATTGTCTATGAGACAATATTCGTGTAAAAACTCTCAGTTCATGTTGTATAATTAAGTTTGTATTTGTATTCAGTACCATGTATTTGGCGACCTAAGATGGATGATGTATACCTATTTAGGGGGCCTCACAAATGGTATCAAAGCTTAGGGATATGATCCCTGGCTAAGATGTGAGACTAGAACTAGGAGGGGAGAGACGGGTTAATCCTTCGCTAGTATAACCTACCTAAGTTATTTGTTATTTAATTGGTCGGTCAGGGTATAGGGATAATATGTGGCATGCCAATTAACCCTTGTTTTATGGCAGTGTTTGAAAATGGCATCTAAAAATGTTGAGATAAGCAATGAAGCACATAAGACCGTTGAGTCACCAACGATCAATACCCAGGATAATGTGCATCAAGAAGGAAATAATCCTCAGGTAAACAACAACACCGACCAGATGATGAACGGTGGGATGTTCAGAGGCTTTATGCAATTCATGCAACATCAGGCGAGAGAGACTCCTATTCAAAATACAGGTGGAAACACTAGTAACTCTCGGATGGTCACTGTTAAGCAATTCAAGGAGCTGGGACCACCGGAGTTTTTGAGAAAGCCAGAACCACTCAAGGCAGAGACGTGGATAAAGCAGATCACCAAGATATTTTATGTCTTGGGATGCTCCGAGGAGAAAAAGGTTCCGTTTGCCCCCTTCATGTTGAGAGGAGAGGCATATTACTGGTGGGAATCAGTAAAAGGTACTCAAACTGCCGCACTGAAGATGTCTTGGGAGAAGTTCCAAGAATTGTTCAACGACAAGTACTTTCCCGAAAGTATTCGTCACATGAAGGAAGTGGAATTCATCAAGTTGGAGCAAAACAATATGACCATTTCGTAGTACGAGGCTAAGTTTGTCGAGTTGTCCCGATTTGCATCCCATTTGGTTGATAACGAGGAGTGTATGAAGTGGATGTTTCTAAGAGGTTTAAAACCCGAAATACGTCAATACCTCATTTTTCACAAACTGTGTTTGTATTCAGATGTTGTAAATATGGCTTAGTTATTAGAGCGCGATAATGAGTCAACCCAACTAAGAGAAAGTAGCTGGCAAAATGATAATACTAGTGGTAGCAGTCATCAAAGTGGTGACAACAAACGTGGAGGTAATCAACATGCCTGAAATGGTAACCACTTCGGTGGTAATCATGGCCAAGACAATAGGAGTAGAAATTTCAAAAAGAGGAGATTCAACAATGATGGAAAGACGTCAGCACCAGCACCCGTTGATGAAGGAGAACAACCATCGATCATATGCTTCAAATGCGGAAGGGAGGGACACATTAGTCCAAACTGCACGATGCAGTCCAAAGCATGTTACAATTGCGGAAAAGGATATTGAGAAGGATAATTTTTCAACAATTGAAAGCGAACAAATTTTGAGACGTTTTCAAACTATTTAGACTCGCAGGATATAGTTGCCTCCTCTAAGTCGTACAACCAAAAGAAGCACTTCAAGCGTCAATAAATAAATTTTTTTGCTAATGTATTTTGACCCCCCCTATAAAAACCAATCAAGAAAAGGCACATGTCCTACTTAAGGGCCATTACAGTCATTTTACCCCTCAGAGACATTCTCGACTTTTCATACCGACCAAGGGTTATAAAATTTAAAAAGATATTTTTTTTAAATAACGGAGATTTGTGTTTCATGACCAAATTTAATTTTCTTGTAGTCACATACTAAATAAATTAGACTTGCTATATTTTTAGAAGAATTCAATGTGACAACTTTCACATTTATTGCTATATTTTCACATTACTCGTTATAAATTTTCACATTACTTGCTATATTTTTAGTAGAATTCAATGTGACAACTTTCACATAAAATAGATTTTTTGTTACATTTATAAACATATATCGTCAATTTACTTAATACTTGTAAAATTCAATTACTTATTTCGCATATATAAAGTTATAAGTATCAACCATCCGGTAGGACCTAAATTTTAAAAGGGGGGCACATACCCCCAACTTGGATTTTCAAGATCTTATATATATATATATATATATATATATATATACTACAATTATTAATATATTCACAAATTTTAAGGCTTAAAATAAAATACTACTATAAGAACTTAAGTATTTTATTGTCTTGATCAATTTACTTCTCCTAAATACCAAGAGGGTAAAAAATAGATGGGTTACAGTTATTAAAAATTGTGAAATATTTTGGTTAGAGTTTCTATAATTTACCCAAATTTTCCAAGAAAAAAACAGTGGCTAGTATATATTCCTATATTATTCATATGGGTGTTGTCATTTCATTAGTAGTAGTAGTAGTAGTAGTAGTAGTAGTAGTATAAAATTGAAGATCAACATCATTATATTTATTTTCTCCACATAATGTTGTCGGCTGTTGTGGAACAATCCATCAGTCACTTAATCAAATTTAAACATTTTAAAGTATATTAAAATTTTTATCTATCATATTAATTACCAAGATAGTAGCATATTTTTTTTTCAGTAACATAATAGTAGTATACTAATATAACTGTATTACTCTACTTATTTTGTTTCACTAAATTTTACATTTTGTGAATATATTAATAACTATAGTGTGTGTGTGTGTGTATATATGAAGAGGCAGAGAAATGGGAAAAGGCACGTTGAAAAAGGCGTACAACGTATGTATGTCTGTTACTACTGTAACTATTGAAAAGATATTTTTAGCCATGAATATCATGAAGAATGAACTTTATAACCAAATGAGAGATGAATGGATCAATGACTGTTTAGTAACATACATTAAGCGTGATATTTTTGTAACTATGAAAAATGAGGCTATCATGCAATAATTTCAAGCAATGAAACCTCAAAAAATGTTATTGTAAACAATATTTGAGGATTATTTAGTTTTGTGATTTATTTTATTAAATTTTTATTCTTAAAAAAAAAATTCCCCGAATTTGATCCCACTGAACTTTCAGGCTGCTGGATCCGCCCCTGAACCAATCAACTTAAACGCAAATTATATACTATAAACTTATATATTGAACTAATGAAAGAAGTACCTAGTAACAAATAACAATAATAAAAGATCAAATGCATTTCATCTATAATTATTCTTATTAAATTAAAAGTTTAGAGTTGTATTTGAGTTTTAAATTTTAAAAAATTAGGAGTTTAAAAGTTTTGATTTAGTTGAGTCATTTGTACAAGTAAAAAAAAAGAGAGCCAAAATACGTACTTTTAGTTCACTTATAGAAGAAGAATTCTCTGATTATGGTATGATTTTCAATTCTAAACTGAGCATCCTATTTATAGGAGAATGGAAGGATACTATTTGGATGCACAGTAAAGGAAAAATCACGGACTGCATAGTAAAATTCGGACGATTTTTTGAAAATTCACATAATTTACTATGTTGTCACTATGTAGACACTATACAAACACATGTGCATAATAAAATATAATATATTCTATTTTTCATAAAAATAAAACTTATTATATATATATATATATATATATATATATATATATATATATATATATATATATATATACTCCCACCATTCCACTAAATTCACGGGTGGAATTCCCCCCACCAAAAATCCTTTCATCCCACTAGTGGCCCCCACCATATATATATATATACTTAATAACTTTTTATCGATTATTTTGGAAAATGGGTAAGTGGGGGTCCATATAATAAGCAAAATTTATAACAAATACTTCATAAAAATCTCCTCTATTTATCTCAATATTTTTAACAACACTTAACATCATTATTATAACTCACAATATTTAACAGCCAGATCATTCCCAGGAAAGAGGGGGCTTTTCGATAAGGATTTCTCCCTATTGGCGCGCAATTAGGTGATCAAACCCCTTTCCTCGACAAAACTTTCTAGATATCGTCAATAATGCAAATAATAATATGAATAACTTTGTCGTCTCAATTATTGATAATATAAAATATTGTGACAATAATTGAATCAAATAACGTGAGATACTATGCATCAATTATTGTGGCAATAATTGAAATAAACTTAGTAACTTCTCACGTAAGCATCAATAATCAATATCGTGTGCTACTATGCAACTATGCGTATTACTGTACTTTTATCACCGGGTATTTCAATAGTTAACGGTAAAACTTTTGCCATTATTTTCATAAAAAGTTATTTCTGTCATTTTCTCACTTTGACAGTAATTCCGTAGCGGGGTCCACCAATGATTGTGTCGTCGTACGAATATTCTCCGACAAAAAGAATATTTCCCGACCAAACGAATATTTTATGACAACTTTCATACTTTGTAAAATTTGTAAATATTACCCACAACTATAACATTATATCAAATTCACACCTTAATATTGAAAAAAATATTTTGAGAAATTAAATCTTTATTCATAAAAGTTGGGGTCTTACAAACACTGCCACAAAACAAAGGTTAATTGATATGCCACATATTATCCCTATATTATGACTAACCAATTAAATAACAAATAAGCTTAGGTAGGTCATACTAGCGAAGGAATTACCCGTCTCTCCCCTCCTAGTTCTATTCTCACATCTCAGCCAGGAATCATATCCCTAAGCTTTGATACCAACTGTGTCGCCCCCAAAATAGGTATACATCACCCATTCTGAGTCACCAAATACATGGTACAGAATTTAATTACAAACTTAATTATACAACTGTCGTGTAAAATACGAAAAAACAAAAGATAGAGTTGCACAAATGGCCTGCGGCCTGCAGCCTTGCCTTGATCTGGCCTAGGCCCGACCTAGTCAAAGTCTGGCCTGGTCAAGGCCTGGATCGGTCAGGCCTGGCCTGCAAGACTAAGATCAGACCATATTTTTTTGATAAATATCTATCCGGCTCGGCCTTCTACTAGTCCACCAAGCTCTGATGGCCTAGCCCAAATTTCATTTCCTAAGCCCCCATCCCTCCAGAGTCAATGGCCCGGTCAAGCAAGCATCCGGCCCACTTGTGCGGCGGTCCATTACTTAATGACTATTAAGCTACAAAATTACGAAAATTAGGCACCTTCATTGAACTAAGTAGGCAACTAGCTATTAGTGTCAATGATAACTCGATATGTCCCATCAAGTATTTAATTGTTGCAACTCTAATAGTGTCGTAGACTCATAAGTGATAAATCCCATCAAACTTTTTTGGCTTCTTGGCTTCGCTTTCACGATCTAAGCTCACTTGGTTACTCCTCCTAATTATATATGATCTTCAATATATATATATATATATATATATATATATATATATATATATATATATATATATATTATGATTTCCAAATATATATTTTAGTGATAATATTAGCTAATATATTGTATATGACCTCCAAATATATATTTTCTTATTTTCAATATATTAGTTAATTTATTTAATATTAAATTATTAATAAGTTAGTTGATGTTATGATGATTTGATGGATTAAAATGTGAAAGAGACCAAAAGGTAAAAAAAGAAAAAGAAAAAGAATAATAAAGTAGTAAATTGAGTTGTCTTATCATTTGTTAAATTGTTGGCATTGTTGCTTTGCTTAGTCAATCTTTAAAATCGCTCCATGTCCGACTGACTGACAAAGTAGAAAAAATAAATTACTTTTTTTTGTTTTTAAACAAACGGATAGTGTGCAGTAGTTTTTTTTCAAACAAACGATTATATTTTGTTTCTAGAAAAATCATTTCATTAACTGCAAAAATATTCACAATTCACATATCTATATCCTACAACTGCATTCTCTCCCCAACTTCCGTTTTTAATCAATATTCTCTTTATTCACAATTTTCACATCTCTCTATTTAGTATTTTGATATTCTCTAACACTTACAAAGCTTCAACTGTAATTATTATAATTTTTAATTTTTATTATTATAATATTATTACAATACAATGGATCCCTCCGACTCCAACACTCCACAAATGCCGTAATTTATTCAAAATGACCCAAAAATCATTATGCCTGGAAATGTCGTTGCAGGTTCGAGTACGTTATTTTCACGTCCTACCGGTGAACAAAGAAAACGTACAGCGGCTATTTGGGAACATTTCATCGAAGTGTGGGATGTCGAAGGTGTTAAAAAAGCTCAATGCAAAATATGTAACACCTTATTTGGCACTAAAGGCAATAACACATTACAACGACACTACCATTCGTGTTAGCAAAAGCATAAACTAACCAATGAAAGCTCTCAAGCACAAATTGATCATTCCGGTCACAATTGGAGTTATGATCAAATATTACAGAAAGAGTGGCTAGCCAAACTAGAGATCGAGAAGGAGCTCCCGTTCAATTTTTTTGACGATGTGCGATGTACCGATTACATTCAAGGCGCATTGTAACCAAAATATAAACAAGTAAGTAGAATGACTACTAAATGTGATTCAATTAAATTATATAATAAAGCTAAAAAGGAACTAATTGAATATTTTGAAAATTTTGACAGTAAAATTTGTTTAACAAGTGATGTTTAGTCTGCTGATCATCAACCCGGAGTTAGCTATATTTGTATTACTGCTCATTGGATAGATTTTGAAATGCAAATACAAAAAAGAATTATAGGATTTGAATTTTTTGAATTACCTCATACTGGTCAAACAATACATGCTCAAATTATGTCTATTATTTGTACTTTTAAAATTAAAGATAAAATCATGAGTATTAGTTTAGATAATGCAAGCAATAACACTAGTTCTATTAACATGTTAAAAATGATTTAATACACGTAGTAAATGGTGCATTTTTCATGTTCGATGTATATGTCATATAATAAATTTAATTGTTCAATCCGAATTCGCCATTTACAAGATTCAATATATAAAATTAGGTGTTATGATTAATTATGCTTATGGTTCAAATAAAAGAATTCAATATTTTAGAAATTTTTGTCATGCAAGAGGAGAAAAATTTAGAAGAGCAAAATTTGATAATAACACTAGGTGGAATAGTACATACGATTTGTTTAAAGATGTCTATAAACGTAAAAATATACTTATGGAGTTTTATAATACACAAGATGATCATGAATTAACAAATCAAGATTGGGATCTACTTGGTCAACTTTTAAATATTCTTAAAGTTTTTAAAAAAACACGCAAAAATATTAAGTGGTGTTTATTATCCTACAATTCACCATGTTCTGTTTGCATATTTAGAAATAACAAATATGTTTCAAGATTTTAAGTATGATCCTTTTTGGGCTAACCTTATTTTGTCAATGGAAGAAAAATTTAAAAAAATACTTTGAAGACATGCTAACTGTTATTACTCGTGCGACTGCATTAAACCCAATTATAAAATACAAGGTGTAAAAAGTATTTTAGAAGATATTGGGTAGTATTAATATTGATTATATTAAAAGAAATTTTAATAATACATATACTGAATTTTATAAACAATATGAATCTATATATTCTACATCTATACATGGACCAACCCCTGCCCCTTCATCTTCTAAATTTGAATCATTATTAAAATCACTATCCAAGAAACCAAGAACTTCAACACACATAAGTAGTTTAAACGAACTTGGTTTATATTGTAGTACTAATTTTAGGAGTTTTATGACTGACCAAGAATTTGAAAATTTTAATATACTCGCTTTCGGGAAAAACATAACCGACAATTTCCTACTTTGGCTATGATGGCTCGTGATCTACTAACTATCCAAGCTAGTACCGTAGCTTCGGAATCTTGTTTTTCTTTATCTGGCAAGGTATTGGACGAAAAAAGAAGTAGACTTAGTCTGGAATCGTTGAAAATATGCATTTGCTATATAGATTATCTTGTCACGCAAAGAAGAGTACAAAATGTAATAGACGAGCAAGATAGCTCGGAAGATCTCGAAGTCAGAGCAGAAACAGCCGAAAGTGCAAATATATAAAGATTTGAAGAAACTTTTTTGAAAATATTTTTATGAAGATTCAAAGACAAATATTTGTAATCGACTCATTTTTTATTATTGTTTAAGTTATATTTTAAAGTTATAAACTTATACTTATTCATCAAATTATTAATTCAATAAATTAATTTTTTTTACTTAATCATTAATATAATTTGTAAGTTGTAACTTAATTATAAGTTTTAAAACATTACTTTTACTTAATACATCAATCAAGTTTGAAGTTTTAATTATTTCTTTTTATTTTTTGTAAGTATATTTAATTAATATAATAGTTAATTTAAACTTCCTTGTAATTTTTGAGTATTCTAAAATTAAACTCCTTTGTAATCAATATAAAATGTATTAAGGTAGTGAAAATTAAAGAATTTGTGTAAATGTTGTCTGCTACTGCTATATAGTCACCTAGTCTATAAAGAGTATAAGGATTAAGCCATTAAAGCATGAGCTAGCTGCTAAGGCAATAAAGCTCACCGCCATTTCAGACGCTGTGCCCCAAGTGCAAGTGAAGTCCATAAGTCTCAAGTATAATTGTATAAATCATCTGCATAAAGAAAGTTTTTTAAAAATTAATGCAGCAGGCTGATCGAACCATTCTGGGCCTGACCTAAGGTTCTGGCCTCATGACCTTAACAGTCGATTTTTTTTAGACGGCTCGGCCTGGCACGGCCCTCAAGGCCCAAAGTCAAGGCCCTGGTCTCGACTCGATCAACTGGCCAAGGGCCTCGCCAGCCCAGACCGGACCATGCCAGGTCGGCCTATTGTGCAACTCTAACATAAGATGAGAGTTTTAATACGAATATTATCTCGTAGACAATATCCAAACTCAAATGGAGTCCTCATTACAATTATTATCACACTATTTTATAAAATAGTGAGGACTACTACAGCCACCATCTCGAACTGTCACTCCATTCCCCGACTAGTCCCAGCTATATTCTCATTTCTTGAAGAGAACAATGAAAGCAAAGGGTGAGCTCAACTAGCCCAGTAAAGAATATTATGACTAAGATAATGCAGAATAAATTATCGTTAGCCTTCAACAGTGTTAAACTGATATAATACAATAAATGACAAGTTTAACTGCAGCGGAACAAACAATCCATTAGAAGAGTCAAGTAGAGCATAATATCTACTATCTTCTATGATTTAAAATTTCATCATCAATATTTTATCGCTGTAACACAGCTCAACAAATAATCCACATCATCAAATTATCCATGCACTACGGGCCAATGATATTCGTTAGTATCACCAGTGGTCATGATCATGCCAATAACTGTGCATCAATGCACTACGGGTCAATGAGGACTTTTATCACATCATCTATAACATTACAGGTCATGATTATACCGATACATAGTCATAATTATACCAATCAACAGTTCATTTATGCACTACGAGCCAAAAATGACTTTCATCACAATATAAACATGAGGATGATGACAATGATATAAGAATTCAATTAAGTGAAAGCAACGGATAAATTTAAAAGATTTATAATTCAATTTATCAAGAGTTTAAGAATAATATTCATGTATCAAAAATAATTTAGACAGAAAAGAATCAATTTTTGTCGTGAATAGTATCACGGGTGAATAGTACCCGAGTGAATAGTACCCCGTGAATAATACTTTGTGAATAGTACTCCGGTATGAAAACATTAAAATTTAACAAGAATGTTAAGAAAAATATCATTATGAAACGATACTAGATGAAGCGCAAATTTCAAGGATATTCTACTAATTTCAAGGAGTATAGAAGCAATACTTAACAAAATGAGTGTAGAATTCGAAATCTGAAACGAAATAATATTACTTACATACTACAGAGTTTGGAAGAAAATATTATTTCTTAAGAATATTAAACAAAAATAATATCACTTACCTTAAAAGGAGAGTATTTCTGACTAGTGTAGCAAGGATATTCTTGAAGAAAACGTGCACTGTTTTTTACACTCAAAACTTCCTTAATCTCTAAAGAAATACACTCAATATTATAGAAGAAGAATTCTCTGATTCTGGTGTGATTTTCAATTCTAAACTAAGCATCCTATTTATAGAAGAATGGCAGAATACTATTTGAATTTAGAAAATCACGGACGCACAATAGGAAAATTTCACGGGCAAAGTTCACGGGAAATCGAAAGAAATTTTTTGATTTTACTATGTTGCACTATGCACACACTATGCAGTACTATGCAATACTATGCATAATAAAATATAATATATTCTATTTTATATAAAAAAACAAAACGCAATAAGGACTTCTCAATTCACTTGGCTTCACAAAACACACTTTTAACAACATTTATTTATCATTAATATTATAACTCGCAATATTAACAACCAGATCATTCCCAAGAAAGAGGGGGCTTTCCGATAAGGACTTCTCTTTATTGGCGTGCAATTAGGTGATCAAACCCCTTTCCTCGGCAGAACTTTCTAGACATCGTCAATAATGCAAATAATAATATGAATAACTATGTCATCTCAATTATTGATTTATTAATATAAAATATTAAGTAGATGATACTGTGACAATAATTGAATCAATAATGTGAGATATTATGCAGCAATTTCTGTGGCAATAATTGAATAAAACTGAGTGACTTCTCGCGTAATCATCAATAATCAAAGGTACTGTACAATACCATGTGCTACTATGCAACCACGCGTATTATTGTACTTTTATCACCAGGTATTTCAACAGTTAACGGTAAAACTTTTGTCGTTATTTTTATAAAAAGTTATTTCTGTCGTTTTTTAACTTTAACAGTAATTCTGTTGTGGAGTCCACCAATAATTGTGTCGTCGTATAAATATTCCCCGACCAATCGAATATTTTATGACAACTTGCTTACTTTGCAAAATTTATAAATATTACCCACAGCTATAACATTATATCAAATCCACACCATAATATTCAAAATGATATTTAGAGAAAAATTAATCTTTATTCATGAACGTTGCGGTCTTACAAAATGAATCTCAGAATTTTTTTTATACCCAAAATTTTATGAGTAGTTATTTTAGTATTGAGTTCTTTTTTCCTTGGTCCGGAGCCCTCGTCATGGAGGGATATTATATAATCACTAGTATAAATTAAAATTTTAAATTAATATCAATAATCTCCTTATAAATGAGAATATCAAAACAATAACTAGTGTTACAATAAAAAATATAAAATCATGTTATAATGAGAATCAAACATATGAATTATGATCTCCTAGTATCTCAAATTTAAATTTTAACCATATTAACTTTTTTTCATTACATATCTTGTTTTAAATGATACAAATTAGTTGACAAATTTGAAGGCACACCACCCAAATATGACCAAGAAGATATAGTGTTTTAATTGTTTTGTCTAATGTTAAAAGAAACTAATAATAAATTTAAGATATTAATAATATCAGAATAATATTTATACTATCAAAATAATAAATATTTAAAAATTATAAATATTATTAAAATAAATATAAATGTGTCATCATATATATTTATTTTAATAACATAATTATTTTTTTGACATTAAAATTTAATATTAACCAAACAAGAAATTTTCTTTATGAAGAAACAAAGAATGAATATTTTAGTACAAGTGTATGGCTTTAGATTTCTAAACTTAGCATTACCATAAAATAACGAAAAGGCGGTCTATCATTTTCTCAGCTTTCAAAGCAACACGTCAGCGCTGATATGAAAACCCCCAATTTACCCCAAGACTACACAATAAAACAAAGAAAGCAAGAAGGGTAATATCGTCATAATAATACAGTAAAATGCCTGCTACGCGTTCCAACTAAGTAGGCCCAATATTCTATCACCATTACCGACCTTTCAACCTTTCATTAAAAAACAATATAAAATCCATTTGCAATCTCTCCCTACACTTTCTCTCTCTAAAATCCAACAACAAAACCTCTTCCATTCCGTTTCAATCGCCAAATAAGCCACTGTTTCCTATTCACATAACATTTTCTCTCTCCTCACCCAACAAACAAACTAGAAAAAATTATGGCTCAAAAGAGAGAGAAAGAGGAGACGGAGCTGAAGGTCCCTAAATCAATGTCTCTATGCTCACCACCGATCCCCACAGCTTCCTCAAAGCTATCCGGGACCGACGACCAGAGCTTTAGTTCTGCGAGGTTGCCGGAGAGCTGCTCAGATCCAAAGTCATCTGACTTTGTAGATCTGAGGATGAGTTCTGCGAAATCACAAGAGAACGTATCGGATCTGAGAGTTTTATGCAGATCCGAAGACGGAGAGAATAAACTGAAGAGAAAATGGGTGAATCGGTGTTCAGGATGCAAGAGGAAGGTTGGATTGATGGGATTTCGGTGTAGGTGCGGAGAGATGTTCTGTTCGGAGCATCGGTATTCCGATCGGCACGACTGTAGTTACGATTACAAGGCAGCCGGACGGGAGGCGATTGCTCGTGAGAATCCGGTGGTGAGAGCTGCGAAGATTCTCAAGGTCTGACAAAAAGATGAAGATGGCATAGAATGGGATGATTAATGGTCAGATCAGATCAGATCAGATTAGATCGAGTTCTTCATTTGTAAAATATGGCGCCAACCTACAGAGATAACTTTTGTGGGTTGATTTAGCCTTGCATGTAATGCTTCATATGGTTGGCTGGTGGTCTGATTTGAAGATTGGAGAGAAATATGGGGGATTTTGGATGTGTTGATGGAGGGGTATGTTATGTAAAATTTGATGAAAGATCAAGGGTATTGTTGTCATTTAAAATTTAATTATTGTGATAGTGGAATTTTTCTCTTTTATTTTTTAGTAGTATTATTGTTTTTTCATGCATGATGCACCATATGCAATGAAGCTCAAAACTAATGCAATGAAAAAAATTAAAATAAAGTGGAGGATTAGTAATGAGATTAAGGTGGTGTTTGTTTATATATGATTGTTTTTTAATGAACCGTCTCTTATTCGTTAAGAGGTAAGATGTTTGTTTTTGTTTTTGTTATCTCTGAATGTCTCTTAATCGGTAAGACAAAATGAAATTTTAATAATTAATTATTATTCATAAATAATATTATAGAATCACAATTACGCTCAATCGCCGATTCTTAGAAAGAGAACTTCGATAATGATTTCTCTTTCTTACACGCAATTAGGTGAGTAAAACCCTTTTCTACATGTGCATATCATTAATAATACTATCTAATAATATTATTCAAATAATATGAATTATTGATCGATAATGGAAAAAATATCGCCAGAATGACAATTATGAAACAATAATAATATAAAATATTAACGCAAAGAATTATTGAATCAATAAAATAAAATATTGAGCAGTAATTCTTAACAATTATTGAAGAGTGCATTCTTACGTAAGAATCGATAATTTAAAAAATCTAATGTCGCAATCTTGGCCATCATAACCTTTGCCAGACATCGTATTTTTAACCACTGCGAAATCCAATGTTGTTAATCGTAATAATTCGCAGATTATTTATAAAACTCAAACATCATTTTCTTGCCGACAGATTTATTCTATTTATGGGTAAATAACGATCAAGGCGTCGTATGGATATTCTCCGACAATGTTAATATTACGCACCAAACGAAGATTAAAACAACAATGAATATTTTATAACCACTGCTTATTTTATAAAATTCAGATATTTCACCCATAACCAAAGTATTATATCAAATTAATTCCTTATTATTTCAAGATAATAAATAGAAATTCAATTTTATTTATAAAAGTTGAGATCTTTACAACCTCCTCTCTTTATGAAATTTCATCCTCGAAATTGACGTACGTCTGCAGTGTTTGAAAAGGTGTGAGGATCGCCGTTTTCGTTTCGATTCTAACTCCTAAAGTTATTTCCTCGATAAGATAGTTTTCCACAAAACCTCGACGTGGTATAACGTTTAATACAGAAACATGCTTTTTCCTATCCAAGATCTTATGCAGTCTTGCTCGACGTCGTAAACCTTCGGTTATCTCATCTGATTTCTAACTCAATAATGTGGTTTGAGTCTTTTACATATTTAATATAGATATATGAAAAATATTATGAATCTGATACGCTTGGAGGTAATGTGAGTTTTGTAAGTACATTTTCTATTCTTGATCGAGAATCTCAAATGGACCAACAAATCGTGGATTGAAACTTTCCTCTCTCCTAAATCTTCAGACTTCCTTCCATGGAAAGAATACGTAACAATCGTGATCCCCAATATTAAATTCCAGTGTTCTTCGATGAAGATCCGCGATAACTCTTTTATCGATTATATGCATTTGTATACGTTGTTGAATCGTTTGGATCTTTTTCCGTAGTAATAAATGCGTCTAAATTTAATTAAAATAACGTTGTTTCACTTTCGTCCCCAAAGATTGGAGAGCGAAATTTTTGTCCATATAACGCTTCGAATGGATCCACGCATATCTTTAACTTAACCGCTGTTGTTGAGAATTCCAATTAGCGATGGTGATTTATCCCAACTTTCAGATTGCTTCTATCTTTTGGGTAAACAGAGATCTCGTGTTTTACACCACGCACCCAAAGAATCGCTACTTCCTCGCCCAAAACTTCGATTTCTTGATGACGACATATAAACATTGTCACGAAGCGCTGCATCTAGCAACAAATGGTCTTTCATGATCTTCACGAACTTTTTGAAATAGATGAGGATGTCATCAATAAAGATAATAAATGAATCGATCCAAATATTCTTTGAACACACCTGTTCATCATATCCACAGAAAGCGATGGGAAGATTAGTCAATCTAAAAGACACGACTAAAATTCATAATCGCCTGCATGGGGAGTTCAAGGCGATCTTTGAAATATCCTCGGTTTTAATCTTCAAATTGATGATATCCAGGAAGCGAAGATCGATCTTTTAAAAAAAAGAATTGTTTTTTTTTCTTGGTCAAATGGTCATCAATGCAAAGTAGTGGATACCTATTCTTGATGGTGACATGGTTTAATTTTTGAGAATAATCTGAAATCAAGATCTCTCTTGTTTTATTCTTTCTGAATAAAATAAAGAAGACCCTTTGAGGAGATGTCTTAGGGACGAATGAAATCGATGTCTAACAACTCCTGTAGTTGGACCTTTAACTCACCGAAGTTGATAGGAGCCATTCGATATGAGGTTTTAGAAATGAGAACTTTGTACTCAGATTCAAGGTTAATAAAGAATTCAACTCACGTTACGGGGTAGACCAGGGAATTTCTTGAAATACGTCGGAAATTCACTAACAATGTAAATATTATTCAAATCGGCGTGTTTTGTTCAAGTCATAATACGGGCAAGAAGTTTCGACATCCATTTTTTTAATAAACGAATAACTTTGTGGGCGATATGACCGTTGATTAACTTTAGTGGTTTGGTTTCTTGAATTCGGATAATAGGTTGGTTAGGAATATGAAAATAACAACCTTACGAAAATAATTAATTTTGGCGTGATGAGTAGTTAACCAATCAATCCCTAAAATCACATCAAATCAAGTATATTTAAAAAGAGATAAAATCAACAGGTAATGTGATGGTGAAACTTGGATCAATAAAGATTTATAACGATTGGATGTAATGAAAGTTTTCTCCTGTGAGTCTCCAAAGATAAGTCAAAGTCTAATTTCTCCGGAGTCAAGTTTAAACGTTGAGCACTAGTAGGAGAGATAAAAGAATGGGTTGAACTAGTATCTAGTAAGGTATAAACTTCGCAAAAGTTTATGATTATGATTAGCTTACCCGTGATCACCTCGTTTGGGTTCCTCGCGTTTTGGCCAGTCACGACAAACGCTTTTCCCGGGCTAGCGATTTTGACTTATTGAGACCGACCTTTGGAGTCACCATCCCAAATTGGACTTGGTTTATTTATAGAATAATCTCGAGCTATATGACCTTCCTTTCCACAGTTATAACATACCTTGGATTATTGTGGGAAGTTTGGGTTGATATGTCCCTCTTTCTCGCATTTATAACATACGACCGGTGGTCATTCTCCTCCCCTAGAAACAGTTGATGCTGGTGATGACGTCTTCACATTGTCATTGTTGTACCTTCTCTTTTTGAAATCTCCTCCCGACTCGCTTCTTTTACTATCATGACCACAATTACCACTCGAGTAGTTACCGCTTTTGTCTGTATTCTTTCCTCCCCATTTGGTTATCATTGCTTTCGGATGGCCGCTGCCTTGCCGGTATGACCTCAGTTGTGGGTCCTTGGTTGAACATACTCATTATCTCGCTCTAATAATTGAGCCATGTTGACAACATCTGAATATAGAGAAAATTTGTGAGAAATAAGATATTGTCGAATCTCGGGTTTCAGACCTCTCAGAAACATCCGCGTTATACGTTCCTCATTCTCTACCAAATGAGGTGCAAACCTGGATAACTCAGTGAACTTCGCCTCATACTGGGACACTGTCATGGTGTTTTGTTCTAGCCTAATAAACTCTACCTCCTTCATATGACGAATACTTTCAAGAAAGTTCTTGTCATTCTTGATTCAAACGCTTCCCTGAGACATATTGAGTCTTATTTGGATGGAAACACTTCACAGATTCCCACCAGTAATCTGCCTCACCACGGAACATAAAGGTGGTAAATAGAACCTTCTGTTCCTCCGTGCAGTATAAGACATCAAATATCTTGGTAATTTGTTTGACCCATGTTTCTGCCTTGATCAGATCCGGCTTTTCCCAGAATTCTGGTGGTCCCAACTCTTTGAACTGCTTAGATATGATCAGACGTGCGTTGCTATCATTTCCACCCGTATTTTGTACACAAGTCTCCCTCGTCTGATTTTGCATGAACTGCAAAAAGCTTCTAAACATCCCATCATTCATCGTTTGTTCGGTAGTGTTGTTTACGGGAGGAATATTGCCTTCCTGTTGCACGTTCTCCTAGTTGGTGATTAAAGGTGTTTCCACATTTTCATACACTCCATTGTTAACGTTCTCAGCTGCCATTCTTAAAAACTGCCATAAAACAAGGGTTAATTAAACAAATTAACATATCACATAATATCCCTATATTATGACCGATCAATAAATAAGCTTAGGTAGGACACACTAGCAAAGGATTTACTCATCTCTCCCCTCCTAGTTCTATTCCCGATCTCCGCTAAAGACCATATCCCTACCTAAGCTTTGATACCAACTGTGACGCCCCCAAAATAGGTATACATCACCCATTCTGAGTCGCCAAATACATGGTACAAAAACAACTACAACTTTATTAATACAATTGTCGTGCAAAATACGACAACACATATGCTGTGAGTTTAAATACAAATATTGTCCTCTAGATAATATCCACACTCAAATAAGTTCTCATTACAATTATTGATACACTATTTTACAAATAGTGAGGACTACTATAACAATTGCCATGGAACATCACTCCATACCCCGACTACTCCCGGCTATATTCTCGCTTCCTGAAAAGAAAAATGGAACAAAAAGGAAAAGGGTGAGCTCAACTAGCCCGGTAAAGAATATTATGAGTAAGATAATGAACAAAAAATTATCATTAGCCTTCAACAAATCAAATAAAATATAATGGACAACAAGTTTTAGATCAATATTCGCAGCGAAAATAACAATTCATTAGAAGAGTTCATTTGTATCACCAGTTGGTCATGTTCATCTCAACATCTGTTCATCTTTGCACTACGGGCCAAAGATATTCATCATGTAATCATTCATCTTTGCACTACAGGCCAAAGATATTCAAAGTGTCACCATTAAAGACTGAGGATGATGAAAAATATTTTAGAGAACGAATCCAGTAAGATAAAATGACAAAGATTAGAGATTCGTACTTTAGATAATTCAAGTTTAAAAATACTCCATAATAAACCATAATGGAGTAAAATTCAAGAATGAAGATCAAAAAATGGATTCAATTTCAAGATTAAGGGTCACAACATATAACTTAGAAGGATTTTTTTTTCTTTTGAACAAGCGATTGCAAGTGAAAAGAATCGTATGAATAGTACCCGTCAACATGATCCAAGTGAACATTCTTAGTATGAATGAAGACAGTGAATAGTACCTAGTCATGAAAAGTTCCAAATTTGATAAAAAGTTTAGACCAATATTCCTATGAAATGATATTAGATGAAACAAAATTTTTAATCATTTTAAGAATTATAGAAGCAATACTTATCATAGTAAGTTCAAATTTAGGAATACGAGATGAAATAATATCGCTTACGTAATATGGAGTATGAAAGAAAATAATATTTCTCACGAGAATTGCAATAAAATAATATCCTTTACCTTAGTAGAAACTGGATTTGACTGGAATATCGGATATTATTCTGAGAAAATCTTGTAGAAAACTACGCTCAAAGTATCCTTATACTCAAGAAAAATACTCACAATACTTTAGAATAAGAATTTCTGAATTTGAAATGATGTGTTTGAGGAAGGAGGGGTTACCCCCTATTTATAGTGCAGCACAGAGGGAAAAACAAACCACTGAGCCTAACTCTTCAGCCTAACTTCTGCCTAATTCCTCTTTTTTTTTTTCAAGGTTGAGGGCCCACACCAAATGAAACACTTGCATGAAATGTCTTTGCAGGAGAATCTCAACTTTGAAAAAAAACAACCAAAAGCATACTGCTTTTGAAAACAAAGGAATGGTTTGCAGGAACCACATCAACTACCAACCATTCTTAGAAAAAGAAACAAAGCATTCCAAATTCATTTTGATTACTTCCGTCCCTTAACCACATGCTTATATATATATATATATATATATATATATATATATATTATAATATTATTATTTAAATAATTATAATATATTATAATAATATATTTGAATAAATATTTTATCGGAGAAATAATTGCAATTCCACAAAAATATGCCAAACTTTCAACAATTATTTCATGCTAAAATTCCTTCATTTATATCCATATAAAATAAATCAATCCTTATCATATAAATCAATAATTAATTATTCATAAATAATATTACAGAATCACAATTATGACAACCAGTGTCGTCCTCAGAAAGAGGGGGCTTTCAATAAGGATTTCTCCCATCTTTGGTATTAATTAGGTGACCAAACCCCTTTTCAGTACAGAACTTTTTCTTATACATTGCCAATAATGCTATCTAATAATATTATTCAAATAATATGAATTATTGATCTGATAATGGGAAATATTGTGCAATGACAATTATTGAAACAATAATAATATAAAATATCAACGCAACAATTATTGAATCAATAAAATAAAATATTGACCAGTAATTACTGTAACAATTATTGATTAGTGCCTTCTTACGTAAGAATCAATAATTCAAAAATACTATGCAATACCGTGTGCTACTATACAACCACGCGTATTACTGTATTTTAACCACAGTTAATCCAACAATGTTAATTGTAACAAGTACGCCGTTATTTATAAAAAATCAAACTTGTCGTTTTCTTCATCCGACAGTTATTCTGTTATGGGGATCAAAAATGACTGCGCCGTCATACGGATATTCTCCGACAACAAGAATATTCCATGACCAAACGAATATTCCCCGACAACAATGAATATTTTATAACCACTTACTTATTTTGCAAAATTTGCACATTTCACCCATAACCAAAGCATTATATCAAATTAATTCCTTATTATTTCAAGATAATAAATAGAGGAAATTCAATTTTATTTATAAAAAGTTGGGGTCTTACACTTATCACACCCATTTAACGGCGACTTTGGATGTCACACGCCTTCTTTTGAAGCAAAGTTTGCCTTTTCGTGGACATGATGAGTCATCGACTTCATCAAATAAGGGAAATTTCCTTGAGTTTTTTGAGTGGTACAACTTACGAAATGAAGAGGTAGGCAAGGTAGTTAATGAGAATACTCCTAGAAACAATCAAATAACTTCTCCAAAAATTTAAAAAGAACTAACAAGTGCTTGTGCCGTGGAAACTACACTTGCCATCATCAATGATATTGTGGACAACATATTTTCTATTATGGTTGATGAGTCTCGAGATGTTTCAATAAAGGAGCAAATAGGACTTGTTTTGAGATATGTAAACAACCATGGAGATGTGATTGAAAGGTTTCTTGGTGTGGTACATGTGCCTGACACTTCATCTATTTCTTTGAAGAATGTTATTGATGAATTGTTTGCAAAGCATAAATTGTTATTATCGAAACTGAGAGGTCAAGGATATAATGGGGCTTCAAAAAAAAAATTCATATGCAAGGTATGTCCATTATTTTTCTCACCAACTCTAATTAGTTGTTGTTGCCAAGAGTAGCCGTAATGTGAGTGATTTTTTTCAATATATTACTATGATTGTGGATGTGGCTGGAGCATTATGAAAAAGGAAAGATAAACTTAGACAGCTTGAACATGATAGGATCGTGGAGTGTTTGGAAAAGGGAGAGGTAGTTAGTGGTAAAGGAAAAAAAATCAAGAAATCATTTTAAGACAGCCAGGAGGTACTCGTTGGGGGTCACATTACATAACAATAATCCATCTTATGTCTATGTGGACTTCCATATTACAAGTGCTTGAAAATGTGCATGATGATGGTGCTTCTGATGATAATAGCGGTATAGCCATAAGTTTGATTGATAAGATGGAGAATTATGAATTTGTATTTGTATTGCATTTGATGAAATATTTATTGGTAATCATAAATAATTTGTCACTTTCCTTACAACAAAAAGATCAAAATATTTTACATGCTGTGAGATTGATTTGGGTAATGAAAGCTCGACTACAAGATTTTAGGGAGGCAGAATGGAAGAATTTTTTGAAGAAAGTTAATATATTTTGTGAGAAGAACACGATCCCAATAATTAATATGGAAGACAATATGAGATCCATTTTGTCAGAAGAAAGTATGATGGACAAATTAATACTAATGTTCATCATTATCGTGTTGAGATTTTTTGTCAGGTATAATCTCTATAAATCTTTTTTCATTATTCCTATTTAAAAATTTGTCTTTTTTTTTATTTTTCATTATTACAATGTAGGTTGTTGATTCAATTGTTCAAGAGATGAACAATTGTTTTTTAGAAGCAAGCACAGAGTTACTTTTATGCATATCATGCCTTGATCCAAGGGATTCGTTCTCTCAATTTGACAAAAATAAATTACTCTGTCTTGCTGAGTTTTATCCAGAAGACTTCTCATTGACTGATCGCATGATACTTGGGGATCAAATTGAAAATTACATTTATGATATGCGATGCGATAGTCAATTTTTTGGGATCGAAAATTTGGGTTTGGGAAGTCTTGCTAAGAAGCTGATTGAAACAAGAAGACATATGACTTTAATTACATTGTTATATCGATTGATCGAGTTGGCTTTGGTTTTACCAGTTGCAACTGCTACTGTTGAAAGAGTATTCTTTGCAATGAAAATTGTCAAGATTGACTTGCGTAATAAAATGGGAGACGAGTGGATGAATGACAGTCTGGTAGTTTATATTGAGAAGGATATTTTTTCAACAATTGAAAACAAACAAATTTTGAGACGTTTTCAAACTATGCAGACTCGCAGGATACAATTGCCTCCTCTCACTCATACAACCAAAAGAAGCTCTTCAAGCGTCAATAAATAAATTTTTTTATTGATGTATTTTGACCCCCTCTATAAACATGTTCTGGTTCCGCCACTGCTCGTTTACACCCCTATCTGTGTAGCCATTTTTGTTTTTCTTTTAAAGGTCCAAGAGTCTAGGAATCTTAAAAGTTTTCGGCCGATAATGTTTTGAATTTATTATTTTAAATACATGTAGGAATGTGAACAATTTTTATTATTGTTTTAAATACATATAGAAATAAGCATTAAATGCGTAAATTAGTGTGAAAACTCAATACCCAAACATGCATGAAACTCGATACTAAAACTCGTACAAAAAATTGATAGGACCAACGTTAAGTGTACTGTAGTAGATATATTAATATATTTATATTTAATAATTTTGCATGTTGTGTGTGTGTGTGTATTATTAAGAACTCTTTATGTTTGCCTAGTACTCCCTTCGTTCCTTAATATAAGTCGTTTTAGAGAAATGTTTTTGTTTCTTAATATAAGTCTCTTAAGAATTTCAAGTAAGCATTAATTGCTTAGTTTCCAATATTACCCCAAGTATTAAATGTAACTTTGGTTCTCTCACTATTTTCTGTCCAATAAATAACAATCTCTTCTTCCAATACAAGGGTAATATAGACAATTGATATTATAGTTAATTCTATACAATCATTTTCTTAATATTTGTGCACAATTCTAAAACGCCCTATATTAAGGAACGGATGGAGTAAATACAAGAGAAATGGGAGAATGTTATCTTATTGAATTACTCAACTTCATTGGAGAAAAATATGCAACCCACATTTTACAAGCCTATTAACGTGGTAAGTAACTGAATAAATCAAAATAACTTTAAAGACTCGATAAAAACTTCAACATCCTCCCTTAAATTGAATGTTAATCATTCAGTTTATACTTGGACCAAGGGCAGACCCC
The DNA here is from genome assembly GCA_020205615.1 of Panax quinquefolius. Classification (NCBI taxonomy): domain Eukaryota; kingdom Viridiplantae; phylum Streptophyta; class Magnoliopsida; order Apiales; family Araliaceae; genus Panax; species Panax quinquefolius. Next base: position 95,638,062 of record CM035159.1, read on the forward strand.
CAAAATACTTCTTCGACCTCTTTATGAACATTTCAAACTTTATTAGCTTAGTTATAATGTATGCAACCTATTCTTGAGTATGACAATAGATCAGCTTTACAACTACATCTTTAGTAAACTCACTAAAAAAATGAAACCTGACATATATATGCTTGCTTCGACCATATAATACAGGATTCTTCGAAAGCTCAATAGCTGAGCTGCTATCACAAAAGATTTTTGTACCACCACTTTGAACATGAATAAAACTATTCAAAATCCTTCTTACCTAAACTTCTTGACAAGCACATGAAGCTGCAACAACAAACTCAGCTTCAGTGGTAGACAAAGTGACTATTGGTTGTTTCTTCGATGATTAAGAAAAGGCTCCTGCACACGCTCGAACATTAAAAACACATAACTTAAAATACTCTTCCTGTCATCTAAATCTCCAACGTAATTACTATCTGTATAGGTAACCAATTTCTCATCTTCACCCTTTCTATATAGTATCCCAAAATCAGAAGTCCCTTTCAAATACCCCAACACTCTCTTGGCTTCCTAAAAATGAAGTTCTGTGGGACAGTCCATATACCTACTAAGAAGACCCACAACAAACATATATAATGTCGAGTCGAGTAGTCAGATACATTAGACTGCCTACAATTTGCTTGTAACGACTACTATCCACCCTTACTCCATTCTCATCTCTTATTAGTTGCAACCTGGAATAATTGGATTATGAACTGAATTTCATTTATTCATATCAAACCTATCCAACACCTCCTGTGTATACTTCCTTCGACAGATAAAAATACCGTTTCATCTTTGCATCACTTCTATACCAAGAAAATATCTCATTTTTTCAAATTTTGTCATGTCGAATTCATGCATCATAAAATTTTAAATTCAACAAACATATGTTGATCATTGCCCATAAAAATCAAGTCATCAACATTGGGAAAAAGCACTTTTACCCAACTGTGGTTGTATTATTTTAAGAAATTAGCCACTGTGCTTTTAAAATATTCAATTAGCCCACTGTACTTTTTAAAAATGTTCAATCAAGCAATTTCGTCCAATTTTACTCACGAACGTTACAAAATTGGAGGAAAAAGCACCTTTACCCCACTGTGCTTTTAAAATATTCAATTAGCCCACTGTACTTTTTAAAAATGTTCAATCAAGTAATTTCATCCAATTTTGTTCACGGACGTTAAAAAATTGGGCCAATTTTCCTACGTGACTTTAAAAAATAAAATACAAATGACGCGTGTCACTAATTATAAGTGCATTTAGCATCTTTTATAGTGTAATTTCACGGTCCTAATCTAGTAAGCGAATTTTTTGAAATTTCTTTCAATGAATATTTGGTGTGTTTCTACAGCGCTAATAAATATTTTGATGGAATAATTTAATAAAATATTTTTACTATTGAGAATGTAAGTATATAGGAGGGAAAAACGTTAATTTTAATTTCTACATTTATATATGCATGAGTCCTACCAATTATGATTACTTAATAATAGCACATTTCAATGTGACTGACCATCTGTATTGAATTACTACATGATCACCACACCACCACAGGGCACAGAACAAGTACGTATAGGTATAGCACATTTTAATGCTTATAAATAAAAATATTTTGATTTGAGTAACTTTTAAATTAATGTGCTTTAAATAATCTTAATATAGTCGAAAAAGAACATTAACTAATCCAATGTTATTTGGATGAGAGAGAAGGTAGTAAAAACCGCAACACGGTTCGATTGCTTTTTTACAATTAGATGATTATTACTTTTCAAAGTTCTTGAAATCTCACTATATAAATATATTGCTTAACAAATAACTTACATATTTAAGCAGAAAAAGATGTTATATTTAGGATTAAATTAAAAATTTACAACTTATGAAAAGGAAGAAAACATTATATATATGAAAGTTTACAAATTTTCATAATAGTTGATTTGATTATGAGAGAAGAGAACTTACCTTTAACATAACACTTGAAAATCAATACAACTTTTCAATGCTCAGATATATTGACGTTAAAAAATTGGAGAGGAAAGAATTGTTGAATTGGGCGGAATTACTTGATTGAATATTTTTAAAAAGTACCATGGGCTAATTGAATATTTTAAAAGTACAGTGGGGTAAATGTGCTTTTCCTCCCTCAATTTTTTAACGTCTGTGAGCAAAATTGAACGGAATTGCTTGATTGAACAGTTTTAAAAAATACAGTGGGCTAATTGAATATTTTAAAAACACAGTGACTAATTGCTTAAAATACTACAATCACAGTGAGATAAAGGTACTTTTCCCATTAAAATTTTACCTCATTCTCCCGTTTTAATAAACAAAGTATGCTCCTTCACAAGGCTTGTCAAATATTCTTTTATCCCTTAGTCTTTAATGGTTTAAAGATGAAAAACAATATCAAGAGTTTAGTAAACTTACATCTATATCTTTATATGTTGATATAAGGAGAATGGGGTTGATATTCTTTCTACCCTGAACCCTTCTTGAATATTTTGCAGACATGATTCTGCTTCTATTCTTTTTCAGCTTTTGGTTCATGGTGATGTGTAGAGTGGCTCTCTTGATCTTCTTTGTATTCTTCCACCTTTCTGAATGTTATCTCTTTGGCCTTCTCGGCTCTCAGCTTGGCTGCCATCTTCATCAGTTCTTTCGTTGATTGGCAAACACTATGATCCTGGTTACTTCGAAGATCGTTGTCATCTTAACACTTTGACAGCTACTGCACATACTGACTTTCATTAGTTAGCTACTGAAGTCTTCTTATGATCATCTTGTGGAAGACTTCATCTCGAATGGATTCACAACTCAATCTGTATGCTGATTGGGTTGATGCTTAGATCTTCAATTAGCTTGTATGCCATTCGTTGAGTGCTCTCTGGCTTTATTTAGGTGAGATGTATCTTTTCAGTAACAACCAGAGGCTTCATTCCTTTGGATCTTCTGGGAGTGCTCAATTGTTGAGAGTCGTATTTGCTCTACGATTCTACCTTGGCTTTGTGAGCACATCTGTTGAGGTCTTAGTTTTGCACTCTACGATTTAGCTTCAACTGTGCAGACACTACGTCTCCGAGATCATATCTTGACACTCTACGATTTCTGCCGTTGTGTTTGTTGTCTTCATCTGATCTTGCTTGACTACGATCTCTGCCTTTGATATGATCAATAGACTCTACGACCCTGAGTGTAGTCTACGATTCTTGACTTGGCTTCGACATCAGTAGAATCTATGACTCAGAGTGTAGTCTACGATTCTTGACTTGGCTTCGGTAGATGCTCGGTCAGCTCATAGGAAGGCTGTCTCTACGATTCTAAACATGACTTCCTCAGTAGACTACGGCTTCGAGGAAGTGCTACTCGACACACTACGATCCTTCCTCGTCTTTCCTGGCAGTCTACGAAATCTGAGATCTACTATCTTGCAGACTACAATTCTGCCTCGATAGCTCTCGAGTTATCCTTGACTATCCTGGCAGCATCACGATTTACAGTGCAAAGGCTTGATGATCAAACAAGCCTATCTATTACATCATAAGATCAACCTAACATGCTTGATCTTTTTATCTTTATAGTCCTTGTACATCATTTCTTTTTAAGGACTTTACAGAGCTGTTTTGCTTATGTAGGATCACCCTAACATATTTGATCAATTCAATCTAAGTCCTTGTACATATGTTTCTATTATCTATCAAAGGACTTTATAGTTTTTCTTAATGCAAGCATACTTACTTGCATATTCATTCATATATATATCATAATCAAATCATTTATAAATAGGAATATCATTCACATGCTTATTCCTAACAATCTCCCCCTATTTGATTATGACAAAAATAATAAGTGCATATGCATGTTATGAATAAATCTTATATACAGTGAGCAGCTGTATTTCTAAAATAGATAATCATGAATGTTATTTATAATGATGTGAAATTTAATACACTGACATACACTGACATTTTACATCTTGGATCCAGAACATACCTAACTAGTTAGAGATGTACCTCTTTGGCTCCATGTATGCTTCCAGGATGTTTGTTGATCAGCTATTCATCTGTTTAACCTTCTTGCACCTGCTCACCCTGGGACGTCGACTTCATGTCTTTTTTTTGCTCCCCTGCAGATGTATGCTCCTCTACTTCTTCTGGCTCCCCCTTAGCCTTGGCAGATATAGGCTTATCATCCTTTGGCTCCCCCTCAGATGATGACCCAGCTTCTTCTTCTGCTATCTTATTCTCTTGTTTCCTTCTGCTCTTCTTGCCCTTTCTTGAATGCCTACTGTGCCTCTTTCTATGCCTCTTTTTCTCCACCTTTTTGTCATTAATCACTTGAGATGTGACGCCCCCAAAATTAGGTATACATCACCCATCTTGGGTAGTCAGATACATGGTACAGAATTTAAATACAACTTACTAATATAACTGTGTACAATACGACATAAAACCGTGAGTTTGAATACAAATATTGTCTACTAGATATTATACAAACTCAAAAGGAGTCCTCATTACAATTATTATCACACTATTTCACGAGAATAGTGAGGACTACTAATGTTATCCTCGGACCATTACTCCGCTCCCGACTCGTCCCAAATTTATATTCTCATTTCAAGAGAAGCGATTGAAAGAAAGGGTGAGCTCAACTAGCTCAAGAAGAAATATTATGACTAAGATAATGCGTAATAAATTATCATTAGCTTTCACAACAAAGTTGTTAAACCGATAAGATATAATGAACATCAAGTTTAACTACAAGCGGAACCAAAGAATCCATTAAAAGAGTTAAGTAGAAAATAAAATCTACTATCTTTTATGATTTTAAAAGGTTTTTCATCTTTGTTATAATTTGAGACTCAAACTTTAATAAATATTCCACATCATCGAATCACCCCGCACTACTAGCCAAGGATATTCTTTTAGTATCACGACCACAATTATTCATGCACTACGGGCCGAGAATAGTTGTGTATTCATTAATGGTCATGATCATGCCAACAATCGGTCCATCAATGCACACTACGGCCATTGAGGATTTTTATCACATCATTTGTAACATTACGATTACCATGATTTACCGAATAGTCTCTCGGTCATAATCATACCAAGTCCATCTATGCACCACGTGCCACAGATGACTTTCATCACATCATTTGTAACATTACTACCATGATTACACCGAATAGTCTCTCGGTCATAATCATACCAAGTCCATCTATGCACCTACAGCCACAGATGACTTTCAACATAATATAAACATGAGGATGATGACAATGATATAAGAATTCAATAAAACAAGTTCAAGAATTATTTTATCCAGAATTATTAACGTCAAATTGTCAACACGATAATCGCTTTTTGTAGAGTAAAATTCAAGAATGATCGGAAGAATATTTCCATGAAAGATATTGGATGAAACGCAAATATCAAGGATATTCTACTAATTTCATGGAGTATAAGTCAAAGTTTTAACTTATTTGGGTATAATAAAGAATGGAATAACAAAAGAAATCACCATGCATGCGATAGAGCCGACAGAAAAGTTATTCCAGCGTAATAATAATAAACGGAACCAGTCGGTGAAATTCACACAAGCTGTGATGTTCCAATGTAATAATAAATGCGAATAATAAATGATGGAACCAGTCCTGTACAGATAAAGATGTAGGATATTCCGGCGAGAATAATAAAGACGGAATAATAAAAATCGAACCGTGTCCGTGTAAAACACACGTGATGAGGATATTCCAATGTAATAATAATAAAGATTTGAACCAGTCCTGTAAAACACACGTACATGTGGATGTTCTAACAGAATAATAGAAGAATGTCACCGTGTATAGGGTAGAAATGGTGATATAAAGTTATTTCAATGTAATAATAAAGAATGGAATAATGTAAGAAGATCACCAAGTATAGGGGATTAGCGATACAAAGTTATTCCAATGAATAAATAAGAATGGAATAATATAAGGATTTCACCAAGTATAAGGTACGCCAGCGTATACAAAGTTATGTATATAGGGTATGCCACTTTTTACAAAGTTATTCCAATGTAATAATAATGAATAGAATAATGTAAGTTCTCTTCATGAATAAGAAAGAATAACACCCCTTACGAAAGTACAACAAATAATATTCTCTACCTTAGAAGAACTGAATATTGGAAAAGTGAAGTAGTGAGAATACTTTTCTTTTCTCTCTATAGTTTTCTCTCAGAGTTTCAATGAATTGTAAGAAATAATGAAGGAATGAGCTTTCTATTTATAGAAAAACCGAGGGTGGCTCTTGGTCTTAACGAGAGGGTCAAAATGACTCTTGGTAATATTGAAGAGACAACTACTATTTGCGAATGGGTAATTAACCTTTGGAACAATCAAGAGGCGATTAACTCTTGGTAATATTGAAGGGATAACTACTATTTACGAAGGGTAATTACTATCGACGAAGGTAATTACTATCGACGAAGGTAAATACTATTGAAGAAGCTAATTACTATCGACGAAGGTAAATACTATCGACGAAGGTAATTACTATTCACAAAGGTAATTACTATTCACAAAGGTAATTACTTATCGACGAAGGTAAATACTATCGATTTAATGTAATTACTATTCACAAAGGTAATTACTATCGACGAAGGTAAATACTATTGATTTAAGAGACTCTTAGATGATGACATATGGGCCCCCATAAAATAATCAAACTTACCACAAACGCGTCTCATAATGACTCTTTATATACATCAAGGATTGAATAAATATTACCACAAATCATTTTATTTTTAATCAACACATTTTTAATCTTTCAACAATTATTAATCATTTATAACTTGTCGTCTCAATTAATAATATAACATATTATACTGATTATAATGTGACAATAATTGAATCAATAATATAAGAGATATGATGCAAAGAACCATCGTGAAGTAATAATTGAGTATAGCTAAGTGACTTCTCACGTAAGCATCAATAATCAATACCATGTGCTACTACGCAACCACGCCAGACATCGTACTTTTACCACGGGTAGTTCAACAGCTTTTAACGGTAACACCTCCGCCGTTATTTTTATAGAAAGATAATTTTGTCGTTTTTTAACTACGACAATACTTCCGTTAGGGGTCCACTAATGATTGAGCAGTCGTATTTAATATTCCCACAAAAAAGAATATTCCCCACCAAACTAATATTTTATAACAACTTGCTTTACTTTGCAAAATTTATAAATATTACCCCACAACTATAACATTATATCAAATTTATTCCATAATATTCAAAATAATATTTATAGAAAATTCATCTTTATTTATAAAAGTGGGTCTTACATAGAGAGTCATTACATGTTGGACATAAGCTGCTCCATCAGATAAGAGGAGTTACCAACTTCAATCTTGAGTTCTTGTTGACTTAACTCAAGTTGCATAGAGAAAGACTGATTCATGTTGTTAATCTTGTCAGAGAGGGCTTGTAGTTGCTCTTCATTTGCTTTTTGAGCTCGTAGTGCATTTGCCTTTTGATCATTTATGGCCTTCAGATAGATGTGATCTCTCTCTTTGATTTTGAGAGATACATCGCCCACGATTGCTTAGAGTCCATCTTGGAACCGAAGTTGTCTCCCCGCCGCTTTCAATATCTTTGACTCTTTATTAATTAGAGATATCTTCTCAACCAGTTCATCAGAATTCTTCAATAGTTCCTGCTCCATAGTAATTTGAGCATCTGGTTGGGAATCCTCTTGTTGAACACCAGATTGGACTCTACGATTTTCATCCTTGAACAGATTTTCGAAGGTATTGAGAATTTGAATAATCGTTGAGTACCAATCTCTATTGGTGGATGAAAAAATGTTGGTCAATTGTGCTTGAGCAGATGGAGGCTCCTCATTTTGGACTTGAACGCTATCAGTAGTAGAGTGAACAGACTCTACGATTATTTCCTTGGTCATGATCTTTCTTCCTTCATAATTTACTCTACGATCATAAGGAATATAATGGTTGCCAGCATGTCTATAGACTTTGTAGTGAGGCTGATCTTTGATCATCATTGTGGCATAACTCTTTACCCTTGGGAAGTTCTGAGCCACCAGTTCTTGGTTTGGAATCTCTGCTGGTCCATTCGAGACTTCCTCTGCTATTTTCCTGTTAATCCTCGCTGGAGAAATGACAGGATAATCTTTTGGTTCCTCTGATTCTTGATGTGCAGAATCAAAATCCTTCTCCACTTCCTCTCTTTTTGAGCCTGAAACATTCTGATCGGATCCATCAGTGAATCCTTCTTGCTGTATTTCATTTTCAGAACCTTCTTTTGCAAGATCTTCCTTGGACTCATCTTCTTCATTACTGGTCCCATCTTTAGCACTTTCTACCAGTGATTCAGATTCATCATCGCTTAATTCGATGACTACAGTAGAAGATTCTCCTTTCTTCTTTAGAACAGCTCTGGCAAGTAGTCTGTTGCTCTTTCTTCTCCTTGGGGGTTTAGCTATAGGAGTTTCAGACTCCTCTTCTTCTTCAGAATCCAAAGCTTCTGCATCATCAGACATACTAGCTTGATGTTCAACAACAGTAGAGGCATGTTCTTCTTCTTCAGACTCGACATCTTTTGAGTTTGTTGGAGCATTTGCAGTAGAGGTTGTTGTTGTGTCAACTTGCAACCTTTCTTCATCATTAGAGTGGATGCTCTAAGAGTTAGCCATAGGGCTTGCACATTCTTTTTCTTCATCATTAGACTTGGCTCTTCCTTTCATAGATTCAACTTCTTGCTCATTGCTGGACTTGCTCTTTGAGGGTTCAATCTTAGAGCTTTCAGTTCCCTTCCTATCTTCAGACTCTACATTTTCTTCTTTGTTGGATGGACTTTTTAGGAGAACTGGAACTGATTTTTTCATCACTTTTGCTTTCTTCTTGGGTGGTTCTTGGAGTAGTCTGTTACTCCTTCTTCTTTTTGGGGTTTCAGCAATTGATGCTGGTTTTTCTCCTGCTCCTTGTTTCTTCTTGTCAGTGGAGACATGGCTTGACGAAGCATCTGTATTCTTCACATTCTTAGACTTCTTCTTTGTCGGTGTGGAAGCAACTGATGCAGAGTCATCAGATTGAGAGTTTTCCACTTCTTGTGCCTTCCTTTTCTTGACAGAGACCTTGCTGCTGCTCCCAGTTGTTATTAGCCTCTTGTTCTCCTTGGGATTTTTCTTCCAGTTTATAAACAACTGTGGAGACATTACTTTATGAACATTAAGAATTTCGCCCTCATCATTCTTAAATTTATTCTTCAAATTTCTCTTCAAGATGATACTTAATAACCTTCCATGAAAAACCTTTGTGAGTGGTTTTTCAGTTAACCTTTTCTTTTCTTCCTTATCCAGCCACTTAGACATATGATCAAGCAGGATAGCTCCAAAATTGATGTGTTCCTTCAGGACTATAATAGACATAATCTTCAGCTATTGGTCAATCATAGTATCATGTGCAGTGTCTTTGCATAAGATACATTTACCCACTATTTAAGCAAGGAACTCGAATTCTTCAGGAAACTCCTTTTCTCCATGTCCTACAGACTAGGGTTTCTTTTGTACTGCATAATCTTCTTAGCTTTTTCAGTGTCGATCTCTTCCAGGCTTTTTAGATCTCAGTCAGGAAGGCCTAAGCATTGATTGATGTTAGAAGAATTTAGCTTTAGAATCTGACCCTTAACCTTGGTGGAGAGGATTCCAGAATTTACGGTTGCGTTTGAATGAAACTCTTTAACCAGGTCACCATATATTCATGTGTTTGCCTCAAGATATTCTGAGAACCCAGCCTTCTTCACAAGTTCAAGAATATCCCTGAACTTCTTCTCGGATTTTTTTAACGTCTTGGTTCCTAGCTGAATGCCAGTGATTACTCGCCAATCTGCCATTTGAGGAGTTCGAAGAATATGGGTATTTGTTTTAGGAAGTCTTATGAGAGATAGTTGAATGTGATTTGGGCAAGGATTTGGAGGGTTAATGGATTTAGTATGTGAAGAGGCTTTTAGGGTTTGAAAAAGAGAGGGAAAGAGGTTCGATAGTTTCTAATAACTGTTTGCAAATTTTAAATTTGTCTTTATGGCAGTTCCTTCTGACTCTGCATACACTGTGATGTGTCAACTAGCCATTGGTTGCACGATGCCCAGTAATGAGCTGTAACTCCCCATTAACTCTTCAGTTTAATGTCCCTTTAAAACAAATAGTCGTTAATGACGTGGATTGACCGTTGACCATCTTGGTTCGTAGAGTAGCATGGTAAGGTAGCTATGGACTCTACATTTTCCTTTGTTGACTCAACGATCAACTTTTGAGAGATGCTGCAGTGGATGGTTTTGACATTAATCCTCATCTTAAAACTGTGTAGCTTGATCACTGATGTACCCCAAGCCAGTTTGGGCACTTAAGTTCTGAGATGCGTTTGTATGATATCTTTTCAAACTGTATTAGAACTTATCTCTCTCATAATTTGAATGGTTGAGCAATTGTCCCGTTCTTTCAAGCTCCTCATGAGTTAGAGTAGCCTCTTATAAGACTGTGATTGTCGAGTCTATTTCTTTGATCGCTGAGGTTGCTCTACGATCGTTGAGGTTACATCACGATCGTTGAGTTCTCTTCAAACTCTACTCTATGATCGTTGACTGTATTGGTCCTTGAGATGAACTTGATCAAGCAATCCTTCTGGGTTAAGGTAGCTCAGGAAGGGCCAACCTCTTAGAGTGAGCTAAGGGTCAGGTTTTTTCCTAAGGCGTTTTCCAGATGAAATACTTTAGAAGTAATTTGCACTGATATCTCATTTGACCTTTTCTGATGGGGAGGTCCTCTACCAACTTTAGACAATTGCATTTGCTGTAATCGTGGTGTCCTTCTGCTCTTACACTACGATCAGATGTTTGATCATAGGCACTCCATAATTTTGAGTTGGGTGAATGATAGGTTATCAGTAGTATGTTTTGAGACGTTCTTACTGACTATGGATCTTCGTTTGGTTCATCAGTCATAGAGTTTTGGGACTCTGTAGCTGGTACATTTCTTCATAGTATATCTCAGTGTTGTTGTTCCTTAACAGATCACTGATCCCTCATGGTTGATGTTGTCTTTTCAGTGAGGTGTGATTTCCTTTTCTTTATATGCATTAGGAGGTATCCTTGCATGTCTCTTTCGAGCTGGAGTCATACCTGACAATTGAATCTGTTTACATCATAGACATGGATATCTCCAGGACTAAACATTCTACGATCATTTGACATCACTACGATTGTCGTTTCCTTTTTCAGTATGTACTTGTGGAGTTCTGCTCCCGTAATGAGTTCCTCATGTTTGATGCTCGATGATCCTCTATGGTGAGCTTCCTTGAGGATTCTTTTCTTATGACATGCTTTGAATGATTTGTCATCTAAGACCCTTTTACATCTTTGGTTAATTGACTTGCTTCCTTATAAGGATCAGCAACAATGTGAGCTTCATTCAGATTAGCTCAACAAGTCTTCAAGGACAGGCTTTGACATATAGGAGTTTTATCAGAATCATTTCAGAACAGTCTTAAGCCTGCTGCTGGTTGAATCATCTTGACTGAAGTCTTCTGCTTCAACATTCCTTAGTGTGGTCAGATAGACCAGGTACCTGCAGGTTATACATTTCTATTTTTGGTACCCATGGTTAAATGGGTCCTGCTAGGTTAGTTTTCTAAATCCTGTTCCTCATATATTTGGATAATCATCGTATTGATCACCAACAGTCATATTTATGCATGTAACTAATTTAGATAATACATTTTGAGATGCATGATGGTGAGTGTGTGTGAGATTTTCTATTTTAATAAAACACTCTCTTTTTTTGATGGTTTCATCATTTGCTAGGTTATGTTCACAGGGTTTAAATGTTCACAGAGTGAGAATCAACTCTACGATTTTTGTATCTGGTTGATTCATGGAGGTGATCAGTTTCTACGAATCTTCAAGATGCTCTTGTAGAACTGATCATACTCTGTGTGTTATTAAACACTTAGACCATAGGTTGTACATACATAAAAACTTATCAGCAAAGATTACTTCACATAAAATTAATTTAACCTATGATGCTCTTATGACCCATTTCATATTTCTTTCAAGATGTCATCTTTAACCTAAAACTTGGATGGAGAGAAAGTTTATAGGCATTTGCGTTTCCACCCTCAATGTACTTTCTCTCTTTACCTTTTTAGGTAGATTATGATTCCTTGATAGAATACTGTTATAGTTCATAAGTAGGTGCAATCATGATGTACATATTTATATTAGTGAGGAACCGTACCTTTTTACTATCAGTTTTTTAACATTCATTTATCTTTAGATATACTGAGTTTAGGCATTGATGTGCATAGTTTCTCAATTGCTCCTGACAGCTAGTTGATCTAGTTGACCTTCAATCAATCAGTCGTGGTCTTGAAGATGTAAGCTAAGAGAATATCAGCATCTTTAGTTCTTTGACATCCTTGAGTTCACAAGGTTTACATCCAGCTGCTGGTTGGCCAAATACATAATTGAGAAGTTCTTGTTTCTTCTTTGGATAAACATTTCTTAGCATGTGTGACCTTTTCATCTTTTCAGGCTGGTGGATGTTTGACTCTATTCTGTTGATGTCTTTTGAGCTTTCTATCCTGGTCTTCACACTACAAGATTAACCACGAGCAAGGATTGGTCTTGTTGATATGACAATCAAGAACATGGACCAATCTGAGCAGCTTCAGGTGTATATACACATTTACCTGTATATAATATTTCCAACGTGTGAGCTCATCTGCATACAACAAGTGACTTACTACTAAACTAAGTTTAGAACAATGTTTGTGCCTAGGATCAGACTCAAAGTGATTAGCTTTTGAATATAGCCTTAGAACTCGCGTTACGATACCAATTGTTAGTTCTAGTAGGCACAATAGATCTGTAAGGGGTTGAATAGATCTTTTTTTAAAATTCAAATACTTTTCTGGTTTATTTTGTATTGCTAATAATTTAGCATATGACAAACATAAGAATCTTTTCAAGCACATCGGAATAAGTAAAAGATCCCCTTCATTGATATATTCATAATCATACATACATTGTTCGTAGAGTTAGTTCAGTAGTTATAGCAATTAATATACATAATGTAAATGACATAAAGTAAAAGACACAAGGGGTTTTATGTGGTTCAGAGACTCAAGCTCCTAATCCACTCTTCTGCTTTCAACTAGCAGGATTTCCACTAAGGAAGGGCAGCACCCTGAATCACTAAGATTCTTTCAAGGCCAGCAGCCTTGGAACTTCAGTTCACTAAGAACTCTTCATGGCCAGCAGCCTTAGAACTCCTTTAGTTCCCTAGGAACTCTTTAAGCCTAGAAGGATTGGAACTTCATTTAGTCCCTCTGGACAAGGACCCTTCAGGCCCTGGCTTCTTGTTGTTGTAGTTGTTAGTGTTGTTGGTGTTGTAGGTGTTGAGCTGCTAAGATGTATTTAAGCTTGAACATCTTATGTACTTAGCAGCTTGGTGTGGTCCTCTTTGTATCCTGTTTTGAGTCTGGACCACATCTTCTCTGGTACAGCTGATCTTTACTCCTTTCTGGTCATCTTCATCTTATGTCAGCTGTGCACTATCACCAACTGGATTTGCTAAGTCACTAAGCTTTTGGTAGACATTGTCTGGCACTTAGCAAACCCTGAACCCTTCTTGAATGTTTTTTGAGACATGATTCGCTTCTTTCTTTTTCCAACTTTTTGGTTCATGGTGATCTGTAGAGTGGCTCTCTTGATCTTCTTTGTATTCTTCCACCTTTCTGAATGCTATCTCTTTGGCCTTCTCGGCTCTCAGCTTGGCTGCCATCTTCAGTGGCATTCTCATCTTTGTTGAGTGAAGCTCTAATTTGTTTAAGTCCTTCTTCAAAGCTTCTTCATTTCCACCTTTGTAGTCTCACTGTCACTAAGACTTGTTCCGTTGATCTTTGGTGGAACTCGTGGAGTCAACAATAACATTCCCAACAACTCAACGATTCTGCAACTTCGCAATCATCAGCACCTTTTGATCTTTGAAGTTCTATTAATTTATACTCCTTCCCAATCTTCCCGTTGGAAAGTAGCCGTTGAAGGCTTTTTGAATTGCTTCGCAGATCTCGAGTTATTTGACACAGACTGCAGATGTGACGTGACATGACTTTCTGACACTGCAGTTTACTGTTTTACCTACCCTGTCAAATATGTTACTTTGATGCCTCGGGCAGGTCAACGAATTTATTTCCCCTTTCTGACTTCTAGATCAGAGGTTGTCCTTGCATCGATGCTCTCAATAAGCTTTTGTCCGAATACCAACCTTCAGATTGAACTATTGCCAATGCTTCAATCCTCAGTTGTTCGAACTCTACGATTCTGATGCACATCTCTTGGACCTGATCGTAGTGTCTTGTTGACTGATGCTTATAGACATATAGAGTCAACACTACGAACTTTGAAGAATGTTCATTTGATCTTCAGTGTAGAACAACTCTTCCTTTTATTGTGCAGTTCTTCAATGCTTCTTGTTTGCTTTGACTATTCTCAGATACTGATGGTTTGACTCCTTGCTCTGGCCCCTTCTGAATAGCAAGACACTTCAAATTTGTGGCATGTCCAGCTCACTTTCTCTTTGTGATCTCCCATTCACTTATCATCAATGGATTGACTCAATGCTTAATCATTTTAGCCTTGTTCTTCAGAAGCTGACCAGTATCTCTATGTACACTTCATCAATTTTTTCTTTGATTGGCAAACACTATGATCCTGGTTACTTCCAAGATCGTTGTCATCTTAACACTTTGACAGCTACTGCACATACTGACTTTCATTAGTTAGCTACTGAAGTCTTCTTATGATCATCTTGTGGAAGACTTCATCTCGAATGGCTTCACAACTCAATCTGCATGCTGATTGGGTTGATGCTTAGATCTTCAATTAGCTTGCATGCCATTCGTTAAGTGCTCTCTAGCTTTCTTTAGGTGAGATGTATCTTTTCAGTACCAACCAGAGGCTTTATTCCATTGGATCTTCTGGGAGTGCTCAATTGTTAAGAGTCGTGTTTGCTCTACAATTCTACCTTGGCTTTGTGAGCACATCTGTTGAGGTCTTAGTTTTGCACTCTACGATTCAGCTTCAACTGTGCAGACACTACGACTCTGAGATCATATCTTGACACTCTACGATTTCTGCCATTTTGTTTGTTGTCTTCATCTGATCTTGCTCGACTACGATCTCTGCCTTTGATATGATCAATAGACTCTACGACCCTGAGTGTAGTCTACGATTCTTGACTTGGCTTCGACATCAGTAGACTCTACGACTCAGAGTGTAGTCTACGATTCTTGACTTAGCTTCGGTAGATGCTCGGTCAGCTCGTAGGAAGGCTGTCTCTACGATTCTGAACATGACTTCCTCAGTAGACTACGGCTTCGAGGAAGTGCTACTCGACACACTACGATCCTTCCTCGTCTTTCCTGGCAGTCTACGAAATCTGAGATCTACTATCTTGCAGACTACAATTCTGCCTCGATAGCTCTCGAGTTATCCTTGACTATCCTGGAAGACTACGATTTCTGGTGCAGTGCTTGATGATTAGACAAGCAAATCTATTACATCATAAGATCAACCTAACATGCTTGATCTTTCTATCTTTATAGTCCTTGTACATCATTTCTTTTTAAGGACTTTACAGAGTTATTTTGCTTATGTAGGATCACCCTAACATATTTGATCAATTCAATCTAAGTCCTTGTACATATGTTTCTATTATCTATCAAAGGACTTTACAGCTTTTCTTAATGCAAGCATACTTTCATATTCATTCATATATATATCATAATCTAATCATATGTAAATAGGAATATCATTTACATGCTTATTCCTAACAGATTTCATTCTCTACTAAACTTTTCTAATGAATTGTTATTTTTGCTGTGAATATTGATCTAAAATTTGTTGTCCATTATATTTTATTTGATTTGTTGAAGGCTAACGATAAATTATTGTTCATTATCTTAGTCATAATATTCTTTACTGGGCTAGTTGAGCTCACCCTTTTCCTTTTTGTTCCATTTTTCTTCTCAAGAAGCGAGAATATAGCTGGGAGTAGTTGGGGTATGGAGTGATGTTCCATGACAATTGTTATAGTAGTCCTCACTATTTGTAAAATAGTGTATCAATAATTATAATGAGGACTTATTTGAGTGTGGATATTGTCTAGAGGACAATATTTGTATTTAAACTCACAGCATGTGTGTTGTCGTATTTTGCACGACAATTGTATTAATAAAGTTGTAGTTGTTTCTGTACCATATATTTGGCGACTCAAAATGGGTGATGTATACCTATTTTGGGGGCGTCACAGTTGGTATCAGAGCTTAGGGATATGGTCTCTAGCGGAGATCGAGAATAGAACTAGGAGGGGAGAGATAAGTAAATCCTTTGCTAATGTGTCCTACCTAAGCTTATTTGTTTGTCGGTCATAATTAGTCAAATACTCTCTTCGAACTTGATCTCTAATCATAATAGCAAAGTCTTCATTTGAGTTACGTAACCCCAGATCACTAACAATATCATTCGGATTTAACTCCACACGTGAATTATTAATATCACCACTTGCTTCGGAACTTGGTAATTGATTATTAGAAGAATCAACAGTTCTTTGTCGCTTAATCAAGTATTTATCCATAATCTAGTATAAATAAAAACATCAATTGCTAATCAATAATTTCATCAATTTAAATATTTCATAATAATTTCATCATTCATCAATTCTCTTAGGATTTAAGAAAACAGAAATTAAACAATAATTTAAGATTACTCCAACAGTAACAATTTTGAAAACTAAATTACTAAAAGATTAAAGATGTAAACATTAAATTATTCAAATTCATCAAAATTCTTTCTCTTGGGATTCTCAAAAGTCAAACAAAGGTAAAAGAAAAGAAAAATTAATTTGAAATAATTGGAAAAATTAAAACAAACCTAAATTAAAGAAAAATTAAATAATATAATTACAACCAACAAGTCAAAAATTAATAAATTAAAACTACAATAATCGAAAAAATTAAAGAGATCATCTTGATTCTTAAGTCTTAACATGAAATAATATAATTTGAAAGACATTTAGCCATTTAGGCTAAATTAGAATTTAGAAATTACCAAAGTTCAAAGTAGTGCTGGAGCAGTCAGCGGCGGCGGTGGCGGTGACTGGAGCAGTGAGGAAGTGAGGAGGCAAAGGCAGGAGCACTAGAGGCTGGAGGCGGAAGAGGGAAGACTGAAGAGTTAGTGAAGAGAGTAAGAGACTGAAGAGTGATTGAGCAAAGACAGTGAAGAGAAAGTCCTAAATCCTTAATAATTTTTTTTAATGAAACGACGTCGTTTCATGTCACTATTAAAAAAAAAAGACAAAAAAAAAAGAAACAAACCTGAGTTACAGAGTCGGAAGACCGAAGAGGCGGAAGACCCAAGTTGCGAAGAAGAAGAAGAAGACCGACTATTTGGTGGTGGTGACGCCGCCCCCGCCCAGCCCTCCCTTGCGCCGCCCCTAATTCGCCTCAGAACGCAGTGAATCTCGTGAACACCTTCATGCTCAGATTCGGCTCGACTCGTAAAAATTGAGCTCATATTCGATAAGAGATTTATTTTTTTTGTGCCAGATTCGACTTCGATCATTATTCTTGACCTTTAAACAGTAAGTACTAAACCTGCTTCGTTCTCGAAGCGAGTTACTCATGAGCCTTCAAATAGAGTTTCGAATATGAATCATTTCACTTAAAACTAAACCACCACATACTAAATTGATTACTTAACTAATATTTATATATATAAAAAAATTCACTTTTTTTATGTTTTGAAATTATAAAGAATGTAATAAAATTTGACATTCAATTCATAAAAGAATGTAATAAAAATTGACATTCAATTCATTGGTTTATTCAAGTACAAGTTTACACAATTTTATACTACACTTTACTTTTAATTATAAAGATTGATACAAATATCGCATATTTAAACTTTTAGCGTAGATTTAATCGTAATAATATTGAATATGATCCATCGAAAGATGTATCGAGTATGGTTAGAAAAAATGAAATACTCGAACCCTAATCGGCGAGGTAACATTTGGTAAGCTCGAAATTCACTCTACGATTCATTAAATGTAAAACGAGTATGAATCAGATTCGACTCAGATAAACTTCGAATTCGAGTTTTGAATCATATTTTCGAGCCAATTTCGAATCGAGTACCGAACTACTTGGCTTGAGTTACACCCCTATACACAGAACAATGATATACTCCTAATATTCTTATCATATTTTTTTTATTTTTTTAAACACGGATAAGAAAGCAAATTAATTAAAAATTGTATCCAAGAGTAGCCTTTCCTATGAAATTCGAGTTCAAAAAAGAGATACGAAAGAAACCGTGACGGTTAGGAAAAAAATAACAAAAACATCCTCCAGGGTCCAGCTGGAAAAAGTAACGAAAACATTGTTCGTGCATGCGCCAAGTTGCCAACAACAATTAACAAAAGTCATCTGCTAATTAATAGCCGTCGAGTTTGAATGGCATTATATATATATATATATATATATATATATATATATATATATTTATATATGAATGTAGCGTTTCTTTTAAATAAGACCTCTTTATTAAAATTATGTTGTTTTGGAGATTATTTTAAAATACTCACATCGTTCCTTAATATAAATCGTTTTTAAGTTGTGCACAAGTATTAAGAAAATGATTATAAAACATTAAATATAATATCAATTGTCTATATTACCTTTGTATTAAAAAAAGAGATTGTTATTTATTGGACAAAGAATAGTGAGAAAACCAAAGTTATATTTAATACTTGAGTTAATATTGAAACCTAAACAATTAATTTTTACTTGAAATTCTCAAACAACTTATATTAAAGAACAAAAATATTTTTCTAAAACGACTTATATTAAAAAATAGAGGGAGTACAAAATAATATTATAATAGAGTGCTTCCACTTACTTTCTTTTTATTTATAAAAATGTCACCCGCTGCCCTATTTATTTTTTAAAAGAATCTCTAAAATAACGTAATTTTAATAAAAGAATGTTATTTAAGAGATAATACTTTTTAAAGATAAATGTTTTAGATCCGTTATATATATATTGCAACATCCATATGGAGATAAAAAGGCCGACTTGTAAACATGCCAAATGATTATATAGACATTTTGTGTATGTTATCTTAATTATATGCATGTACTTGTGAACAAGTTGCCAACACGGTTGAAGTGGCGAAGCCAAAAAATAATTTTAGTGGGATCAAATTATTAAATTATATTTATTAAAAATTTATTATATATATATATATATAATAAGTGAGATTAAATTACTAAATTACACCCATAAAAAATATATTACACCAAATAATAAAATATTAAAGCTTGGGTTTATGCGTTGATTTCCCTCTCTTTAAGATGATTTGCGCCTCATGTAGGATTATAACTAATGCAAAAGTATGTTGCTTCTCTCTAGCCTGCACAACTGAGGAAGCAGCCCACTTGTAAGTAGAGAAGAAGAATATAAACATAGATGAACATGATTTGTAACCGTCCAACAAAAAAAAAAAAAAAAAAAAATAGTATTTAGAACAAATATAAAAATTCTTATTTTTATTAAAATATCCAACAAACAGAAAATTAGTGGTTTGAGTAGAAAAACCTTAAAATAAATTAGATAATATAATCGCGAATTGATGAAGGACCTTGACTTCTTTGGAAACCATGTGAATTCACAAGAAAAACGAGAGAATTAACCTCAAAATAATATTATTGAAGCAAATTCAAAATAATACTCCATTTCAATTATTTTTCAATACCAATGATGCCCTTGCCTGCTACTTTATAGATTAAATAACCCCAAGCTTAAGTTAAACTATTGAGGTTAGAGGTTTAAGGTGTGGTTTTGTGTAATTTGAGGCCTTTGGGCTATTCCAGCAACAACGCCCCCCCCCCACCCCCACCCCCACTAAAACTAAATTCTTCTCAAGGCCGTTGAGTTTAATGACTTTGTCTATAAATTATTTTTTTTGGCTACATTTTTGGGTCAGAAAGAATCTCATTTGACTTTAATCTGAGTTAATTTATAAAAATTTAAAAGTCAAATAATAATATAAATTTAGTTTAATTTTAAAATAGTGATATGTATTTTTAGTTGTTTATCGTATTAAATATTACATTAATCAACATTAAATAAAATAACTTCAGATTTAAAATTTGACAATTCAAGTGTGCAAACAAAATAAAATTAGACTCTATATATAAAACGTAGGGAGTATATATATAGGTCAACATGGGATCTAACCCATGTTACGAGGCCTATTCAATATTAGTAGAGCAAGATATCAGATATGCACAACAGGCTGATTTGGTTTGAGCTTGCCAGAACTTGAATTTTTATCATATTAGGTCAGAACGTTGACATAGGTTTGTCAGGCTGGGTCAGGCCTTAGCCGCTGGGTTGTGGCTAGTTAGGCCTAAAGGCCAGGCCAGGCTAAGACCAGTCTAGTCCTTCCGTTTTTATTTCTTTTAATGTTAAATATTAAAAATATAAATTAATAAAATTTTGTAAAAATAATATAAAATTTCTGAGATTTATTTTATTTTACAATTCTGCTGCACATCAATATAAATTGAATAATTAGAACAAAAATAAATATATTCTTCCTAAATGAAAAGAAAATATAATTTAAATGTTACTAGAATATAAAACAAATTAATTTCCGAAATGCATGTCTACTATGTACAGTTTGTCTTCATAGAAAATATAAGTTGAATACAATCTAGTGCGATACATATGACTATAAATAAAATTAACTTATGTATATTACACTTTTATATTTTGTATATAAAGTTAGTTTCTATTTTATTTTATTTAGTACTATAATCAAAATGGACATATATTTTGTAAAGTTTAAATACACATATATATTTTATTTATGGTCGTTAAACACTTACATAGCTATATCTCAAATATTATTTCCAATTAATTTTTGAATTGATTCATGGAATTATTCTCTAAATTGCTACAACAAAATAGCAAAAAAATGACCAAAATCATAAATTCCCCAAACAATTTAGCATATCCAAATTAATGTAAAACTTGATTATTTAAAAGAAACTAATTTATTATTAATATTTAATAATAAAAGTTAGTTTATTGATGTATTAATTAATGTTAATATTTAACATTAAAAGTAGCAAGAAATATTAATAAAATTTTAATGTTAAATACTAATAATTTCGTATTAAAAGTCCAATAATAATCTAGAAGAGGGGTTGAATAAATTATTACGGATTTAAAATTTATCTTAGGCCTTTTTGAATTTTTAGATAATTAATTTGCAGTGTTAGAAATTAATATGCAAGATAGTAAAAAAAATTCAATCACACAATGCACAGAGATTTGTCTAGTTCACAACATACATCCTGTGTATGTTGCTACGTCTAATCTCAAGCTCGTCTCCAAGACTTGAGATCCTATTACTATCAGTAATAAATACTCCTTCAACAGGGGGAGAAGCTTTTACAAAATTTATAGACAAACTTCTAACTATTCTATCTTGGACATCAAGCTGTGACGCCCCTAAAATAGGTCCAATCCATCCAACCTATTCTGAGTCGCCAAATACATGGTATAGAAAACAACTACAACTTTATTACTATAATTGTCGTGCAAAATACAACAACACATATCTTGTGAGTTTTAATACCAACTGTGACTCATGTCCCAACTATGGACAACACCTCACATTGATACATTACATAAAGGTACAGTCAATAACTGTTTTAGAAATTAAAATCTTTGGGAAGTTCTCAAGGAAACCTTCGTACATGGGAGACCATGCGTCTAGGTTATGATAGATATCATATGACTGGAGAATTATCATTGGTTGACCCAATAGACCCCAAAGAAAAACGAGGAGATTGTTATCATGTTCTTTCCAATGGTGAGTCTTCTCTTGACATATAACTATCTTCATTGTCTGCAATTGAAAATTATATTTCAACCAAACTCCAAGATCATATAGGTAGTGCTCGTATATATACTCAGCAAGTGGATGTGCACAACCCTGTTTTATGATAACTCGTAGGTCATTAGACATCTTGTATGATAGTGGCAAAACACTCTTCTAAAGTTGGGTTCACCTCACCCTATTCGGCTCACCAAAATTAAATATCAAATGACGTATACAATACGACATATTTGTAAGACCCCAACTTATTATTAATGAAATTTAATTTTCTCTATTTATTATTTTGAAATAGTAAGGGTTGATTTGATTAATGTGGATAGTTAGGGGTTAAATCATAAATATTTCAAAATAAGCAAGTGGTTATAAAATATTCATTGTTGTTGGGGGGAATATTCGTTTGGTCGTGGAATATTAAATCTTTGTTGGGAATATTAAATGCAACCAGTAGCGACCGTGTGTGGGCCCTATAACTGAAAGCGATTGGATGAAGAAAACGATAAATATAAGTTGGTTAAAAATAACAGGCGTAGTTATTCAATTAAGATTGTTGGAATACCGTTGGTTAAAATACTGATGTCTGGCGTGGTTGCACAAAGATAGCACACGGTATTGCACACGAAGATTGTTGAATTATTGATCCTTACGTGAAGGCACTACTCAATAATTATTACTGATAATTCTTGTTCGAGTATTTTATTTTATTGATTCAATAATTCTTTGCGTTGATATTTTATATTATTGTTGTTCAATAATTGTCACTGCGCACATTATCTTCATTATCGGATCAATAATTCATATTATCCGAATAATATTATTAGATAACATTATTGGCAATGTCTAGAAAGTTTTGTCTAAGGAGAGGTTTCGTCACCTAATTGCGGCTACCAAGAAGAAGAAATTCTTATTGGAAAGCCCCTCTTTCTTAGGGGAACTACTGGTTGTCATAATTGTGATTCGTAATATTATTTGTGAATAATTAATTATTGATTTATATGATAAGAAAATATTTATAAATGATGGATTTATTTATTTATGTGGTTATTAATGAAGGTATTAAAAGATCAAATCGGTGTTATTACAGTTTTATTGTGTGAGTTATAATATTTAATCCGACCGTTGGATCGTTGTAATTTTTGGATATGTTATACATATATAAGTTGAGTATATGTCCACAAATTTTGAACTGTTAAAAATGAGCGTATAATTTATTATGAATTTTAAGAGGTGACTGATTCGAAAATTAGGTTATAAATGATTTTGATGGAAAATTCTAGAATTGAGTGGGCCCCACTTATGGTTGGTGAAGAAATGTGCTGAGTTTTATTTCAAATGTGGTGGGTGGGAATAGTAGTAGTAAAGCCATCGAGTTCAGAGTTAAGTCCGCTTCTTCGTGCTTAACATTTTCCTATAAATAGAGGGCTAAGTTAGAATTGAAAATCACACCGTAAACAAGTTTTCTCTATTTCTCTCTATATTATCGAAAGATTATTCTTGTGAGTATTTTGAGTATACTTTGAGTATTGTTAGGCGGTGCAAGTTCCTTCAAAGACTATATCCGTGTTTTCAACTAGAAATCTTGTCTTTTCGAGGTAAGGGATGTTATTTTCTTCTCAAATGATATTATTTCTTCAATATCATTATCTTTGAAATATTGGTTGGAACTTTTTATCAAATTTGGAACTTTTTCATGCTTCAGGGTTACTATTCATGAGTTACTTATTCACGAGTTACTATTCATGAGTTACTATTCACGAGTTACTATTCATTTAGTACTATTAATTAAGAAGCGTGAAGATTTTTTTGTGGAATTTCTATCTTTTGGTGTCTGAGAGTTACTATTCACGAGTTACTATTCATGAGTTATTATTCACGAGTTACTATTCACGAGTACTATTCATGAAGCGTGAAGATGTTTTTTTGTGGAATTTCTATCTTTTTGGTGTGAGTTACTTATTCACGATATCGATTAATTATTCACGATATCTGACCTTTATTCACGAATACGGCAAGACTATTATTAGAAAAATGAAAATTTTTCTTTTCGTCTAAAATATCTATTCTGGATACTAGCTTTGATTGTATCCATGTTTTGATCATTCTTGAATTTTACACCACTATGATTATTTTTGAGGTATTTTTGGGCGTGGATAAAACCAAGTACGAATCCTTAATCCTTGTCATTTTGTTTCACTGGATTCGTTTCTTTAAAAATATTTTTCATCATCCTCAGTCTTAAATGATGATATTATTGAATATCTTTGGCCTGTAGTGCAAAGATGAATGATTTCTGAAGAATATCTTTGGCCTGTAGTGCAAAGATGAACAGGTGTTGAGATGAAACGATTAGTGATGAATATCTTTGGCCTTTAGTGCAAAAAGATGAACACGTGTTGAGATGAACATGACCGATCGATGAATATCTTTGGCTCATAGTGCAAAGATGAATATTTGATTTGAGATGAATATTGATTGATGTTACGAGGATAAAATATTGATGATGGGTATTAAATTCATAGATTATAGTAGATTTCATTCTCTACGTAACTCTTCTATGAATTATTATTTTCATTGCGAATATTGATCTCGAAACTTGTTGTCTATTGTATTCTATCGATTTTTCCTGTTGAAGACTAACGATAATTTGTTCTATATTATCTTAGTCATAACATTCTTTTCTTGGGCTAGTTGAGCTCACCCTTTTCCTTGTTGTTCCATTTTTTCTTCCGGGAGGCGAGAATGTAGCGAGTACTAGTCGGGTATGGAATGAAGGTTCTAGAGAGAGTTGTTTAGTAGTCCTCACCATTTTTATAAAATAATGTATCAATAATTATGATGGGGATTTATTTGCGTGTGGATATTGTCTAGATGACAATATCTGTATTTAAACTCAGAGTTTATATGTTGTAATAATAAAGTTGTAGTTATTTCTGTACCATGTATTTGGCGACTCAGAATGGGTTGGATGGAATGGACCTATTTTGGGGTCGTCACAATATTTATCTAAAGTTCTCAATAAAATTATTTTCATACTATTTAGGGAGAACCTCAACAGCTATAGACCACCGTTCTATTCCCCTGTTATCCTCGCTCGACCCGGTAACACTCTTATTACCTAAAAGGAATTGTGAAGCAAAAGGGTTAGCATAACTAGCTCAGTAAAGAATATCATGACTAAAGATAATTAAATTATCAATAGCCTTCATCAGTAATAAATAAGAGATTTAGAACATATGGTAGATGATAAAACTTTTCAACCATAGTTGCTGCGGAACGAGCAATCCATTAGAAGAGTCAAATAGACCATAATGTCTATTATCTTCTCTATGTTAAAAGTCAACCAACAATATTTTATCCCTGTAACATCAATCAATAGTTCCTGTCCACAATCATATGAATAACTCATAATTATATTTGTGGTTCCAAATTCCTTTTCTCATCTAGGACGAATATAATTTTTATCACCTGTCTTTACCTGAAACATCAAAGATCATGGTTATTCCAAATCACAGTTCCTGTTCATAATCATACTAATAAATTCATCTTTGCACTACGGGCCAAAGATATTCAACAACATGTCATCTTTGCACTACGGGCCAAAGATATTAATATTTCAAAAATATATATAATCATTTCAGAAGTTATATAAATAATAATTATAACCATGTTGATCAATTCACCTTTGTATTTAAGCTAAAGATATTCAATTATAAATTCAATGGTCATGATCACACCAGTCAACAATTTATCTTTGCACTACTGGCCAAAGAGAACCCATAGTCACGATCATACCAATAATCTACCCATCTTTATACTCAAGTCAAAGAGAAATATCATCTCCAGGATTATAAAAATGTTATATATGATAATAAAAATAATATGATCAACAACTGCATTTAATTTCAAGAGTAAGATTCATAAATCAACGATAACTTGGTCAGAAAAAGAAACCAATTTTGTCGTGAATAGTACTTTGACACGAAAAAGATAAAGTTTCACAATAAAATCCATATCAATATTTATAACACCTTAATTCAAATGTTATAAATCATTTAATAATCTCATAATCTAATATTATTAATATTACAACAATATTTTAATCATTTCTTAAACTTATAAAAAATTTATTTTAATTATTTACGCTTTACTAATTAATGCATTTAATCATCTTAAAATGTCAAACTTATAAAATTTCATCACCAATAACCAAAACCCTCATCAAAAATCTGCATATAACTTATATAGGATTCCCAAGCCATAAAATCTTATTTTTCAATTTTGTTACTTCACATAACATATTTAATTCATTTACTCATAACTAGTCTATTTTCATGAAAAATAACAAATCAGTACAAACAAATTTTCTTTTCTGGAATTTAGTAGAACATAGTCCCATATTGAACATATATTTTTCTTAGAATTTTTAAAATTCATTTACTATTTTTCATATGGCCAAAACTACCGAATATTGAGACATTTATCATAAATTGTACTTTTATCCAAAAATTCTAAAATTTATAGGGTACACTGATATTATATAGATGTACTCCCAATAAAAATTTCATCAATTTTGGAGTTAACCACAAGGAGTTATAAGGGTTTACTTTTAAAATAGTTTTTCCTATAAAATTCATAACTCCTAATCTATACATCCAAAAATCTCTATTTTTGGACACAATCGAGAAAACTCATCAAAATATCATTTTAAATTTTTCCAGAATTTTTGAAGGTCAGAAAAATTACGAAACTGAAGAAACATAATAACCCTTACAATCCCTTACCTCAAAAGAGCCGTATTTTTGACTGGAATATCAGATGTAAAGTCGAAGGAAACTTGCATTGAATAGCAACTCTTAAAATATTTAAATACTCACAAAATACGCTCGATAATATAGAGAGAAAGAAAACTAGTTTACGGTGTTATTTTCAATTCTAACTTAAGCATCTATTTATAGGAAAATCTTTAACGCCCAAAGAGGAGACTAAATTAATAAAATAATATTATATTATTTTCTTCTCTCTCTGTGACTAAGCTAGACCAAATTCTCAAACCACCACAAGTGGGGCCCACCCAAAATCAAAGCACATGTTTTCTCAACAACCAAAAGTGGGTCCCACCCAATTTTAATAAAATTATTTTATTTTCTGAAACTTCAGTAATTCATAATAAATAGCCCTTTTTCAGAAAAATACGAATTTTATGTCCATTCCACACGAAATTGAATTCTCTACAACTTTGTAGCTTTATGTTTTTCCAAATTCCAAATTCCAAATAGAAAATATCCGAAATCCACAAACGGATGATTTTTAACACCATTTAAAATTCATAACAAATCATGCGTTAATTTTTAACGATTCAAAATTTGTGGACATATACTCAACTTATATATGTATAACATATCCAAAAATCACAACGATCCAACGGTCGGATTAAAATTATAACTCACGTAATACAGCTTTAAGAACACCAATTTGATCTTTTAATACCTCCAATCCGACAAAATACTGATAAAACACCTCAACATTAATTCCTTCATTTATAACCACATAAATAAATAAATACATCATTTATATCCACATAAAATAAATATTTCATTCTCATATAAATCAATAATTAATTATTCACAAATAATATTATAGAATCACAATAATGACAACTAGGTGGTTCCCAGGAAAGACAGGGCTTTCCGGTAAGGATTTCTCCATACTGGCGCGCAATTAGGTGATCAAACCTCTCATTGACAGAAATTTCTAGACATTGCCAATAATGCTATCTAATAATATTATTCAAATAATATGAATTATTGATCTGATAATGGAAAATACTATGTAGTGACAATTATTGAAACAACATAATATAAAATATCAACGCAGCAATTATTGAATGAATAAAATAAAATATTGAACAGTAATTACTGTAAAAATTATTGAGCGATTGCCTTCTTCACGTAAGAATCAATAATTCAAAAAAATCTGTGTAATACCGTGTCTTGCTATCGCTGCAACCACGCGTAGACATCGTATTTTAAGCAATCGGTATTCCAACGGTGTTAACTCGGTAATTACTACTACTGAATTATTTATAAAAATTCAAACTTACTATTTTCTTCATCCGACGGTTATTACATTATGAGGCCCACGAATGGGCTGCTTGCCGTCATAATAATATTCCCACAACAAAGAATATTCCACGACCAAACGAATATTCCCAAACAAAAATGAGTATTTTATAACCATTTGCGTATTTTGAAAATTTTTATATATCACCCTTAACTTGAAATTTTATCAATTTAAATATTTACTAAATAGAAAAATTGAATACTTTTATTTCATAAAATTCGGGGTCTCACAATCTCCCTCCTTATGAAATTTTGCCTTGAAATTTACACTCGCCATTTCAAGAGTTGAGAATACCTTACTTTCATTTCAGATTCCATCTTCCTTGTCATCATGATTTTTCCATTGCTCATATCCTGTATTTCAGATATCATTCTAGAATAGAGCTTCAAAACAAAGGTTAATTGACATATCACAATTTGTCAACTTAAGTAAGAAAATTTAGTTTAGGTAGGACACAAACTAGCGAAGGATATCACTCGTCTCTCCCTTCCTAGTTCTAATCCCGGATCACCGCCAGAGATCATATCCTAAGCTCGATATACCAACCGTGGCGCCCCAAAATAGGTCCGATCCATCCAACCTATTACGAGTCGCCAAATACATGGTATAGAAAACAACTACAACTTTATTACTATAATTGTCGCGCAAAATATAACAATACATTTACTGTGAGTTTTAATACCAACTGTGACTCATGTCCCAACTATGGACAACACCTCACATTGATACATTACATAAAGGTACAGTCAATAACTGTTTTAGAAATTAAAATCTTTGGGAAGTGCTCAAGGAAACCTTCGTGCATTGGAGGCCATGCGTCTAGGTTATGATAGATATCATATGACTAGAGAATTATCATTAGTTGACCCAATAGACCCCAAAGAAAAATGAGAAGATTGTTATCATGTTCTTTCCAATGGTGAGTCTTCTCTTGACATATAACTATCTTCACTGTCTGCAATTGAAAATTATATTTCAACCAAACTCCAAGATCATATAGGTAGTGCTCGTAGATATACTCAGCAAGTGGATCTGCACAACCCTGTTTTATGATAACTCGTAGTTCATTAGACATCTTGTATGATAGTGGCAAAACACCCTTCCAAAGTTGGGTTCACCTCACCCTATTCGGTTCACCAAAATTAAATATCAAATGACGTATACAATACGACACACTTATCTAAAGTTCTCAATAAAATTATTTCTATACTATTTAGGAGAACCTCAATGACTATAGACCACCGATTCTATTCCCATGTTATCCCCTTTCTCGACGTGACTCTTATTACCTAAAAGGAATTGTGAAGCAAAAGGGTGAGCACAACTAGCTCAGTAAAGAATATCATGACTAAAGATAATTAAATTATCAATACCCTTCATCAGTAATAAATCAGAGATTTAGAACATATGGTAGATGATAAAACTTTTCAACCATAGTTGCAGCGGAACGAGCAATCCATTAGAAGAGTCAAATAGACCATAATGTCTATTATCTTCTTTGTGTTAAAAGTCCACCAACAATATTTTATCCCTGTAACATCAATCAATAGTTCTTGTCCACAATCATATGAATAACTCATAATTATATTTGTGGATCCAAATTACTTTTCTCATCTAAGACGAAGATAATTTTCATCATCTGTCTTTACCTGAAACATCAAAGATCATGGTTATATCAAATCACAGTTCCTGTTCTTAATCATACTAATAAATTCATCTTTGCACTATGGGCCAAAGATATTCATCAACAGTTCATCTTTGCACTACAGGCCAAAGATATTCAACAACAGGTCATCTTTGCGCTACAGGCCAAAGATATTCATCAACAATTCATCTTTGCACTGCAGGCCAAAGATATTCAACAACATGTCATCTTTGCACTACGGGCCAAAGATTTTAATATTTCAAAGAAATATATAATCATTTCAGAAGTTATATAAACAATAATTATAACCATGTTGATCAATTCACCTTTGCACTTAAGCTAAAGATATTCAATTATAAATTCAATGGTCATGATTGTGACGCCCCCAAAATTAGGTATACGTCACCCATCTTGGGTCGCCACTTACATGGTACATAAATTCAAATACAACTTACTTAACCTAAGCGTAGGTGTGTACAATACGACATAAGCTGTGAGTTTGAATACAAATATTGTCTACTAGATATTATACAAACTCAAAAGGAGTCCTCATTACAACTATTATCACACTATTATTTCACGAATAGTGAGGACTACTAATGCTATCCTCTCGGACCATTACTTCGTTCCCCGACTCGTCGTCCCAACCTATGTTTCATTTTTCAAGAGAACGGTGAAAGAAAGGTGAGCTCAACTAGCCCAAGAAGAAATATTATGACTAAGATAATGCGAGAATAAATTATCATTAGCTTTTAAACAAATGTTAAAGCGATAAAATACAATAGACAACCGGTTTAAGCTGCGGTAAGGAATAAGCAATCCATTAAAAGAGTCAAGTAGATAATAAAGTCTACTATCTTTTAGGTTTTAAAAGGTTTTCATCAATTTTTATCACGAGACTCAAATTTTAATAAATAAACCACCACATCTAATCATCCACACTACCGCATCGAGGATTTTCATCAAATTATCAATGGTCATGACTATACCGAATCACCCCGGTCATAATCATACCAAAAATTGTCCATCAACGCATTACTGAGCCGGTGAGGACTTTTGTCACATCATTTATATCAAGTCGTGATTATACCGAATGATCCACGGTCATAATCATACTAAGTTCATCTATGCACGTAAGCCAAAGATAACATAATATAACATGAGGATGATGACAATGACATAATAATTCAATAAAACAAGTTCAAGAATTATTTAATCCATGAATTATTAACGCCCTTATTGTCAACATAATCTTTGTTTCGTGAGAGTAAAATTCAAGAATGATCGGAAGAATATTTCCATGAAAAGATCTTTGGATGAAACGCAAATATCAAGGATATTCTACTAATTTCATGGAGTATAAGTCAAAGTTTTAACCAATTGGGTATAATAAAGAATGGAATAACAAAAGAAATCACCACGCATGCGGTACTGCCAGATGACAAGGTTATTCCAGCAGAATAATAATAACGGAACCAAAGTCAGGGTGAAATTCACGCGGCGGGATGTTCCAACAGAATAATAAAGATGGAACCAGATCCGGTGTAAAACATGCAGATAGGATATTCCAACGAGAATGATAAAGAGCGGAACCAGTGTCGGTGTAAAACACTGTGCAGCAGGATGTTCCAGCAGTAATAATAAAAAGGCGGAACCGGTCGGGTGTAAAACACATGAGCATGGATGTTCCAAATGAGAATAATAGAAGAATGTCACCAAGTATAGGGTAAACGCGTATCTGAGTTATTCCAACAGAATAAATATGAATGGAATAACATAAGGATTTCACCAAGTATAGGGGTATGCCATATATACGGAGTTATGTATAGGGTATACCACTTTACTGAGTTATTCAGCCAGAATAATAATGAATGGAATAATGAAGTTCTCTTCAAGAAGAAAGAATAACACCCACTACAAGTAAAAAGAACTGAATATAGAAGTAGTGAAGTAAGTGAATACTACTCTTCTTCTTTCTATAACTTTCTCTCTATAGCTTCTCTCTATAATTTTCTCTCTAGAGTTTCAATGAATTCGTAAGAAAATAATGAAGGAATGAGCTTATTTATAGGAAAATGGAATGCATAGTAACTAATCCATGAGCGGTCCAGATTGATTTACTTTAATCGACGGTCCATATTTAAAGAAAAATCTTTTAAATAAAATATAATATATTCTATTTATATAAAAACATTTTACTATGCAAACACTTTGCAATCAATACTATGCAAAAAACACTATGCATAATAAAATATAATATATTCTATTTATAGAATAACTTTAATAAAGTATTCTATTTTATATAAAAGATGTTTACATTTTATTACGTTAATAATACTGAATAAAACAAAACGTCATTATCATTATAATAATTCATATTATTAATAAACAATAATGGAATCAAAGTGAGTGACTTCTCACATAAGCATCGATAATCAATACCGTGTGCTTCATTATGCAACCACACGTATTCATCGTACTTTTTACTACCGAAAGTAGTTCAACAAGTAACCACGGTAAAACTTCCGCCGTTATTTCAATAAAATATTTTTGTCGTTTTCAATCCGGCAATAATTACATTCATAGGGTCCACCAATGATTGAGTAGTTTATACGAATATTCCTCGCTAAACCGAATATTCCCCACCAATCGAATATAATATAACCACTTGCATACTTTACAAAATTTATAAATACTACCCACAACTATAATATTATCTTAAATTCACACCATAATATAAAAAAATTATTTCGACAAAATTTAAATCTTTATTGATAAAATCACAGGGTCTCACAATCTCCCTCCTTATGGAATTTCGCCCTCGAAATTAGGGGTACGATACTGGTATGATAAAGAGATGAGGATACCTTGAATACCTTTATCTTTTAAAATATTAAATTCATCTTTGAAATCGCCAAAGCTATTCATTAACAATTCATCTTTTGCACTACAAGCTAAAGATATACAATCAGTAAAACCAATAATCTTTGAGACGCGACTTAATAGTATCACGACCACGAATTATCCATGCACCATTTGGCCAAGGATATTCGTGTTTTCAATACTGATCATGATTATACCGAATAATCCTTGGTCATAATCATACCAAGTCTATCAATGCATTACTACCAAAGATGACTTTTACCACATCCATGAATTAATATTTCATTCACGAGACTCATTTCAATAATTAATCCATATCATCGAATCATCCCCGCACTATAGGCCAAGGATATTCATTAGTATCACGACCACAAATTATCCATGCACTACTACCAAAGATAATCGTGTATTCATTAGTATTACCGACCACAAATTATCCATGCACTACTGACCAAAGATAATCGTGTATTCATTAGTATCACGACCACAAATTATCCATGCACTACTACCAAAGATAATTGTGTATTCATTAGTATCACGACCACAAATTATCGATGCACTACTACCAAAGATAATTGTGTATTCATTAGTATCACGACCACAAATTATCCATGCACTACTACCAAAGATAAGCGTGTATTCATTAGTATCACGACCACAAATTATCCATGTGCACTACTACCAAAGATAATTGTGTTTTTTCAATTACTGGTTATGATTATCTTAGAAACAATCCACAGTCATAATCATACCAAGTCCATCTATGCACTACAAAGCCACAGATGACTTTTAACATAATATAAGCATGAGGATAATGATATAAAGAATCAATCAAATGAGATAAAGAATAAATATTAAACATTTATAATATAATTTATCCGAGATTCAAGAATATCCCCATGTTATCAATCACTTAATAATTTCATAATCTAATATCATTAATATTATAACAATATTTTAATCACTTCTTAAATTTATAAATAATTTATCTTAATTGTTTACGCTTTACCATATAATGCATTTAATCATTCAAAAATGTCATACTCATAAGATATCATCACCAATTATCAAATCTCTCAAAAATATGCATATACTCTATATAGGATTCTCTAGCCATAAAATCCTATTTTCAACTTTGTTACTTCACATAACATATTTAACTCATATGTTCGTAACTAAACTATTTTCATGAAAAATACCAAATCAGTCCCAAAAATATTTCTTTTCTGGGATTTAGCATAATATAGTCCCATGATGAAAATATATTTTTATCGGAATTTTTAAAATTCATTTACTATTTTTCAAAAATCAATTTCTAATTAATTCCTTAAGAAATTAGCTACCTCAAGTTTAACTCAAAATTCCCAAATCTTGGCAGGACCTTACACATGTTATCGTGAGCTTCAGTTTAAATTTCATGGTCATCGGAGTTATAGAACTCGGTTATAGCGTTTTAAATCGGAAAAACCTAAATATTGAAATAGTCATAACTTGCTCATTTTAAGTCGAATGAGCTCATTTTTGGACAGGAGGTACTTTATACCATATACTTTCATGTCCCAAAACCCAGAATTTTTCTCATAATTTAAGTTGCCGAAACAGCCCTCTAAAATCATGGCAGCAGCTTTTTTCGGTTTTTGCAGCTTTGCACTCCTTTGCTAAAATCAGTCTACACAAAAATCTACAACACCTTTTCCAGTAATTCCACTTGAATTAGTTAGGTAACTCATAGATCTAACTCTAGGTCTTGACCACATTCAAAAATTCAAAATATAATAGGAGATATGGTCTATTGAATTTCATGTTACGTTTTTCACCAAAATCTGATTTTCAACTCTTTGTGATTTTTAAGAAACTTTCATGTTTTTACATACTAACCAACATAACTCATCATAAAACTTACTAATACCACGAATACCCATGATTTTTATTAGTCAAATGCTTTTATTATGACTTTCATCATAAACCACGTAAACTGTTCATTTAGTTGAAGAAATATTTGAGGGTTTAAGAAATGGGTTTTTGTACTGGGGTCAATACAAAATTCGATTTCACGCTCTAAGTAGGCTAAGAAGTCTTCAAGAATACGCCAGGAAATTTATTAATAATAGAAATATCATTCAAAACTGTGACTCTCATCCAAGACTTGGATAGTACGTCACATTGATACCAACTGTGACTTCTATCCCTTAACCTAGATAGCACCTCACAATGATACCTATAAACTTGCCATCTTCATTCACGATGTCGCCTACGAAGAAAGTCCGGCTTTTGGTGCATTCCACACAAGGAAGTCAACAACGAAAGGTTAGGGGCTCTTTACTTATGGCTTGATATGACAATAATTGACTTTAGTAGTTTGGTTATGAATATAAAAGCTAACAACCTTTTTAAAAGAATGATGAGTAGTTAACCAATTGATTCCTAAAATACCATCAAAGGCAAATATTTTCAAAGAGATAATATCGACGGTGTAACGTGAAAGTGTTTATTTGAAACAACAAGATTAATAAGCGATTGGAGGTAACGAAGGTTTCTCCCAACGAAGTTTCAACCAATAAGTTAAAGTCTAACTTCTCCTGAGTCAAATTTAAATGTTGAACGCATAAAGCAAGCGAGATAAAATAATGGGTAGAACAAGTATCTTATAAGGTATAGACTTCGCAAGAATTTATAATTAACTAACCCGTGCTAACCCGTTCGAGTCACTTGCTTTTTAAGAAGTCATGAAAAACGCTCTTCATGAAACCACCGACTTTGTTTTTATCCGTATCCGTCTTTGGTGCCACCGTCCCAATTGGACTTGACTTTGGTGCACCACGATAAAATCGAGCTAAATGACCGTCTCTTCTTGAAATTTCCACTTCTATTATCTTGGCCATGATTACCACCGAAGTGGTTACCATTCTTGGCATGATAATTTCTCCCACGATGGTCATCATTGTTCGATGGTCGTTATCACGTAGGTATGATTATTATCGTGTTGTTGGTCGTTACCTTTTGGTTGGTGACTCATTATATCGCTCAATAACCGAGCCCTATTCACAACATCTAAATACAAACACTTGTCACAAAACAAGGGTTAATTAACATGCAACATATTATCACTATACTCGTGACCAATCAAATACCAAATAAACTTAGGTAGGTCATACTAGCGAAGGAATTCCCGTCTCTCCCCTCCTAGTACTATTCTCACATCTTAGCAGGATCATATCCTAAGCTCGATACCTGTTGTGACGCCCCAAAATTAGGTATCGTCACCCATCTTGGGTCGCCACTTACATGGTACATAAATTCAAATACAACTTACTAACCTAAGCTGTCGTGTACAATACGACATAAAACTCGTGAGTTTGAATACAAATATTGTCTACTAGATATTATACAAACTCAAAAGGAGTCCTCATTACAACTATTATCACACTATTTCACACAGAATAGTGAGGACTACTAATGCTATCCTCGGACCATTACTTCGTTCCCCGACTCGTCTCTATGTTCTCATTTCACGAAGAGAACGGTGAAAGAAAGGTGAGCTCAACTAGCCCAAGAAGAAATATTATGACTAAGATAATGCAGAATAAATTATCATTAGCCTTAAGCAATGTTAAACCGATAAAATACAATAGACAACCGGTTTAATCTGCAATGAATAAGCAATCCATTAAAAAGTCAAGTAGATAATAAAGTCTACTATCTTTTAGGTTTTAAAAGGTTTTCATCAATTTTTATCGCCGAGACTCAAATTTTAATAAATAAACCACCACATCTAATCATCCCTCGTACCACGGTCAAGGATTTTCATCAAATTATCAATGGTCATGACTATCTTAGAATCACCCTGGTCATAATCATACCAAAAATTGTCCATCACTTGCATTACTGTGCCGGTGAGGACTTTTGTCACATCATTTATATCAAGTCATGATTATACCGAATGATCCCTGGTCATAATCATACTAAGTTCATCTATGCACGTAAGCCAAAGATAACATAATATAACATGAGGATGATGACAATGACATAATAATTCAATAAAACAAGTTCAAGAATTATTTAATCCATGAATTATTAACGTCCTTATTGTCAACATAATACTGTTTCGTAGAGTAAAATTCAAGAATGATCAGAAGAATATTTCCATGAAAAGATACTGGATGAAACGCAAATATCAAGGATATTCTACTAATTTCATGGAGTATAGAAGTCAAAGTTAAAACCAACTGGGTATAATAAAGAATGGAATAACAAAAGAAATCACCATGCATGCGGTGCTCAGATGTATGTGTTATATTCAACAGAATAATAATAACGGAACAAAGTCGTGAAATTCACACAAGCGATGGATGTTCAACAGAATAATAAAGATGGAACCAGATCGGTGTAAAACACATGAGATAGGATATTCCAACAGAATGATAAAGAGCGGAACCAGTCGGTGTAAAACACATGACAGGATGTTCCAACAGAATAATAAAAGCGGAACCCAGTCGG
Source organism: Panax quinquefolius (assembly GCA_020205615.1). NCBI lineage: Eukaryota > Viridiplantae > Streptophyta > Magnoliopsida > Apiales > Araliaceae > Panax > Panax quinquefolius. The sequence goes on from CM035159.1 coordinate 95,675,252, forward strand.
TGTAAAACACATGCATGTGATGTTCCAATGAATAATAGAAGAATGTCACCAAGTATAGGGTGGCCATGCATATAAAAGTTATTCCAATGAGAATAAATATGAATGGAATAACATAAGGATTTCACCAAGTATAGGGTATGTCGCATATCTGAGTTATGTATAGGGTATACCACTTTTACGAGTTATTCCAATGAATAATAATGAATGGAATAATGAAGTTCTCTTCAAGAAGAAAGAATAACACCCCACCGTAAAAAGAACTGAATATAGAAGTAGTGAAGTGAAGCGTAATACTCTTCTTCTTTCTATAACTTTTCTCTATATAGCCTCTCTATAATTTCTCTCTCTGAGTTTCAATGAATTCGTAAGAAAATAATGAAGGAATGAGCTTCTATTTATAGGAAAATGGAATGCATAGTAACTAATCCATGAGCGGTCCAGATTGATTTACTTTAATCTGACGGTCCATATTTAAAGAAAAATCTTTTAAATAAAATATAATATATTCTATTTATATAAAAACATTTTACTATGCAAACACTATGCAATACTACGCAAAAACACTATGCATAATAAAATATAATATATTCTATTTATAGAATAACTTTAATAAAGTATTCTATTTTATATAAAAGATGTTTCGCTTTTATTACGTTAATAATACTGAATAAAACAAAAACGTCATTATCGCTATAATAATTCATATTATTAATCGACAATAATGGAATCAAACCGAAAGTGACTTCTCACATAAGCATCAATAATCAATACCAGGTGCTACTTATGCAACCACACGACATTCATGTACTTTTACTACCGAGTAGTTCAACAAGAACTACGGTAAAACTTCCGCCGTTATTTCAATAAAATATTTTGTCGTTTTTCTCAATCCGATAATAATTACATGCTAGGGTCCACCAATGATTGAGTAGTTATATTTAATATTCCCCGCTAAACCGAATATTCCCAGACCAATCGAATATAATATAACCACTTGCATACTTTACAAAATTTATAAATACTACCCACAACTATAATATTATCTTAAATTCACACCATAATATAAAAAAATTATTTCGACAAAATTTAAATCTTTATTGATAAAATCTGGGGTCTCACAATGATCACACCAGTCAACAATTCATCTTTTCACTACTGGCCAAAGAGAACCCATAGTCACGATCATACCAATAATCTACCCATCTTTATACTCAAGTCAAAGAGAAATATCGTCTCTAGGATTATAAAAATGTTATATATGATAATAAAAATAATATGATCAACAACTGCATTTAATTTCAAGAGTAAGATTCATAAATCAACGATAACTTGGTCAGAAAAAGAAACTAATTTTGTCGTGAATAGTACTTCGACACGAAAAAGATAAAGTCTCACAATAAAATCCATATCAATATTTATAACACCTTAATTCAAATATTATAAATCACTTAATAATCTCATAATCTAATATTATTAATATTACAACAATATTTTAATCATTTCTTAAACTTATAAACAATTTATTTTAATTGTTTATGCTTTACTAATTAATGCATATAATCATCCTAAAATGCCAAACTTATAAAATTTCATCACCAATAACCAAAACCCTCATCAAAAATCTGCATATACCTTATATAGGATTCCCAAGCCATAAAATCCTATTTTCCAATTTTGTTACTTCACATAACATATTTAATTCATTTACTCATAACTAGTCCATTTTCATGAAAAATACCAAATCAGTAGAAATAAATTTTCTTTTCTGGAATTTAGCAGAACATAGTCCCATATTGAAAATATATTTTTCTCAGAATTTTTAAAATTCATTTACTATTTTTCATATGGGAAAAACTACCGAATATTGAGACATTTATCATAAATTAGGCTTTTATCCAAAAATTCCAAAATTTACACGGTATACTGATATTATATAGATGTACTCCCAATAAAAATTTCATCAATTTTGGAGTTAACCACAAGGAGTTATAAGTGTTTACATTTAAAATAGTCTTTTCCCATAAAATTCATAACTCCTAATCTATACATGGAAAAATTGCCATTTTTGGACACAATCGAGAAAACTCATCAAAATATCATTTTAAATTTTTCCAGAATTTTTGAAGGTCAGAAAAATTACGAAACTAAAGAAACATAATAACCCTTATAATCCCTTACCTCAAAAGAGCAGTATTTCTGACTGAAATATCGGATGTAAAGTCGAAGGAAACTTGCATTGAATAACAACTTTTAAAATATCTAAATACTCACAAAATACGCTCGATAATATAGAGAGAAAGAAAACTTGTTTCTGGTGTGATTTTCAATTCTAACTTAAGCATCTATTTATAGGAAAATGCTAGAACGCCAAAGGAGACTAAATTAATAAAATAATATTATATTATTTTCTTCTCTCCTACGCAGCCAAGCTAGACCAAATTCTCAGCCACCACAGTGGGGCCCACCCAAAATCAGCACATGTTTTCTCAACAACCAAAAGTGTGTCCCACCCAATTTTAATAAAAATTATTTTATTTTCTGAAACTTCAGTAATTCATAATAAATAGCCCTTTTATCAGAAAAATACGAATTTTATGTCCATTTCACATGAAATTGAATTCTCTACAATTTTGTAGCTTTAAGTTTTTCCAAATTCTAAATTCCAAATAAAAAATATCCGAAATCCACAAACGGATGATTTTTAACACCTTTTAAAATTCATAACAAATCATGCGTTAATTTTTAACGGTTCAAAATTTGTGGACATATACTTAACTTATATATGTATAACATATCCAAAAATCACAACGATCCAACGGTCGGATTAAAATTATAACTCACGTAATACAGCTTTAAGAACACTGATTTGATCTTTTAATACCTCTAATCCGACAAAATACTGATAAAACACCTCAACATTAATTCCTTCATTTATAACCACATAAATAAATCCATCATTTATATCCACATAAAATAAATATTTCATTCTCATATAAATCAATAATTAATTATTCACAAATAATATTACAGAATCACAATAATGACAACCAGGTGGTTCCTAGGAAAGAGAGGGCTTTCCGGTAAGGATTTTTCCTTACTGGCGCGCAATTAGGTGACCAAACCTCTCCTTGACAGAACTTTCTAGACATTGCCAATAATGCTATCTAATAATATTATTCAAATAATATGAATTATTGATCTGATAATGGAAAATACTATGCAGTGATAATTATTGAAACAACAATAATATAAAATATCAACGCAGCAATTATTGAATGAATAAAATAAAATATTGAACAGTAATTACTGTAAAATTATTGAGTAGTGCCTTCTTACGTAAGAATCAATAATTCAAAATATCTTTGTGCAATCTGGTGTGCTTCTTGCGCAACCACGCCAGATTATTGTATTTTAAGCACCGGGTATTCCAACAGTGTTAACGGTAACTACTACGCCGTTATTTATAAAAATTCAAACTTACTATTTTCTTCATCCGACAGTTATTCTGTTATGAGGCCCACGAATGGTCGCAGCTTCGTCGCATTTAATATTCCCGACAACAAGAATATTCCACGACCAAACTAATATTCCCAAACAAAAATGAGTATTTTATAACCACTTGCGTATTTTGAAAATTTTATATATATCACCCTTAACTTTAAATTTTTATCAATTTAAATATTTACTAAATAGAAAAATTGAATACTTTTATTTCATAAAATTCGGGGTCTCACAATCTCCCCTCCTTATGAAATTTCGCCTTCAAAATTTACGTACCTGGCATTTCGAAGAGTTGAGAATACCTTACTTTCATTTCAGATTCCATCTTCCTTGTCATCATGATTTTTCCATTGCTCATATCCTGTATTTCAGATATCATTCTAGAATACAGCTTCAAAACAAAGGTTAATTGACATATCACAATTTGTCAACTTAAGTAAGAAAATTTAGTTTAGGTAGGATACACACTAGCGAAGGATATTACTCGTCTCTCCCTTCCAAGTTCTAATCCCGGATCTCCGCCAGAGATCATATCCCTAATCTCTGATACCAACTGTGACGCCCCCAAAATAGGTCCAATCCATTCAACCTATTCCGAGTCCTCAAATACATGGTACAGAAAATAACTACAACTTTATTACTATAATTGTCGTGCAAAATATAACAACACATATACTGTGAGTTTTAATACCAACTGTGACTCATGTCCTAACTATGGACAACACCTCACATTGATACATTACATAAAGGTACAGTCAATAACTGTTTCAGAAATTAAAATCTTTGGGAAGTGCTCAAGAAAACCTTCGTGCATTGGAGGCCATGCGTCTAGGTTATGATAGATATCATATGACTAGAGAATTATCATTGGTTGACCCAATAGACCCCCCAAAAAAACGAGAAGATTGTTATCATGTTCTTTCCAATGGTGAGTCTTCTTTTGACATATAACTATCTCCACTGTCTGCAATTGAAAATTATATTTCAACCAAACTCCAAGATCATATAGGTAGTGCTCGTAGATATACTCAGCAAGTGGATCTGCACAACCCTAATTTATGATAACTCGTAGGTCATTAGACATCTTGTATGATAGTGGCAAAACATCTTTCCAAAGTTGGGTTCACCTCACCTTATTCGGTTCACCAAAATTAAATATCAAATGACGTATACAATACGACACACTTATCTAAAGATCTCAATAAAATTATTTCCATACTATTTAGGGAGAACCTCAACAGCTATAGACCACCGTTCTATTCCCCTGTTATCCCCGCTCGACCCGATAACACTCTTATTACCTAAAAGGAATTGTGAAGCAAAAGGGTGAGCACAACTAGCTCAGTAAAGAATATCATGACTAAAGATAATTATATTATCAATAGCCTTCATCAGTAATAAATAAGAGATTTAGAACATATGGTAGATGATAAAACTTTTCAACCATAGTTGCAGCTGAACGAGCAATCCATTAGAAGAGTCAAATAGACCATAATGTCTATTATCTTCTCTTTGTTAAAAGTCCACCAACAATATTTTATCCCTGTAACATCAATCAATAGTTCCTATCCACAATCATATGAATAACTCATAATCATATTTGTGGATCCAAATTACTTTTCTCATCTAGGACGAAGATAATTTTCATCACTTGTCTTTACCTGAAACATCAAAGATCATGGTTATATCAAATCACAGTTCCTGTTCATAATCATACTAATAAATTCATCTTTGCACTACGGGCTAAAGATATTCATTAACAGTTCATCTTTGCACTACAGGCCAAAGAAATTCAACAACAGGTCATCTTTGTACTACAGGCCAAAGATATTCAACAACATGTCATCTTTGCACTACGGGCCAAAGATATTAATATTTCAATATTAATATTTCAAAGAAATATATAATCATTTCAGAAGTTATATAAATAATAATTATAACCATGTTGATCAATTCACCTTTGCACTTAAGCTAAAGATATTCAATTATAAATTCAATGGTCATGATCACACCAGTCAATAATTCATCTTTTCACTACTGGCCAAAGAGAACCCATAGTCACGATCATACCAATAATCTACCCATCTTTATATTCAAGTCAAAGAGAAATATCGTCTCTAGGATTAAAAAAATGTTATATATGATAATAAAAACAATATGATCAACAACTGCATTTAATTTCAAGAGTAAGATTCATAAATCAACGATAACTTGGTCAGAAAAAGAAACCAATTTTGTCGTAATAGTATTAATAACTCAAACCGAAAAGATAAAGTTTCACAATAAAATCCATATCAATATTTATAACACCTTAATTCAAATGTTATAAATCACTTAATAATCTCATAATCTAATATTATTAATATTACAATAATATTTTAATCATTTCTTAAACTTATAAATAATTTATTTTAATTGTTTACGCTTTACTAATTAATGCATGTAATCATCCTAAAATGCCAAACTTATAAAATTTTATCACCAATAACCAAAACCCTCATCAAAAATCTGCATATACCTTATATAGGATTCCCAAGCCATAAAATCCTATTTTCCAATTTTGTTACTTCATATAACATATTTAATTCATTTACTAATAACTAGTCCATTTTCATGAAAAATACCAAATCAGTACAAACAAATTTTCTTTTCTGGAATTTAGTAAAACATAGTCCCATATTGAAAATATATTTTTCTCAGAATTTTTAAAATTCATTTACTATTTTTCATATGGGCAAAACTACCGAATATTGAGACATTTATCATAAATTATACTTTTATCCAAAAATTCCAAAATTTACACGGTATACTGATATTATATAGATGTACTCCCAATAAAAATTTCATCAATTTTGGAGTTAACCACAAGGAGTTATAAGGGTTTACTTTTCAAATAGTCTTTTCTCATAAAATTCATAACTCCTAATCTATACATGGAAAAATCGCCATTTTTGGACACAATCGAGAAAACTCATCAAAATATCATTTTAAATTTTTTCAGAATTTTTGAAGGTCAGAAAAATTACGGAACTAAAGAAACATAATAACCCTTATAATCCCTTACCTCAAAAGAGCAGTATTTCTGACTGAAATATCGGATGTAAATTCGAAGGAAACTTGCATTGAATAACAACTCTTAAAATATCTAAATACTCACAAAATACGCTCGATAATATAGAGAGAAAGAAAACTTGTTTCTGGTGTTATTTTCAATTCTAACTTAAGCATCTATTTATAGGAAAATGCTAGAACGCCAAAGGAGACTAAATTAATAAAATAATATTATATTATTTTCTTCTCTCTACGCTGTACCAAGCTAGACCAAATTTCACCACCACAAAGTGGGGCCCACCCAAAAAATCAAAGACATGTTTTTCAACAACCAAAAGTGTGTCCCACCCAATTTTAATAAAAATCATTTATTTTTCGAAACTTCAATAATTCATAATAAATAGCCCTTTTATCAGAAAAATACGAATTTTATGTCCATTTCACATGAAATTGAATTCTCTACAATTTTGTAGCTTTAAGTTTTTCCAAATTCTAAATTCCAAATAAAAAATATCAAAGAAATCCACAAACGGATGATTTTAACACCTTTTAAAATTCATAACAAATCATGCGTTAATTTTTAACGGTTCAAAATTTGTGGACATATACTTAACTTATATATGTATAACATATCCAAAAATCACAACGATCCAACGGTCGGATTAAAATTATAACTCATTTAATGTCATGTGACTTTAAGAACACTGATTTGATCTTTTAATACCTCCAATCCGACAAAATACTGATAAAACACCTCAACATTAATTCCTTCATTTATAACCATATAAATAAATCCATCATTTATATCCACATAAAATAAATATTTCATTCTCATATAAATCAATAATTAATTATTCACAAATAATATTATGTAATCACAATAATGACAACCGTGTGGTTCTCAGGAAAAGAGGGCTTTAGGTAAGGATTTTTCCTCATCTTGGCGCAATTAGGTGACCAAACCTCTCCTCGATGTAACTTTCTAGACATTGCCAATAAAGCTATCTAATAATATTATTCAAATAATATGAATTATTGATCCGATAATGGAAAATACTATGCAATGATAATTATTGAAACAACAATAATATAAAATATCAACATGACAATTATTGAATGAATAAAATAAAATATTGAACAATAATTATCGTAAAATTATTGAGTAGTGCCTTCTTACGTAAGAATCAATAATTCAAAATATGTAATACCGTAAGCTTCTTCGGCAACCACGCGTACATCGTATTTTAAGCACCGCGTATTCCAACAAATGTTAATTCAGAACTACTACGCCGTTATTTATAAAAATTCAAACTTAATATTTTCTTCATCAAATTATTATTCATTATGAGGCCCACAAATGGCTGCTACCGGTCGCATTTAATATTTCCGACAACAAGAATATTCCACGACCAAACGAATATTCCCCGACAAAAATGAGTATTTTATAACCACTTGCGTATTTTGAAAATTTTATATATATCACCCTTAACTTTAAATTTTTATCAATTTAAATATTTACTAAATAGAAAAATTGAATACTTTTATTTCATAAAATTCGGGGTCTCACAATCTCCCCTCCTTATGAAATTTCGCCTTCGAAATTTACGTACCTGGCATTTCGAAGAGTTGAGAATACCTTACTTTCATTTCAGATTCCATCTTACTTGTCATCATGATTTTTCCATTGCTCATATCCTGTATTTCAGATATCATTCTAGAATACAGCTTCAAAACAAAGGTTAATTGACATATCACAATTTGTCAACTTAAGTAAGAAAATTTAGTTTAGGTAGGACACACACTAGCGAAGGATATTACTCGTCTCTCCCTTCCAAGTTCTAATCCCGGATCTCGCGCTGGAGATCATATCCTAATCTCGATATTAATTGTGACGCCCCCAAAATAGGTCCAATCCATTCAACCTATTCGAAGTCGCCAAATACATGGTCTGTAAAACAACTACAACTTTATTACTATAATTGTCGTGCAAAATATAACAACACATATACTGTGAGTTTTAATACCAACTGTGACTCATTTCCCAACTATGGACAACACCTCACATTGATACAATACATAAAGGTACAGTCAATAACTGTTTTAGAAATTAAAATCTTTGGGAAGTGCTCAAGGAAACCTTCGTGCATTGGAGGCCATGCGTCTAGGTTATGATAGATATCATATGACTAGATAATTATCATTGGTTGACCCAATAGACCCCAAAGAAAAACGAGAAGATTGTTATCATGTTCTTTCCAATGGTGAGTCTTCTTTTGACATATAACTATCTCCACTGTCTGCAATTGAAAATTATATTTCAACCAAACTCCAAGATCATATAGGTAGTGCTCGTAGATATACTCAGCAAGTGGATTTGCACAACCCTGTTTTATGATAACTCGTAGGTCATTAGACATCTTGTATGATAGTGGCAAAACACCCTTCCAAAGTTGGGTTCACCTCACCCTATTCGGTTCACCAAAATTAAATATCAAATGACGTATACAATTCGACACACTTATCTAAAGTTCTCAATAAAATTATTTCCATACTATTTAGGAAACCTCAGCGACTATAGAACCACCGATTCTATTCCCTCGTTATCCCCGCTTTCGACCCTTAAGAACACTCTTATTACCTAAAAGGAATTGTGAAGCAAAAGGGTGAGCATAACTAGCTCAGTAAAGAATATCATGACTAAAGATAATTAAATTACCAATAGCCTTCATCAGTAATACATCAGAGATTTAGAACATATGGTAGATGATAAAACTTTTCAACCATAGTTGCAGTGAAACGAGCAATCCATTAGAAGAGTCAAATAGACCATAATGTTTATTATCTTCTCTATGTTAAAAGTCCACCAACAATATTTTATCTCTGTAACATCAATCAATAGTTCCTGTCCACAATCATATGAATAACTCATAATCATATTTGTGGATCCAAATTACTTTTCTCATCTAGGACGAAGATAATTTTCATCACCTGTCTTTACCTGAAACATCAAAGATCATGGTTATATCAAATCACAGTTCCTGTTCATAATCATACTAATAAATTCATCTTTTCACTATGGGCCAAAGATATTCATTAACAGTTCATCTTTGCACTACAGGCCAAAGATATTCAACAACAGGTCATCTTTGCACTACAGGCCAAAGATATTCATCAACAATTCATCTTTGCAATACAGGCCAAAGATATTCAACAACATGTCATCTTTGCACTACGGGCGAAAGATATTAATATTTCAAAGAAATATATAATCATTTCAGAAGTTATATAAACAATAATTATAACCATGTTGATCAATTCACCTTTGCACTTAAGCTAAAGATATTCAACTATAAATTCAATGGTCATGATCACACCAGTCAACAATTCATCTTTTCACTACTGGCCAAAGAGAACCCATAGTCACGATCATACCAATAATCTACCCATCTTTATACCCAAGTCAAAGAAAAATATCGTCTCTAGGATTATAAAAATGTTATATATGATAATAAAAACAATATGATCAACAACTGCATTTAATTTCAAGAGTAAGATTCATAAATCAATGATAACTTGGTCAGAAAAAGAAACCAATTTTGTCGTGAATAGTACTCCGACACGAAAAAGATAAAGTTTCACAATAAAATCCATATCAATATTTATAACACCTTAATTCAAATGTTATAAATCATTTAATAATCTCATAATCTAATATTATTAATATTACAACAATATTTTAATCATTTCTTAAACTTATAACCAATTTATTTTAATTGTTTACGCTTTACTAATTAATGCATGTAATCATCCTAAAATGCCAAACTTATAAAATTTCATCACCAATAACCAAAACTCTCATAAAAAATCTGCATATACCTTATATAGGATTCCCAAGCCATAAAATCCTATTTTTCAATTTTGTTACTTCACATAACATATTTAATTCATTTACTCATAACTAGTCCATTTTCATGAAAAATACCAAATTAGTACAAACAAGTTTTCTTTTTTGGGATTTAGCAGAATATAGTCCCATATTGAACATATATTTTTCTCAGAATTTTTAAAATTCATTTACTATTTTTCATATGGCCAAAATCTATAGAATATTGAGACATTTATCATAAATTGTACTTTTATCCAAAAATTCCAAAATTTCTGAGGGTATACTTGATATTATATAGATGTACTCCCAATAAAAATTTCATCAATTTTGGAGTTAACCACAAGGAGTTATAAGGGTTTACTTTTAAAATAGTTTTTCCTATAAAATTCATAACTCCTAATCTATACATCCAAAAATCGCTATTTTTGGACACAATCGAGAAAACTCATCAAAATATCATTTTAAATTTTTCTAGAATTTTTGAAGGTCAGAAAAATTATGAAACTAAAGAAACATAATAACCCTTACAATCCCATACTTCAAAAGAGCAGTATTTCTAACTGGAATATCGGATGTAAAGTCGAAGGAAACTTGCATTGAATAGCAACTCTTAAAATATCTAAATACTCACAAAATACGCTCGATAATATAGAGAGAAAGAAAACTTGTTTTTGGTGTGATTTTCAATTCTAACTTAAGCATCTGTTTATAGGAAAATGCTAGAACGCAGCCAAGCTAGACCAAATTCTCAGCCACCACAGTGGGGCCCACCCAAAATTAGCACATGTTTTCTCAACAACCAAAAGTGGGTCCCACCCAATTTTAATAAAAATTATTTTATTTTTCAAAACTTCTGTAATTCATAATAAATAGCCCTTTTATCAGAAAAATATGAATTTTATATCCCTTCCACACGAAATCGAATTCTCTACAACTTTGTAGCTTTAAGTTTTCCCAAATTCCAAATAGAAAATATCCGAAATCCACAAACGGATGATTTTTAACACCTTTTAAAATTCATAACAAATCATGCGTTAATTTTTAACGGTTCAAAATTTGTGGACATATACTCAACTTATATATGTATAACATATCCAAAAATCACAACGATCCAACTATTTGATTAAAATTATAACTCACTTAATACTGACTTTAAGAACACCGATTTGATCTTTTAATACATCCAATCTGACAAAATACTGATAAAACACCTCAACATTAATTCCTTCATTTATAACCACATAAATAAATAAATTCATCATTTATATCCACATAAAATAAATATTTCATTATCATATAAATCAATAATTAATTATTCACAAATAATATTACAGAATCACAATAATGACAATCAGGTGATTTCCAGGAAAGAGGGGGCTTTCCGATAAGGATTTCTCCTTACTGGCGCGCAATTAGGTGACCAAACCTCTCTTTGACAGAACTTTCTAGACATTGCCAATAATACTATCTAATAATATTATTCAAATAATATGAATTATTGATCTGATAATGGGAAATACCGTGCAGTGACAATTATTGAAACAACAATAATATAAAATATCAACACATCAATTATTGAATGAATAAAATAAAATATTGAACAGTAATTATTGTAAAAATTATTGATTAGTGCCTTCTTACGTAAGAATCAATAATTCAAAAATACTATGCAATACCGAAAGTGCTCTCTTTGTAAACCACGCCAGACATCAGTATTTTAAGCATAGGTATTCCAACGGTGTTAATTCAGAACTACTACGCCGTTATTTATAAAAATTCAAACTTACTATTTTCTTCATCCGACAGTTATTCTGTTATGAGGCCCACGAATGGCTGCGCCGTCGTACGAATATTCCTCGACAACAAGAATATTCCACGACCAAACGAATATTCCCCGACAAAAATGAGTATTTTATAACCACTTGCGTATTTTGAAAATTTTATATATATCACCCTTAACTTTAAATTTTTATCAATTTAAATATTTACTAAATAGAAAAATTGAATACTTTTTTTTCATAAAATTCGGGGACTCACACAAGCTCTCAGCTCCCACCTCAAGTTTAGTTGTACTTCTTTTGAGTTTAGTTCTATTATATGATCTGGTCTTGAAACAACAGTCTCTTCCTCACCTCACAAGTTCACTAGAGATCCAACTCCTAACTGACTTCTCTAAGACTTTGGTCTTGGTCGAAGAATTACTTGTCTTTCTCACAGGTACATAAAATAAACTAACTCTATCTTTTTCCTTTTTACAAAAGATTTTGATACATATATGCTTCTTAAAATAAGCAGATAGAATTTTAGTACATATATATATATATACAAGTTTAAATAACTTTTATATTTAAGGCTTCTCAATTAAGCAAATATTAATTTATCCTTTGATCAAATAATGCTTCTATGTAAAGTAGATATGCAAATTATACCTTTGTTATAAAGGTTTAAATAACTTTTATATTTTTGTGTAAAAAGTGCTTCTTTAATAAGCAAATAAATCGGTATAGTTTATTTCAAAAATGTTTCAGATAAGCAAATATATAGTTTAATGCAACATTATAAAGAATTATTTATTCTTTATAATAAAGAATGCGTTTCTATGGATTTAAACAAATTTAATTTCAGGTTTTATCCAACAAGTATTCTATGAATGAATTTATGTTCAAATACTTGTAATCAATATAATGAATGAATCAGTTAAGCAACAATTATCAAGTATAATAATTAAATTAATTAAAAAAATACTTGATATAACAAATATATTTGTTTAACTCAAAGAATATATAATGATATTTTATCTATTATATGAATGATTATAAATAACGCCACTTAGTGCTTTCAGAAATCGTACGGTCCGATTCCCTCACTTAAGAAGAATATCTCCATAGCCTTGATGTCTAAGTATTGACAAAATTTATAGTTTCACAATTGATATTTATATAAATATTATCGATAGATCACTTAGATTTTCAATTCACTCTCTATTTGAGGAATATCTCGGGGTTTTTTTGAACTATCAAGTGGATCTACTTTACGATATTTATATAAATAATATCAATAAAAAATCACTTAAGACTTTGAGAAATCGTACGGTCCGATTTCCTCACTTAAGAGGAATATCTCCGTAGTCTCGGTGTGTATATATATATATATATATATATATATATATATATATATAACTGTGTATAACAATTTATATTCAGTATATCTATAAATATAGATAAGTAATAGATAATTCAAATAACTTAAATTAAACAACTTATCTCAATTACTTAGACCAATTTTCTCATCTAAAATAATTAGAACTTTGGTAAAAAGAGATAGAAAACTTTAGAGAAAGAGTACGTAGGCAAAGAGAGTAAGACTCACCTATTTATAGATTTTTGCTTCGTTACTCAACCCTACAATTAACTAAATATTTGTGTAGCTAAATTAGATAAAAATTATCTAGCTACTTGTACAAGTCAATCAAGTAATGTAGTATTTTTATGTTCATGTTTTTTGTTAATGAAAAAAATAGAACCACCTAAAACGCGCCTAGCATTACAGTTAAAAAAATTCACTCAAACTTAAGCGATCACAACGCTACTAGGTATGAGATAGATGTTCCTGCCTATACATACCATACAACATTTACTTTCCTCGTAACATAATCACACTTTCATTTTTAAAAAAAAATTATATGCAATGATTTTACCCTAGACTTCCACTATATCATCAATTTTGGCAATGATAATAAAAATAGCATTAAGAAAACGAAAAAAAAATAGCTTTTTAAAAGCTCTTAACTTTGCATCCTTAAGTGGTATCAGCTTAAGGTACAAATTTTTTCTTCACCACCATCATATAAATGGAAGCTAGCTAGCTACACAACTCTTTCCAGAAGACATGCCCTAGAAAGTAAGCCCAAAATACAAAAATTTGTTAGAAATTAAAAAAATATATAATTAGGTTACCCTATATAAACAAAAATACGTCAATTGTTTTAATTAGTGCTTGTTGGTCCACTAACTTAGACAACGTGTAGTGCGATTTTACTTGATAATTTTATTCGTCTACAAGCAGCTTATTTTAAACGTAATTTATTTAACAGAAAAAAACACACTAGAAGATTTTTGATGTGATGCCAAGAGAACTACACGCTACCATTACGAATGCTATAAACACTGATAACTATATATTGTGGGCAAGGAAATCGTACCTTGCTAGGGTTAGGGTTTTGTGTTGGCTGAGGAGGAGAGAAATCCACGAAAAGTACGGAATTGATTGATTGATTGAAGAGGGGAGAAGAACAGGTGGGCGATTACTCCAACGACGCGTGGCAGAACTCCTAGAATCCGGGAACCGTGTTAGGGTAGCAGGGATTCCAAGAGCCTTCTTCTTGAGTCCTTCCACTCCTAGAATCCGGAAACCTTGTTAGGGTTATTGGGATTCCAAGAGTCTTCGTAAGTGTTGAGAGAGAATGCTCAGGTCCTTCGATCTTCCAAGATTCCAAGTCCTGTGCTTGAAGAGAGGTCCCCTTCCCAATGGAGTGGAAGGGGTATTTATAGGGTTTTCTGGAGAGTGGTCATGTGCTAGGCACATGATCTCGAAAAAATTCCAAATTTACCCTTAGTCATCAGAGTAATGCCCAGATCATCCTGCCCTTCTAGCCACCAATCCAATCCCTCAATCAATTCCCAAAATGAGTCCCCTCCACGTGTCTTCTACCTCGGGACACGTGAAAGATTCTCTCAGGTCTTGCTTCTTTATTTCTGGCTCTTCCGTCTTTTCATTTAATCATAATGCGAACCTTAATTTGTGCATTTAAATCAATTAGGTCAAATAAACCCTAATTTACACTTTGGCCCATATTTGCCCCCTGCGCGAGAGTCCAGTCTTCGGAGTGACGATCGTGCAAAATACTTCGAATCTTTGAGTCCTGTTTCAAGTTTCTTAACAATCCGCTTAGTTTGATTTTGCCAGTCTCGAAGACAAAAAAAATCTTAGGAAAGGTAACTCCTAGGGGAGCTCTTCCAAAGATATCTTGGACATCTTTTATCAAATCTTTCCAAACCTTGCACAATCTTTGTTTCTTTAATAATATATATATATATATATATATATATATATTACTAAGTAAACAAAATCTTATTTTAGTTAAAAAATAAAATCTTTCTTTATACAAAATCAAATCGGTCATATTATTTTGGAAACAAAATCAAATCATTTATATATATATATATATGTAAGTCTAAGACTAGGGTTTAGAAGAAAATTCTAGAGGACATAGTTATATAGATAAGTCTAATGCTGAGGCTTAAAGGAAAATTTCAAGGCATTGTTTGAAATTTGAAAAGGTTAAAGCAAAAGAAAGGAAAAGGAACAAAATAATATAGAAATAAAGGACTGGTATTGATCCATAGAGAGAGAGGAAACCAGCATAGCCAACATAATTTGACCTTTATTTCGGAATTACAAATGTACTTACTCTTTTCTTTTGTCCATTCAAAAAAAAAATTAAAAATATTGGATAAATGCATGGTACGTACCATCCAAAAAAATATCAAGAGCGTACATATTGAAATTTCTATCAACTGGGTACGTTGATTAACAATTTTTTTTATAACTTATATATATATATATATTACTAAATAATATTAAATCTTATTTTATTTTGTAAATAGAATCAAATCATCTTTTATTTGGAAACAAGATCAAATCTTTTGCATTTAGAAATAGAATATGTGTTTCCATAATAATTATATATAATATGCTATAATGAATGATATAATAAATCAGGATACTGCAATCACGTACATGTCTTTTCAATTATTATGGTAATCCTAATGAGAAATGTACTGCAATCATATAAGTGCATTCCTTATGGTGATATAATATATGAATCAGCCGTGATTGCAGTAGTATACAACAAACTTGGTTAAGTGAACGTGTGGTAAGCAACCAAAAACCAAAAAACAAAAAAGCAACAGAACTAGCTTATGCATATATAGTCATGGAGAACTAGTCAGTATAACGAGAAGCAAGATAAAAAAAAAGCTAGAAGAAGAAAAGGATTTACGCTTTTTCATTGGAATCCTAAATTATCACCTATATCTTTTCTTGCCATTCTCACTAATTAGAGCAAGGCTTTTATTCCAGAGTAAGTTCTTACCTTAACTTTTGGTTTTCTTTTATTGTTTTTTTTTATATTATATTGATTTTCTGTTCCCTTAATGTTGTGTGGGTGAATTTATTTGTTAATGTTGGAAGGCCAGTTAAATGCATGCAGAAACAAACTAACACATGACAACTCGGTTTACGTACCCACCAACCATTAGATCCTTCTTGTCCATAGTCACCTTGAAAAGTTGTAGTTTTCCGATCCAAGTCCAACTAGCGGATTCCACTGAATGAAATGGCTCCACTCCACACCACTAGTACTGAATGTGTTTTTATTTGAGATCTGGATATTCGAATGCTACGTTGGTGATAGTCTGATTTGGAAATTCAATTGTTCACCGTTGGATGGTCCATGCGGACATCGTTTAGTTGATGATTCATGATTACTTATTTTTTTTAGGTAATCGTAGTAGAGGTGCATCTCACCAAAGGATCTTGGCTCGGATATTCATGAAGAAAAAAGGCAACACCGCAACAAGGAATCATCGATTCCGAGCCATTCCACCTTAACAATGATCTTGGCTCGGATATTCTCAAAGAAAAAGTAACACCGCAACGAGGAAGCATCCATTCCGAGCCATTTCACCTTAACAAGGGAGGCTTGGATATTTTCAAAGAAAAGAGGCAACACCGCAATGAAGAAGAATTTATTCCGAGTTATTTCATCTTAACAAGGACCTTGGCTCGGATATTTCGGTGAAGTAACATTTATTCTAATTAGTTGAGTCAACGAGCAAGGAGAAGTTAAATGTAATTAAGAGGGGAAAGCTCCTTAGGTGGCTAAACCCTACGGGCCAACCCCTAGGGGAACCAACGTAATGGCCTCCTCTTTCACATTTTGTCTAACTCAATGAGATACTTGAGAATGTTGATTATGTGGATGTACTAAAGAAAAAGATGACATTTTTCGTTGTATCCAGCTATGCAGGGACACTCGTATTCAACAGAACCGTGGTGCTCCTCCACATGCATATTCGTCACTGCTTGGGGGGAATGCACCTCTACTCTGGAGGATGTCTATGTCATTTACCAGTAAGCATTTGCCCCCTGCGCGTGAGTCACGCCTTTGGTGAGATGATAGCGCAAAATATTTTTAAGTGTTAAAGTCTTCACTTCTTGAAGCTTGATGTTTTGAAAGCCTTGAAAACAAAAGTCCTAGGAGAGTGAACCTCTAGGGGAGAAAACCCTAGGAGGGCAAGCCCTAGATGAGCTCTTTAAGGATATCTAGGTATCTCCTAACTTTCCTTGGACATGTCTCCCTTCCATATTAGGTTGGATCTCTTTATTTCCAATCATCATGTTGTTGCACTTCGTTTGGAAGTCACTTCACGTCTCCATGAGAATGACTTACTTTATATAAACTTTAGGAGCTTCAAGATGCCATAAATTTAAGACCAAGCTTTTGGGAAATTGAGTCAGCTACCCAAGACCTTGAAGGCTCGATAGCCTCAAATACGAAGGCTCAGGGTACCACACCATTGTCGACTTGAAGGCTTTAGTTATTCCCCTCTTTTTAGTTCGACATGTCATGGCCTTTAGATCATGAGTTTTCATAGTTTTTTCTATTTCCTGTATCAAAAAATTCATGTACATATATTTCATTCATCAAAATATAATTTCTTTATCCTTATTGATTGCCTTTAGTTTGAATGATTCCTTAAAACTCAATATTTAACATTGGATCTTAAGTTGTTCAAATTAATACTCCAAGACAACAATAGGCCTCATAAATTTTGTTAAAGAGAAAATATGTTTTTTTTTTGATTTCATGCAAACCAACACTTGAATCTATATTTTTTTAAAAAAAAAATATTAGAAAAAAAATATTCAAGCATAAGCGGAAGTTTGACAATTAATTGATAATAAAATTGCTTTTAACGAAAAGCATAACGTTTCAAATAATAAATCCTCGATTACTTTTGAAGTTGAAAGTATAACTTGTCTGGTTCGAGGACTTATAGTCAGGTGCCTCGATTACTTTTAAAGTTGAAAGTATAACTTTTCGGGTCTGAGGACTTATAGTCAGGTGCCTCATTCACTTTTCATGATAAAGTGTAACACTCGGGTGCCTCGTCACTTGGGTCGTCCAATTTATTGGCAAGTGCAGTCTACGAGGACTTGAAATCGGGAGCCTCGTCACTTGGGTCGTTCAATTTCTTGGCAAGTGCGGTCTATGAGGACTTAAAATCGGGTGCCTCGTCAATCAGAAGTTCCCCATCTCCTCTTGCTTCCTCTGCATCTCCAGCATCATGGCCATCATCATCCCTTGTCCTTCCCGTGCTTCCTTTAATGCCTTGAGCATCTCCGGTTTACACAACATAAATGCTCGCTATTCGCTTGCATCCTCGACTTGCCTTCCTGCGTTGGTTTGTTGTTGATTGGCCATGTATAGTGATGTTGAACTCCCTTTCGAAGCGTCTTCAATAAGTGGTTGGTCAAAATCCAGATTTGCGCCTTGGAAAGCTTGAGTTGTTTGCCTTGGAACTGGATTTGGTGAGGTAATACTATTTGTTGGTGAAGCAGCTCTTCCTGTAGTTCTCCCACTTCGAGTTGTGGGCATTGAAAGTAATATGCACACAAGCCAATCATGTTTGATGATAAAGCATATACTTTGTAACAATCTTATTCATTTATTAATAAAAAGTATTAATTTATTAAAGGCTTTTAATTATCTACGTAATCTTTTTTTATAATATGTGATAAACCCATAGTTTTAAGCAATGCTTTTAGAATAATGATGATGATCATTCTAATGAGATCTAAATTCTTAGAAAGCTTAAAACTAAAATAGTTCCCAATCGATGGATTACTAAATTGGGGATTAGTGAATCCGGATAGATTGGTACATACGTTGCTTGCTCATTGGATGAGGATGATTGATCTCATGATCATTTGTGTGGAGACACTAAAGCAAGTATGTAGGTGCTTATTAGAGAATAAGTTCATCGAAGCGTATTTCGCTAAGGAATACCTAATTGAGTTTTACTTGCTGTCAATAGGAATTCTGTAGTGATAGTAAGTCAAGTGATCCTTGGACTTGAGATCATCATAGTATCTTGTGTATGATGAGTTATACTTTGACTTATTCCTTAAGACCCTTAGGGTATATCAAAGGGTATGCTTGGGTATAATAAGTTGTACATTGAGATAATGTATGATCAATAAAGAATCTATCACTTCTAATAAAAGAAGAGAAATGTCCTATGTGATTCGATAAATGACAACCCAGTAGTTCTTGGCCAAGGCAGAATGAAATTAGAAAGGAGTTTCTAGTTTGCATTATTTGGAGTTGTGCATTTAAGAGTCGAAATACATATAATTAAATAAAATAAGACTTGACAGTAATTCCATGTCTTATATTTAATTGGGACATTGTATGGTGGAAGGATTGAATTGTACGGAAACTATTTACTCAAAGGTTCTTTTATGATTAATGTTGAAATCTATATTATCTGGAAATTGATCGCTAGGGAGGCTTATCCCTATTGTAGAATAAATATTATTTATTTAAATAAATTAATTGTTTAATTTATTTATTTAAATAATATTAGAATTGTTCTAATTGATTTATTCACAATGGGTTTAATATGGAGAACCTAAAGGTCACACCATAAAAGGAAGAATAATTATTTAAGAAGTTAATGGCATAATCGTAATAATATGTTAAGTATATTTAATTTAATCTATGGTGATAGAATAAATTAAATAGCTTAATATTTATTATTTAATATTTTAGAAATATTAAATATAAATTAATAAGAGGAGTCTTATTAATATTATTACAATTATTATTATTTTAATTTCTAAAAGAGTTTAGGAATTAATTTAATATAAGTACTCTCATTTATTCCTAATTGGATTAGGAAGGAAAATTAGTTAAAGGAATTTAATTAATTATCCCTAATAAGATTAGGGAGCTTAATTAATTAAAAGAATTTAATTAATTAAATAAATCCCAATTCCTTAATTGTTAAGGTGGGTTGCCCACATCTATAAATAAGAGGAGTCTTATTATGGGTGTGTGGTGGTTGACTTTTACAATGTATGACATAATTCCAATTTGTTGGAGAGTACGCCCTTTTTCTATAGAGATAGGAAAAACTAGGGTTGAGCCAAGATCCCTTCTTCTTGAATCATTATTATTCCTTGGTGGATCACCTCTAGAGGCCAAACATATGGGTGGCTAACGTTGATCAAAGGAAGGAACCAAACCCGGTGGATTCAAGTTGAACGCGAAAGGATTTGGAGGTGAACTTGTACCTGAGGAAGCTCGATCTTTAAGGGTATGATTTTATTCTTTATCTTTTCGTTTAATTAATAATTGTGCATAAAGGGTGATCCGGGTATATGGTTTGTAAAATTTTAAACTCTGATTTTTTACACGCTTCCGCTAATTTATGCAATTGGATTGCGCACATGAATATTACAAACCTAACAGGCATACCCTTCACGAATTCTACACCTCCCCAGCAGAGTCGCCAAAGAAATATGGGCAAGGAAATCATACCTTGCTAGGGTTAGGGTTTTGTGTTGGCTGAGGGGGAGAGAAATCCACGAAAAGTACGAAATTGATTGATTGATTGAAGAGGGGAGAAGAACAGGTAGGCGATTACTCCAACGACGCGTGGCAGAACTCCTAGAATCCGGGAACCGTGTTAGGGTAGCAGGGATTGCAAGAGCCTTCTTCTTAAGTCCTTCCACTCCTAGAATCCGAAAACCTTGTTAGGGTTATTGGGATTCCAAGAGTCTTCGTGAGTGTTGAGAGAGAATGCTCAGGTCCTTCGATCTTCCAAGAGTCCAAGTCCAGTGTCTGAAGAGAGGTCCCCTTCCCAATGGAGTGGAAGGGGTATTTATAGGGTTTTCTGGAGAGTTGTCATGTGCTAGGCACATGATCTCAGAAAAATTCCAAATTTACCCTTAGTCATCAGAGTAATGCCCAGATCGTCCTGCCTTTCTAGCCACCAATCTAATCCCTCAATCAATTCCCAAAATGAGTCTCCTCCACGTGTCTTCTACCTCGGGACACGTGAAAGATTCTCTCAGGTCTTGCTTCTTTATTTCCGGCCCTTTCGTCTTTTTATTTAATCATAATGTGAACCTTAATTTGTGCATTTAATTCAATTAGGTCAAATAAACCCTAATTTGCACTTTGGGCCACATTTGCCCCCTGCGCGAGAGTTCCGTCTTTAGAGTGACGATCGTGCAAAATACTTCGAATCTTTGAGTCCTGTTTCAAGTTTCTTAACAATCCGCTTAATTTGATTTTGCCAGTCTCGAAGACAAAAAAAATCTTAGGAAAGGTAACTCCTAGGGGAGCTCTTCCAAAGATATCTTGGACATCTTTTATCAAATCTTTCCAAACCTTGCATCTTTGTTTCTTTAATAATATATATATATATATATATATATATATATATATATATATTACTAAGTAAACAAAATCTTATTTTAGTTAAAAAATAAAATCTTTCTTTATACAAAATCAAATCGGTCATATTATTTTGGAAACAAAATCAAATCATTTATATATATATATATATATATGTAAGTCTAAGACTAGGGTTTAGAAGAAAATTCTAGAGGACATAGTTATATAGATAAGTCTAATGCTGAGGCTTAAAGGAAAATTTCAAGGCATTGTTTGAAATTTGAAAAGGTTAAAGCAAAAGAAAGGAAAAGGAACAAAATAATATAGAAATAAAGGAATTGTATTGATCCATAGAGAGAGAGAGGAAACCAGCATAGCCAACATAATTTGACCTTTATTTCGGAATTACAAATGTACTTACTCTTTTCTTTTGTCCATTCAAAAAAAAATAAAAAATATTGGATAAATGCATGGTACGTACCATCCAAAAAATATCGGGAGCGTATATATTGAAATTTACATCATTTGAGTACGTTGATTAACAATTTTTTTTATAACTTATATATATATATATATTACTAAATAATATTAAATCTTATTTTATTTTGTAAATAGAATCAAATCATCTTTTATTTGGAAACAAGATCAAATCTTTTGCATTTAGAAATAGAATATGTGTTTCCATAATAATTATATATAATATACTATAATGAATGATATAATAAATCAGGATACTGCAATCACGTACATGTCTTTTCATTTATTATGGTAATCCTAATGAGAAATGTACTGCAATCATATAAGTGCATTCCTTATGGTGATATAATATATGAATCAACCGTGATTGCAGTAGTATACAACAAAATTGGTTAAGTGAATGTGTGGTAAGCAACCAAAAACCAAAAAACAAAAAAGCAACAGAACTAGCTTATGCATATATAGTCATGGAGAACTAGTCAGTATAACGAGAAGCAAGATAAAAAAAAAGCTAGAAGAAGAAAAGGATTTACGCTTTTTCATTGGAATCCTAAATTATCACCTATATCTTTTCTTGCCATTCTCACTAATTAGAGCAAGGCTTTTATTCCACAGTAAGTTCTCACCTTAACTTTTGGTTTGTTTTTATTGGTTTTTTTTTATATTATATTGATTTTCTGTTCCCTTAATGTTGTGTGGGTGAATTTATTTGTTAATGTTGGAAGGCCAGTTAAATGCATGCAGAAACAAACTGACACATAACAACTGGGTTTACGTACGTACCCACCAACCATTAGATCCTTCTTGTCCATAGTCACCTTGAAAAGTTGTAGTTTTTCGGTCCAACTCCAACTAGCGGCTTCCACTGAATGAAATGGCTCCACTCCACACCACTAGTACTGAATGTGTTTTTATTTGAGATCTGGATATTCGAATGCTACGTTGGTGATAGTCTGATTTGAAAATTCAATTGTTCACCGTTGGATGGTCCATGCGGACATCGTTTAGTTGATGATTCATGATTACTTATTTTTTTTTTTAGGTAATCGTAGTAGAGGTGCATCTCATCAAAGGATCTTGGCTCGGATATTCATGAAGAAAAAAAGGCAACATCGGAACAAGGAATAATCGATTCCGGGCCATTTCACCTTAACAAGGAATCATCGATTCCGGGCCATTTCACCTTAACAAGGATCTTGGCTCGGATATTCTCAAAGAAAAAGTAACACTGCAACGAGGAAGCATCCATTCCGAGCCATTTCACCTTAACAAGGTTCTTGGCTTGGATATTTTCAAAGAAAAGAGGCAACACCGCAATGAAGAAGAATTTATTCCGAGCCATTTCACCTTAACAAGGACCTTGGCTCGGATATTCCAGCGAAGTAACATTTATTCCAATCAGTTGATTCAACGAGCAAGGAGAAGTGAAATGTAATTAAGAGGGGAGATCTCCTTAGGTGGCTAAAACCTACGGGCCAACCCCTAGGGGAACCAACCTAATGGCCTTCTCTTTCACATTTTGTCTAACTCATCTAGGCACCTTCAGGAATAGCAGCATTGGATCAACGAGATACTTGAGAATGTTGATTATGTGGATGTACTAAAGAAAAAGCTGACATTTTTCGTTGCATTCAGCTATGCAGGGACACTCGTATTCAACAGAACCGTGGTGCTCCTCCACATGCATATTCGTCACTGCTTGGGAGGAATGCACCTCTACGTTGGAGGATGTCTATGTCATCTACCAGTAAGCATTTTCCCCCTGCGCGTGAGTCACGCCTTTGGTGAGATGATCGCACAAAATATTTTTAAGTGTTGAAGTCTTCACTTCTTGAAGCTTGATGTTTTGCAAGCCTTGAAAACGAAAGTCCTAGGAGAGTGAACCTCTAGGGGAGAAAACCCTAGGAGGGCAAGCCCTAGAGGAGCTCTTTAAGGATATCTAGGTATCTCCTAACTTTCCTTGGACATGTCTCCCTTCCATATTAGGTTGGATCTCTTTATTTCCAATCATCATGTTGTTGCACTTCGTTCGGAAGTCACTTCACGTCTCTATGAGAATGACTTACTTTGTGTACACTTTAGGAGCTTCAAGATGCCATAAATTTAAGACCAAGCTTTTGGGAAATTGAGTCAGCTACCCAAGACCTTGAAGGCTCGATAGCCTCCAATACGAAGGCTCAGGGTACCACACCATTGTCGACTTGAAGGCTTTAGCTATTCCCCTCTTTTTAGTTCGACATGTCATGGCCTTTAGATCATGAGCTTTCATAGTTTTTTCCATTTCCTGTATCAGAAAATTCATGTACATATATTTCATTCATCAAAATATAATTTCTTTATCTTTATTGATTGCCTTTAATTTGAATGATTTCTTAAAACTCAATATTTAACATTGGATCTTAAGTTGTTCAAATTAATACTCTAAGACAACAATAGACCTCATAAATTTTGTTAAAGAGAAAATATGTTTTTTTTTTGATTTCATGCAAACCAACACTTGAATCTATATTTTTTTTAAAAAAAAGATTAGAAAAAAAATATTCAAGCATAAGAGGAAGTTTGACAATTAATTGATAATAAAATTGCTTTTAACGAAAAACAGAACGTTTCAAATAATAAATCCTCGATTACATTTGAAGTTGAAAGTATAACTTGTCTGGTTCGAGGACTTATAGTCAGGTGCCTCGATTACTTTTAAAGTTGAAAGTATAACTTTTCGGGTCTGAGGACTTATAGTCAGGTGCCTCATTCAATTTTAATGATAAAGTGTAACATTCGGGTGCCTCGTCACTTGGGTCGTCCAATTTCTTGGCAAGTGCAGTCTACGGGGACTTGAAATCGGGTGCCTCGTCACTTGGGTCGTCCAATTTCTTGGCAAGTGCGGACTACGAGGACTTAAAATCGGGTGCCTCGTCACTCGAAAGTTCCCCATCTCCTCTTGCTTCCTCTGCATCTCCAGCATCATGGCCATCATCATCCCTTGTCCTTCCCGTGCTTCCTTTAATGCCTTGAGCATCTCCAGTTGCACAACATTAAATCCCGCTATTAAACAGCATCCTCGACTTGCCTTCCTGCATTGGTTTATTGTTGATTGGCCATGTATAATGATGTTTAACTCCCTTCCGAAGCGTCTTCAATAAGTGGGTGGTCAAAATCTAGATTTGCGCCTTGGAAAGCTTGAGTTGTTTGCCTTGGAACTGGATTTGGTGAGGTAATACTATTTGTTGGTGAAGCAGCTCTTCCTGTAGTTCTCCTACTTCGAGTTGTGGGCATACCCTTCACGAATTCTACACCTCCCCAGCAGAGTCGCCAAAGAAATATGGGCAAGGAAATCGTACCTTGCTAGGGTTAGGATTTTGTATTGGCTGAGGAGGAGAGAAATCCACGAAAAGTACGGAATTGATTGATTGATTAAAGAGGGGAGTAGAACAGGTGGACGATTACTCCAACGACGCGTGGCAGAACTCCTAGAATCCGGGAACCGTGTTAGGGTAGCAAGGATTCCAAGAGCCTTCTTCTTGAGTCTTTCCACTCCTAGAATCCGGAAACCTTGTTAGGGTTATTGGGATTCCAAGAGTCTTCGTGAGTGTTGAGAGAGAATGCTCAGGTCCTTCGATCTTCCAAGAGTCCAAGTCCTGTGTCTGAAGAGAGGTCCCCTTTCCAATGAAGGGGACATGATCCAAGAGAAGTCCTGTGTCCTAGGCACATGATCTCGGAAAAATTCCAAATTTATCCTTAGTCATCAGAGTAATGCCCAGATCGTCGTCCTGCCCTTCTAGCCACCAATACAATTCTTCAATCAATTCCCAAAATGAGTTTCCTCCACATGTTTTCTGCCTCGGGACACGTGAAAGATTCTCTCAGGTCTTGCTTCTTTATTTCCGGCTCTTCCGTCTTTTCATTTAATCATAATGCGAACTTTAATTTATGCATTTAATTCAATTAGGTCAAATAAACCCTAATTTACACTTTGACCCACACGTATAAATCGTACTAATAATATTCAAAATGTAAAAGTTAATATCTTGTCTCGCATCACCGGAAAAAATTGTTATTCTCCGGCAACTCTGCCGGCATACTTTCCTTTTAAAGGAGCCAATGATGCCATCAGAACCGCAGCTGATAGTATCCATGGTAATCAAGAATGCATTATCCCACAATAAAAGAAAAGGGATAATATTTTTTAAAAAGAGATCAGATCATCGTGCATATATGTTTTGTAAAGGATAGTAATGATATTACTTCGCCCATACATTCAATTTGAAATCATCATGCATATATAATAATTAACATTCCCCACTTTGTGGTTTTTTCTTCCAAATAAGCTCATAAAATGCTTTTTTTTCAAGTCACTTCTTGGAGCCAGTATATATATATATATATATATATATATATATATATATATATATATATATATATAGAGAGAGAGAGAGAGAGAGAGAGAGAGAGAGAGAGAATTGAAGTAATGCAATACGTACGTGTACTGTTGCCTACATCAATTAGACCACTAAAAGTAGCCTTCAAATAAGTCGAATAAATAGTCACTTGAAAATTGTCATTTTTATAGTGTATACTTTTCATAAAATGATTATAATTAAAAGAGACTCAAAATAATGTACTATTGTCCCCCAAATGACAATTTTTTGTAAGAAATAAATAAAATACAGCAACAGCAAAGATTTCGAGCCTCTTCTACATTTGTGTTATGTGTGTTTCGAATGCTAGTTCTGTATCCGACATTTTAATTCAATTCAAATAATATTTTGCCATTACCCCAAAAAAAAGATGGGGTTTATTGTGTTATTTTTATTTCTCAATTTTTAGCTAGCTACCTTTAGATAGAAACAATTGGAGTGTATTTAGGTTTTCTTTTTACTTTTGTCCTTGATTTTTCTCAATTTGAATTCTCCAATGTAATTCTTATGTTCTTGTCTTAAATTTTTTTGTTGATTTCTATTTATATTTTACCATATTTTCTTGTTACAATTTATTTAAAGAAAAAATTAAATGATATAACAATGAAATGTTTGCCTAACATATATAGGAATAATAAAACTTCTACTCTTTATGTGGAAGCATGCATTATTCTAAAAAATGTTTGTATAGTAATGATATTACTTCTGTAATACATTAAAATTGAATCACAATACCATACTTTATGCTTTTATTTCTTTAAAGTCACTTCTTGCAACCATTATTTGTAGGATTGAATTAATGCAATATTGGGTGTTGCCCACTCAAAAAGTTATTAAAAGGAGCCTTCAAGTAAGCCAAACGGTTTATATCACAATCTCCACAATTTGACAATGAATGTATTCGCATTTGCATTATTATTATTATTAAAAAATTATGTTAATGCTTCTCATTCGTGTAACGTAGAAAAGACAAAATGTTTCCTTTAAACCTCCACACTATGATCCATAATTTGTCCAATGCAAATCACAAAATTAGTGCCACGGCATTAAGGTAATTTGGAGGGGATATTGCTTTTATTAGTTTCACTTTAGTGGTTCTAATGTTTTTAATAAATTAAAACGTGTAGTATTTAGTAAATGGGATTTGACTTTTACGATAATCTTAGAGTCAATGAAGGATCGAATAATGACCTATCTGTACAATTTACTGAATATATTTATTAATTATTATTAGAATATAAAAAAGAATAATCCAATGTAAGCAAATTATACATAAAAAGTTTTGCACAAAGAGTAGAACCCATAAATTACATGCCAATAAAAATATGTAAAATATTTAATAGTAAGTCACTTTATATATATATATATATATATATATTTCGATTAATACATAACTTTTTGTATATAATTTATGTTCGCATCACTCAAAAAAAAAGAGGATCCATTTGTAGTGAAAGAAATTCTTGGTAAATGCTTTTACATCATCTTCAACTAGTAATAAAGATGCAATTCAAATAAAATTACAATTAGTATTTTAATTTGAAAGAATATATGTATATATATGCTTTACTTACTTTATATGCTGTTATTTGAAGATAAAATTCTTTTATAGAGAACCATTAAATTAATATTCTACTTTGTATTCTTAGTTAAGATATTCTATTATATGATTATTCGTACTAAGCGCCCGTTTGCTAGATCAGTGATTTTTTGTGATCCTAAGTTTTTTTTTTTTTTTGTTAAGTCATACGCGTGGAGTATTTCGATTTACTTCGGACTAATCTTCACATCCCGAACAAGATTTCTGAAGCGTGTGACCCCTATGTAAAGGTGTAAACGAATCGAGTCGAGCCGAGTATTGAGTTGCTCAAATTTAGTTTACAAAATTTATCGAGTATAAAATAAGGTTTGATTGAAGTTTCATTTAATACTGAAATTAAAAGACGATTCGAATTGAAATTTCGAAAGTAATTTGAACTTTTTGAACGAATATGATCCGAGTATCAATAGAAAATTATAATTCGAGGAGGTTTGACTATTATTATTATTATTATTAATTTTTTTTAAAATTACTTCAAAATATTTTCAAATTCAAAATTAACCAGAATTACTTTAAAAATGATCCACGTACGTACAATCTGAAATCATAAAATGAATGCATTTCGTGACATTAGAGGAATCATGGCCGACCAAGGCATCATCAAAGAACAGGTGGCTTTTTAATTTTTTTTTTTCTTTAAAGTACATAAGTTCCTAACTTTGACATGGGTGGAGGAATATAATTATAGTAATTTTATTTCTTGCCTTTTACTTTGAACAAAGGTACTGCATTTCCCTCCCACCAAATGATGGCCGACAATAACACATTTGTGGGTTTCTTAGGGTGTTTGAAAATTCCGTTGTGGGACAATCATGTCTATCTTAAGCCTGCACAAAAGAAAATTGTGTAGATTTTTTGTCACCTAAAGTTAGATAATATGGGATTTTAGGTAGGAGGAACCTTTTCCAAAGGAGTAATTTTTTATAAGAGGTGCCAACATCTAAAAAGTCATTGTTCTCTCTCTCCCAACACATGTATAATTATATTAATTAAACTTGGTCAAAATCAGTGGTATAACTTACCCATTGTAAACGAATCAAGGTGTTCACAAACAAGATTCGGCTCAGTTCAATTTATCTAAGCTCGGCTTCACTTATAAGTTTGAGTTCATTATTGAGTCAAGTTTAAATAAATGATTGTGTTTGTTTAATTATGCGAGTTGAGCTCAAATTTTACGATTTTTAATTTGACTTTGATTAGTCTAAGTTCGATTACAACTCGACTAAACTCAACTCATTTAATATTTAATTAATTAAAATAATAATTACAAATATTATTAATTGCTACCGTTTAAGGTCCAATATCAATTGCTAAAGCTTTCTAGTTTACTATGCCCTTACAAGTGCGCCTAATTTGAGATATTTTACACGTATTTGGCTTTTATTGTCAAATAAATAAATAACTAATAAAAAAAATAACCGTTCTCCATTAAATTCTTTTTGTTTTCTTTCATTTCTTGAGAATTTTTGAACCAAAAATATTATATTTAGTGATACAAAAATATTCGTCAGTAAATAATAATTTCGATGTTACCATCGCTAAAAATAATATTTATTTAATTTACTAAATATATTTTAAAAAAAATTAGATGTAATGGAGGATCCTAATCCCTCAAACGTACTCTTGACCTGTTTTGTATATAAAATGGTATAATACGTAGAGATTTAGGTATATTCAATAAAAATTATAAACTAAGTAGATTTTTTCGTCCGGACATGGGGAATATATACTTATATTTTTATACAAAATGAGACGTGGTTACTGGACTACCTGAATTTCTGGGTTATGAAATTAATATAATAAACTTTTAAAATCAAAGATAATTTCTGGGAGTTGGCACTCGTTTAAATGACTTTTTCCATTCAATTTTATATTGGAGGATTAAACTAATTAGAAATAATTAAAATAATATATGCTGTGTAGGAAAGAGTGACAAATTTAAAATTTTGAAACCCTAAAAGACACCAACTAGATTTTGGAAGGAAGCTTGTAGGACAAAAAGCAGCGCCCCGAGGGACATGCACCAATAGACCTGACAATATAAGTAGTTAACTGTTGGGTCAAACCATATTAACTGGAATCAAATGAGTCGATTAACCATTTTTATTTATTCAGGTTGGTTAAAGTTTGAATCCATATTTTTAAAATAAATATAGTTAATTAACTGGTTAACCATTTTTCAACCCATATTCTATTCAATTGCACTCCTCTCTCTCCCAGTAACCGCACCAAACACGATTTTTTTTTTTGGGTGGGTGGGGGTAGAGGGTAAGTGGTGTATACATAATCACTTAATATTAATTTATTTTGGGAGAGAGTGGTGGGGTGGGGGTGGGGGGTGGGGTATACATAATCGCTTAATATCATTTTTTTTTTGAGAGGGAGTGTTGGGTGGGTGGGTGGGTAGGTAGGTGGGTGGAGTGGGGGTGGGGGTGCGGTGGGGTGGGGTGAGTAGGTAGGTGGGAGTGGGGGTGTGAGGTAGGGGTGGGTGGGGTATACATAATTACTTAATATCATTTTTTTGGAGGGAGTGTTGGGTGGGTGGGTGGGGTGGGTAGGTGGGTGGGGTGGGGGGTGGGGAGGTTGGGTAGGTAGGTGGGGGGGGGGTGGTGGGGGTGAGTGGGTAGGTGGGGGTGGGGGATGCGGGTGGGGTAAGGGGTGGGGTGGGGTGGGGTGGGTAGGGTGGGTGGATGGGGGTGAGTGGGTGGGTGTGCAGGGGGTGAGGGTGGGGGTGAGGGGTGGGGTGAGAGTGGGGTAAGAGGTATATACATAATCACATAATATTATTATTTTGGTTGGGTTGAGGGGGGTGGGTGGGTGGGTGGGTGGGTGGGTGGGGTGGGGTGAGGTATACATAATCGCTTAATATCATTTTGGGAGGGAGTGTTGGGTGGGTGGGTAGATAGGTGGGTGGGGTGGGGTGGGGATGGGTGGGAGGGGTGAGTAGGTGGGGGGGTGGGGTGGGGGGCGTCTTGGGGAAGGGGTGGGGTGGTGTGGGGTGGGGTGGGTGGGTAAGTGGGTTGGGGTGAGGTGGGGTTGGGAGTGGGGTAAGAGGTATATACATAATCACATAATATTATTATTTTTGGTTTGGTTGGGTTGGGTTGGGTTGGGTTGGGGGGTTGGGTGGGTGGGTGGGTGGGGTGGGGTGGGGTTGGGGGTAGGGGTATATACATAATCACATAATATTATTTTTTTTAGTGGTAGTGGGGGTGGTGGGGTGGGGGTAAGGGGTTGGGTGCGGTGGTTGGGTAGGTAGGTGGGGGTGGGGGGTAAGGTGTATTTACATAATCACATAATATTATTTTTTTGGATTGGGTTGGGTTGGGGTGGGGTGGGGGGTAAGGGGTATATACATAATCACATAATATTATTTTTTTAGTGATAGTGGGGTGGGGTGGGGTGGGGTGGGGTGGAGGTAAGTAGTATATACATAATCACATAATATTAGTGTCAAATCAAGTTTTCATGAAACCCATAACCCATAACAATATTAAAATGGTTAATATGGTTTTTAAACATAACCATATGGTTCCAACCCACATTATCCATATTAAAAATGGTTAATATGATTTTAGTTCTTAATTGGAACCATAACCATATTTTGAAAACCAAAACCAACCATAACCATATTTTGCCAGGTCTACCTATCAATGGTAAATAGTAGTACTTGATGATAATATTGTCAATGTAAGTATCTCCGTTACCGCTTGTATCTTCTTAGTCTTGTACAACAACACCTTAATATATGTAGTTTTAAAATTATTTATACATATTAAAAAAATAATTGTTTAAGATTAAATATAATATCAATTGTATATATTATCCTTATATTAGAAAGAGAATGTTATTTATTGGACAAAAATAGTGAGAGAATTAAAGATATTTAATACTTTGGGTAATATTAGAAACTAAGCAATTAATACTTAATTGAAATTCTCAAACGATAAATATTAAGAGAAAAAACACTTCTCTAAAATGACATTTAAAAAGGACTTAGAGAGTATAACATTCTAATAATTTTATAATGTATATATTTTATTTTATTTTTCTATTTTACAAAACAATTCTCAATTACCAATATTTTATTTGATTGAATAGTCTAATGATGACAACTTAACCCTTAGATCGGGTCTTTAGCTGCGCGTCCCTGATCATTCATACCTACACAACGCTTTCACGATTTAAAATGGCTTAGGCTACCGTGGAGCGCCTCGGGTGTAGGAATTAGTGAATAGGACAGAGAGATAAGTAATCAATTTGAGTTTAGCTTTTTAGTGTAAAAAGTATCTAACATCTCTTTATCTCTTTTGATCTCTATTTATAGTCTCACACATTTTACCTATTTGAGGTGTCCCATCAGGTATTAAGATATGGGCATGACAGCGTCCCATCACATAACTTTTACACATCTCGAGATACAGCTACATGGGATTCCTCAGATTGGACAGACTCTCCAAGTTTCCCAAACACGCTTCACTCGAGCTATTTAGTAGGTCAGATCAAATGATTTTTGGGCCGGGATAACAAAATGTGGGACGTTGGGCCTTTCAGGCTATATCCTAATATTGTCCCCACTCCCTTATTCTACTTTAGTATGATAGGGGAGTATAGAAATCTCAAGGGTAAAATTGTCCAATCCAATTACCGAGCTGATCGGATGTTGCTAAGTCAAAGGCATAATATGAACCCCACAAAGAAATATTGTTAGATGCAGAAAACGACTTAAATAACCTTTTTAATATAAAAATTTTCAACGGTACTATCACTTTTAACTAATTAAATACCTAATGATAAAAATACAGTAGGACACAATATTCTAGAGTGGCACACGACATTCCACAGTATCACACGACATTGCACAATACTTTATATTATTGATTCAATAATTATTACAATAACAACTACATAGTATTTCCTATTATTGGACCCAATAATTGCAACAATAGCAAATGCATAATATTTTATATTATTATATCAATAATTGACACGTCATAGTAACTTATATTATTTGATATGATATTTGATATGCACATTAAATATACATTTTAATATTACCATATTTATTATTTTGTATGTTTATTTTATTTAATTAATTAATACATTTTATTCGATTTTGTAGGATTTATCTTATTTATCTTAGGGAACAAATAAAAGATCACTATCCAGTTACTTATAAAGATAACATGGGAATCTTGGAGAATTATCATGAAGAAGTTGAAGTCAATTTGGAGATTTAGAGATAAAGAGTAAAAAGAGAACAAGTTCAATGTATCTAAATTAGGGCACAAAATTATTTTCCATGTAAATAAGTCTCTTGTTTTAGAGAGAGGGGGAGTATTTTTATATTAGTTTAGGATAGAATTAGGAGTAGGAATAAATTACTTCTTCAGTGTACGTTCGTTGGATGAATGTTAATTAAAGGGAGTTTTCTTATTTATTTTTAATCTTTTTCTCTTCTTTATTTGAGTTAGTTTATTTATTTTCATGTCTAGTTAATTTTTATATTTAGGATGAAGATGAAATTAAATAATTATTCATGTTAATATTTTCATCTCTTCTATTATTTATGCTTTTTATGTTTAATTGATTTCACCTTTATGTTTTATTCTTTGAAATACCTTCGTTTTATATTCTTATGTGATTTTAAATTAATAAAGAGGTTTTGATAGATTATTTTAAGATATGAGTTTTTCATAATCCATGATTACTCGAAGAAGTTTTTATGGGTTATAGTTAATCCTTAAATTTTTATAGTGTATGTTTGCCCACGTTAATTGTAAAAATTACTAAATTAAAGGGAAGGGAGATCAAAATTATAATTAAATTATAAAAATAGAAGAGATTGAATTACTTATTATGTTTATTGTTTAATGGATTCAGATTCCTAGATTACTTCCTTGTTATTAGTTAATTTAATTATAGTTAATAAATTCTCAATCTTTATTTCTAATTCGCTTAAAATAGATATTAAGGATACATTAAAATTAATCTAGTCTATGTGATTCGACCTGTACTTGTCAGTTCTTCAATTTGACACTGTGCACTTGCAGTTAAATATTTTTAACACATCAAGTTTTTGGCGCCGTTGCCAGTGACTAGACTTAATTTTTTATTCCTTATTTTTATTTATTTGAATTTGTTTTTTTAATTTCTAATATTTTTTCAGAATTATCGAAGCAAATCAACGGTGCGAAAAATCAAGATTATTGCTTATGTTTTTCCTGGTATTTTATATCTTAACTCAAAAAAAATAAATAAGTAGCTTAGTTTTTTTTGTTGGTCAGAAAACTAATTGTCACATTCATGCATTCACTCACGTAGAGCACATCCTATTTAGGTTTTTATTTTATTTATTTATTTATTTTCAAATATAAACTGTGGTGATTGTTGGAGGATTGAGATACGTCAAAAATTCTCTTTCTCTCGTAATTTACATAGTCTTAGGACACTTTATTTGTTTACAATTTTTTTTAATTTTATTTATTCGTTCTCATTTGTAATCTAACATTAAGGGCACAACCTGTAACAAGATAAGGTGGGATTTCATCACCCTTCCTTGGCCCATAAACTACGCATTCATTTTGCAAAATCTTGCCTTTATAAAATCAAGTAGACGTTGGCCCCTAGGAATTTCGACCTCAATTAGGACAATAGACTTCAAGAGGAGGCTAAATTTTAAATTAATAAAACTATTGGTGTCTAGAAAAGTGGTTCAAAAGGTAAACGCCTAAAGAACGTGTGGTTATTCAATTAGTCTTCGTACCCACAGAGAGACTATCACATTTCTTACACTTACTTGGTTAGTGGTGTGATTAATTTTGAATTTTGTGGACTCTATAAGGTGGAATTTGGAAGGTTTAAGAGCTGTCCAGATTTTATTTAGGTTAATCGTAGAGTTAGGATTCATATTTTATTTATTTATTTATTTATTTTTGTGTGAGTTTCATGGTTAGTTATTTGTTTTGTGATTTGTGGAAAGATGGATTCTTATTATAGTTGGAATAATAATTTTGCTTGGAATCAAAAACCCTATGAAAATTTTAATGCACACCAAGTAAATCAATTTTTTTAACTTATGAAAATTGTTATCTAAGTTCATATCCATATCCTTATCCGGATTCCAAAACCTCAATATCCACAAGAATTATCAAATAAAGAAGAGAAAAGATTTAGTGCCTTAGAGAAAACTATGAAAGTTTAAATGGAAAATTATTCGCATGGATCAAGCTATATTTCGTCTAGAAATTCAAATAAGTCAATTAGCCACTATAATAAATGAACGAGAGGTGGGTGAATTTTCTAATAACTCTAAGGTTAATTTTGAGAATCTTGATAGCTGTGAAAATAATGAGGAAAATAATAAAAAATTATTCAATTCTACACAGTTTCAGTCAAGCGAATTTGTGGAGTCTAAAAATTATGAGTCTATGCCTAAAATTGATCGTGTCACATTTAATGAGTCAGTTGAAAAAGTATATAAGCCTAAAGCTCCATACCCTGAAAGACTTATTCCTAAAGAACCATCTAGTGATTTTTTGGACCAGCACATTAAAGTAAACATGATACATGAGTTGTCCATGACCCAAGAAATAAATGAAAATAGACTCATGACTGAAGAGGAATGAATTGATTTTTTTCTTAAATCACATTGACCAAAATTAAGTTGAATATGAATATTTAGATAAGGTTACTGAGTTGTTAAGATCCACTACAAATAAGTCAACTAAACTAGAACATGTATTTGAACCAATTCTTCCATCCTTTGAACTTGTTAGTGAAAATTTTCTTGAGGTAAATTGTAAGCATAATTTTGATGAAAAGTCTGATTATTTTCAATTTTCTAGACCTCCTAAAAATCATGACAAGACCACACTCACTTACTTATATGTATCATTAACACTACAAGAAATAACACATTTTATGACGAATATTTTGCCACACACAAAATTTAGTCACAATTTGTTAATTAACAATTACGAAATTCATAATCGTCACTAAAACTTTTGCTTTTGTGACGACCTTTAATTTTGTTACTATTAATCATTTATATCGTCACTAATTTACACATTTGATGACGATTAACAAAATTTTGTCACAAGTTATTTTGGAGGTAGAATTTCGTACCAAAATTTTGGAGGGAAACCTTTTAATGACATTTTGTAATTTTTGATGACAATATTTATTGTCACACAATATTTCTTTCGATGACAACATATGAGTTTGTCATTAATTATTTATAAAATTTAGTGACAATGTAATTTTGTCACTAATGTTCACATTTAGTGACGCCAAATACAAATTCATCACAATTTTATTTTGAGGCAAAAATTTTCTGAAAAAATTTGGAAGCAAATTTTTTAAAGACGGAAAAAATAATAATTTATGACAATTTGTATTGTCATAAATACCAATTTTATATAACAAGATAATAGTTCGTCACTAATTAGATGAGTGGATAAGTGACAAAAATGGTTTGTCATAAATTCTTATATTTAGTGACAAAGTACGTCATAATATCGTCACAATTTTATTTGGAGGCAAAAATTTTCTGAAAAATTTTGGAGGAAAATTTTTTAAAGACGAAAAAATAATAATTTATGACAATATGTATTATCATAAATACCAATTAAATTGACGAGATAATAGTTCATCACTAATTAGATGAGTGGATAAGTGACAGAAATGGTTCATCATAAATTCTTATATTTAGTGACAAAGTAAATAATATCGTCACAATTTTATTTGGAGGGAAAATTTTTTAAGAAATTTTGGAGGCAAATTTTTTAAAGACGAAAAATTAATAAATTATGACAATTTTTATTGTTGCAAATACCAATTTTATATGACGAGATAATAGTGCGTCACTAGTTAGATGGGTGGATAAATGACAACACTGATTCGTCATAAATTCTTATATTTAGTGACAAAGTTATGTAATGACGAGGCAAAAAATTTTCCAAACAAACTTGAATCCAAGCGACGTCACCGGTCTTTTTTTTTTTTTTTTTTTTTATCATTGGCAGCCTCTATTTAGTCAAGAACCTCTATTATCAATTTTCAATAATCCCAATTTGAAGACAGAAATTGTTTGACACTTTAGGTATGTTTCTAGATTTTGATTTGAATTGATTAGTAGTTATTCTAATTGAACAACTACGATTTTTGAATGATTTCATGTCATTGTTGTTGATGGTTGCTATTGTTGTTGATGATCTTGTACAATTTTGATAATCTAAATCACTATTTGGTTTAAATTTTTGACGAATCAACTTCATAGATTTGATTAGTAAGTGTAGTGAATCGACATCATAGAATGGTTCTGCTTTCTTGAAAAAAAAATGAGAGAAGTGATTTCGCGTATTAGGAGACTTAAATTCATAAAGCTACTCTATTAGTTATGTATGCATTTACAGTGTTGATAAAAGATAATGTAATAGTCCAAATTTTAGTATATATTAAAATAAGAATTTACTAAAATATTTTTTTTATTTTAATATATTCTGTATTGAATATGTGATACAGAATAAATGACTATGTGCGGTATAATGCGTATGTGTGATAAATATATGAATATATTTTATTGCATGATTTGTTACAAACTAAATCTTTCACAAAAGAGACTATCTGTAGCGAATCACATTTTCTCTAGTAAATAAAATAAGAATTTACTAGAATAAATTTTTATTTTATTTAAGTATGTGTTATTATATTGCATATATTATCATAAGCGATAAGATAATATGTGATATGGTGATATGATAAGTATAATAATTAATATTTATCATACTTAATAAATTGTGAGAAGCAATTTATGTTGAAAAAGAAATCAAGTTATTAAAATATTTGATCTATTGTATCGCTTATATAACATTAATTGTTGTAAATAAAATATGGGAACAAGACGTGATAAATACATCTAATTATATTTATTACGTGAATATGTGATTTATTTTTGTAAATAAATACATTTGATTTATTTTGTAAATATTAGAGTAGTTTATGGTAAATAAATTATTTTAATATAATATAATATTTTTATTTGAGAAATAGTTTCTGTATTAGCAGAAATGCTTTATAAATATTTTGTTCAAATTTTTGGAGTGCATTTGGTATTTTATAAATACAGTATATATAATGTGATAAATGCAGATGGGGAAATAATGGGTTATAACAATTGAATAAACCAAACGGAGCATACGGATTATAAGACTTCGCAGTTAATTAGAGAAGCAGGAGCTGTAACCTTAAGATTACATGAGAGATCGAGTATTAGGCATGAAGCAGGAGGTGACTCTCAATCGGAAGAGTAGCTTTGATTTACATCAAAGCTATCATGCTTATGAACCAAGAAAAACTCCTCTATTAATCCAATCTCAGACCTTTTACCATAAGTTAAAACATTTAGTGACAACATCAAATATTGTCAAATAAATATTTTACCACGCTCATACGGTAACGGTCTTTGTGACGATTAACACTCGTCACCAAATATTTTAGTGACAAAAAAATGAATTTATATGACAAATTTTAGTGTCATTTCTTGTAGTGATATGTATAGTCATATATTTTTTAGGATTTATGAAATTCGTAGATATGTACATTTGTTTTCTTTCTCACCGTATTTTCTTGCAGAATAAAAGCCCCACGTACAAGGTATAATTCTTTCATATATTTGTTCTCTATTTTTCATTTGTATACATTGAGGACAATGCATGATTTAGGTATGGGGAGAATTTGTTTGTATTATTATATTAGATTTTTTCTTAAGGAATATAGTAAAAATTTTTTTGACTTTTTATAAGTTGGATATTAATTCTAATAAGTATTTGTGGAGTAAAAATTCATGAGTAAGATTAAAAGATTTAGAACTCTTGAACTTTTAATTAGATACAAATCTTAAATTGAAATACCATATTGAATAAAATTTATTTTATAAGCATTTTTTGCATTTCACGTTTGCACTAATTCTTAGTTGTGGGGTAGAAACTACGATTCGAGTAAGTTCAAAAAAAATTGAAATAAAAAAGAAAAAAAAATTGAAAAAAAGAAATAAATAACTGCTTCAATGTCCATTGAACAAAATAACTGGGTATCCAAGCCTCAGGAAACATCGATATTCACGCTGAAAAGTGTGATGGATATAAGAAGTTTCACTACAAGAAAAATGCCTAACAGCGACCAATACTATTAGCGACCGCATGTCCGGTCGCTGATATTACTAGTAGCGACCGATACCTGCGACCACACCTTAATCTAGTCACTAATTAATGGCAGCGACCGCACGCGGTCGCTAACACAAATATCCCTCGTAAAATTTGGCATGAAATGTTGGCGCCAAGGGTATGTGCGACCATTGACAACAATGAGCGACGCATGCGATGTCATTGATCAAACTTAATTTACCCGGTTTGGTCATTCAGTAAAGCAGAAAAGAAAGAAAAAAGAGGAGATCGAATAGAGAGAAGAGGAGAAAGGGGAGAAAAGAAAAGGAGAAAGAAGGAGAAGACGACGCACGACGACGCCACCCACACCCGCATGCCATCGCTTATCATTTGCCGCCACCCATAGGTAACCTAACTACGAAAGCACTATCTTATATTGCTACTGAATTTCCCGTGCAATAGTTTGGGGCAAAGCTAGTTCATACAATAAATTATCTTATATTGTTACTGAATTTTTGTTTTAAGAGTTAATTTAGAGCTGAGATTTGAATGAATGAAAATGAATTTGGGATTATTGAATTTGGGATTACTGAAATTTATAGCTTCTTATTGAAATTGGGAATATGCTGAAATTGTTGCAAAGAGTTTTATGAGATTACTGAAATTTTTAGGTTAAATTATTTTTAGGCTTAATATGTGTTTAATATACTGAATATGTATTTTAATATGTGTTGAAATTTGGAATATACTGAATATGTGTTGAAATTGGGAAAGCAAGATCAACAAAACCACTATGCAATTATGTGCATCTACTTCTCACCATAGTGTGGGTTTCACAAAAAGAAAAAAAACATAATAAGCCATACTCATGCTAATTGATGTTAATTATAAAATTCATTTATAATGTATGTTTGTTAAAACTAAAATTCATGTATAATTGTATATTGGTAATGTTTTGATTGATGTGGGTCTGAATTTTTTACTGCTTTAATTTGCATTCAATCGTTATTATTTTGGTCTTATTGTATTGGAAATTTTTATATTTCTCTTGGTTTGTGTCTTGGGTGCCTAGAAATGTCCATATATGCATGTTGTCGTGCATGTGGCTAGTCCATATTGCAGGGGAGACTCTGGCGATTTTTTTTTTTAAGTATTATAAGTACTATAAGTTTGAAAAATGTTTATAAGTATAAGTTTGTAATTGAATTTTTTTTACCTCTTTTATTGTGAACAATTTTAGGTTTAAAATATATAATAGCTTTTGGTTATAGGAAAGCTATGCCCATTATTGAAATAAAATGAGAAATTGAATTGTTTGAATATGCGAGTAGCTTAATTTTAGTAATTCTCAGTAAATTGGGTTCTGTTTATATAGAGAGCCTGGGTGTTGCTTATCAAATATATTGGATATAAATATATTGGTGATCCACTAGAGCCTAATAAAAAACATTGGAGTTGATGAAATTTGGGATTGGGGCCATGAGGCCACACAAGGCCACGCCAAGCTTAGCTAAACCTCGTAGGGCCAAGCCAAGCTTGGTTGTTAGCATGGTATATTATTAGGGGTTGTTAAGCCAAAATAGGCGTCTTTAGGAGGCCATTAGTCAATGAGAAGGTAACTAGACACACTTGGTCAATAAAGAGACTGTTAATCATTCGTTCGTTAATCATTCGTTAACATCAAATATGCTTAAATGTTAATCATATGCTTACAAGTATACTCAAGTTATATGATTACAAGTATGCTCTCAAGTCATATGCTTACAAGTATGCTTAAATGTCATTCATATGCTTACAAGTATGCTCAAGTCATATGGTTACAAGTATGCTCAACTCATATGCTTACAAGTATGCTTAAATGTTAATCATATGCATGCTTACAAGTATGCTCAAGTCATATGGTTACAAGTATGCTCAAGTCATATGTTAACATTTATAATGTTGTCTATAGTAGGTACCGTGGA
Organism: Panax quinquefolius; assembly: GCA_020205615.1. Lineage (NCBI taxonomy): Eukaryota > Viridiplantae > Streptophyta > Magnoliopsida > Apiales > Araliaceae > Panax > Panax quinquefolius. The sequence continues at coordinate 95,716,841 of CM035159.1, forward strand.
ATCATAGACCTCTATTCAGACCGTAGTTGGATGGCATGACGAAAGTCAAGTGCCCAGATAGGTGCTACAGCTGAATTTAGAGCTGGTTGCCAAGTGTTTTTGGAGTATGCGTATAGTCGCCCGGAATGTATGAATGGTAAGTCGTAGATATGATGTCCATGTTTGAAGTGTAAGAATGTAAATTATATGGACAGAGACATGGTAAACTATCATTTACTTATTTCTGGGTTCATGAAAAATTACGAAGAATGCTGGTGGGCACATGGGTAGAGAAGAGAGAGGTGGCATCACAGAAGTACACAATTTGGGCAGTAGTACTTATCGTATGAATGAAATGGTTCATGATATTGCAGGGCCAGATTTTGATTGGGAACAAGGTATAGAGCAACCTATGAATTCTGATGCCAAAGACTTCTTTAAGTTATTAGACGAGGGTAGCGAGACATTGTGACATGGTTGCACCAAACCCAGTACATTGTCTGCAGTGGCGACATTACTTAACATCAAGGCTGATCACAACATCAGCCATGAGTGTTTTGAGTCGCTCTTGACGGTGAGAAATTACCTGGTAACTATTACTTTTGTAAGAAAATGGTGAAAAAGTTGGGTCTTGGATACCAAAAGATCGATGCATGTCCCAACGATTGCATGTTGTTTTATAAGGAAAATGAACAGATGACAAGGTGCACGTTTTGCAGTCATGATCGGTTTAGGCCTAATAAAGAGGGTGTGACTACAAAAAAAATCAAGTATATCGTTTAAGATTCTAAGGTATTTTCCAATAACACATCGGCTAAAAAGATTGTACATGTCTTCAAGAACAGCTGAACATATGAGTTGACATGCGAAATCTCCAGCTAAAGATGGAGAACTAAATCATCCCGCAGATGGGAATGCTTGGAAAGATTTCAACTTAGCACATCCTGGGTTTGCATTGGAACCTAGAAATGTGAGGCTTGGATTGTCCACCGATGGTTTCAATCCGTTTGGCCACTCAGCTGTTCCGTACTCATGTTGGCCTGTGATTGTTACTCCGTACAACTTGCCTCCTTGGATGTGTATGAAACAACCATACTTGTTTCTTTCACTCGTGGTTCCTGGTCCTAAGAGTCCTGGAAAGAACTTAGATGTTTACTTGAGACCTCTTATAGATGAGTTGAAGGTATTGTGGGAGGATGGAGTACAGACTTGGGATGTTGCAACGAAAACAAATGTCAACCTTAGGGCAACGATTATGTGGACTATAAGTGACTTCCCAGCTTATGGTATGTTAGCTGGAAGGAGTACACACGGGAAGTTGGCTTGTACGTATTGTATGGAGCATACAAAGTCATTTAATCTATCAAAAGGTCAAAAGCCTTGTTGGTTTGACTGTCATCGTCGGTTCTTGCCGGTAGATCACCCGTTTTGAAGAAATAGAGAACACTTCAGAAAAGGGAAAGTAGACAATGATATGCCTGCACCGCGATTGTCGGGAACGGAGATGCGAGATCGTGTGATGAGATTGCTGGTTATCCCATTTGGTAAGATTGATGCCACAAACATAATTAATGGGTTTGGCAAATCTTATAACTGGGTTCGGAGAAGCATCTTTTGGGAACTGCCTTATTGGTCTATAAATTATATTCGTCATAATCTAGATGTGATGCATATTGAGAAGAATGTGTTTGACAATGTGTTTAACACTTTGATGAATGTTACGGGGAAGACAAAAGATAATGATAAGGTACGTTTGGACATGAAAGATATTTGTAAGCGTCCTGGATTAGAACTTTATGAATCTCCTAATGGTAAGATTGTCAAACCGCATGCAAGGTACACATTGTCCAAAAAGCAAGTTGAAGATGTGTGCACATGGGTTAAGTCTTTGAAACTACCAGATGGATATGCGTCAAACATTTCAAGGTGTGTTACGGGTGGGAAATTGCAAGGGATGAAGAGTCACGACTGTCATGTGTTCATGGAGTGACTCATGCCTATAGCATTTCGAGATCTGCTTGATAAACCAATATGGGATGCTTTGACGGATCTTAGTCGTTTCTTCAAAGACTTATGTTCAAAATCATTAAATGAGAAGGACATGACTTTACTTGAGAAGAACATCATAGAGATCACGTGTAAACTGGAAAAAATATTCCCACCTGGTTTTTTTGACTCCATGGAGCATTTGAAAATCCATCTTCCCTATGAAGCTCGTGTTGGGGGTCCAGTTCAATATAGATGGATGTACCCTTTCGAGAGGGTGATGGGAAACCTTAAGAGGAAGGTGAAGAATAGAGCTTATGTTGAGGGGTCGAAATGTGAGGCATATAGTTTCGATGAGATATCTACGTTTGTCTCAGACTATTTTCTAGACGAAGTCTTGACAAAGGCCAATCGAGTATCGAGACATGTTGATGGGGGAAATGTTGAACTAAATGGTCGGCTCTCTCAGTATTTGGTCTATCGGGTGGCGCTTATGGAAATGGGAAGTTTATATTCCTCTCGAGCAAAATTACATGTTTGTATATACTTACATTCTTCTCAATCATGAGGAGATTGAAGAATTTGTGAGGTACACATGTAAACTTGATAATTTATCTTTTAAGTTGAAAATTTATTCCAATATGTTAATGTTTATAACATGGTATAGATTGTACGATGACAAGTTAAAAGTGAAGCATCCCGACATAACTGATAAAGATATTCAAATCAATCGTGATAAAAAAATTTCACTTAGGCTAAATGACAAAGTAAGTTCAATTTTTAAGCACGTAGTATATATATATATATATATATATATATATATATATATATATATATACTCCATGTTAACTATGACTTCATTTAATAAGATGGAGTTTTTGTAGGCTTTGACTGCGGGATCAACGATTCTGGCTAATGTACAAGTCCTAGCTATGGGACCAGATAGGGACCAAGTTAGCCACAATGGTTACAAAATAAATGGTTGTGAATTTCACACAAAGGCATATAGGCGCGGTAAAAGAACAACGAACTCTAGAGTGTGTGTCCAAGGAGATTGTTACAATGAGCTTGGTCATGCCTTTTATGGGGAGTTGGAGGAAATCATAGAGTTGTCGTACAAGGGCACGTACGGGGGTCATATTCACTTGTTCAAGTGCCGTTGGCTTGATTCAGAAAAAGGGATACGTGTTGACAGACTTGGAATCGTCGATATTGACCTCCATAGGTCTGCGTACTCTAACAAACCGTTTGTTTTACCAACTCAAACAGTACAAGTATACTACACTCCTAGTCCTGTTAGGAAAAGGGATTGACCGCCTACAGATTGGAAAGTTGTAATTCATACTCCCGCGCGTAGTCGTGTAGAAGTAGTTGATGGGGAGATTTACCAAGAGCAGATGCTTCATAGTCAAACTATAATAAATATGGAGGACGACAATGAAGTAATCCAGTTAGATGGTGGAGATGAACCACATGAATTAGATCTTGAGTCAATACTTGTGTCAGATGACATTGATACTGAGGATGAAGAGTTATTGATCGAATCGATAATTGAATCAAGCGGATGATGGTTATGAATCGCAACACGTATACAAGATGATTACGAATCGGACATTGACACTTGAACAAATGAAATGTATGTTTAGCATTACATGTTTTTATATCATTATCATGTTTATGTACTAAACTATTTAAATGCAACTTTTGTTTATTGTCATTTTATATTCATATATATATACATGTTTATATCAACATCATGTTTATGTACTAAACTATTTAAATGCAACTTTTGTTTATTGTCATTCTATATTCATATATATACATGTTTATATCAACATCGTGTTTATGTACTAAACTATTTAAATGTAACTTTTGTTTATTGTCATTTTATATTCATATATATACATGTTTATATCAATCGTCATGTTTATGTACTAAACTATTTAAATGTAACTTTTGTTTATTGTCATTTTATATTCATATATACATGTTTATATCACTGTCATGTTTATTGTCATATATACATGTAATCAAATATGACTCATAATAACATCTTAAAATTTGTAATATATTGATGGCTTCTGAAGCAGCGCAGAAAAAGCATGGCTTGGGTAGGGGGCCTAATCATGTGCCCAAGGGCTCTACTAATCCGGATGATCGAATTCTTATTCAGATTCGCCCTCCTCCGAATAAAGATGTAAATCCGCGATATATCATGTATATATAAGCATTTAAGATTCTATTTATACAAGATATATAGAACTTAGATGTAAATTGCTTTAATATATCTACTTATCGTTGATGTAAATTATTGTATATTATAGTGATTTTTAGAGATAATAAGATCGTCAAGATCAACAAAACCATGAACATGAAATTATATATAAAACATAACTAGGAATTAAGTATATGGGAAATTTATATGATATTATATTAGTAATGTATATGGGTCTGAATTTTTTACTGTTTTAATTTGTATTCAATCGTTATTGTTTTGGTCTTATTGTATTGAAAATTTTTATATTTCTCTTGGTTTTGTGTCTTGGGTGCCTAGAAATGTCCATATATGCACGCCGGCGTGCACGTGGCTAGTCTATATTGTAGGGGAGACTTTGGCTAATTTTTTTAAAGTATAATAAGTATAAGTTTGAAAAATGTTCATAAGTATTATAACTTAGATGTAAACACTACAACAAAAAGGCTTATCGGTGATCGATTATCAATGATCGCGTCATGTCATTGATATATCGTCGATAAAATCTGATCATTTGGGATGCACATCATGACCACTATTAGCTTGATCGAGATATATCATGATCGCTATGAGCGTAATCGAAATGACAAATACGGTCATTGAAATTTGAAATCAACATGGTCGAGGCCAAAGTCGACGTGGTCCACGTGTCGGTGACCATTATCGTGACCGATGCGTCGTCCGTCGATCTACTATGTCGTCGCGTAATAACTTTCAAATGACGCATCACGGTCACCGATATGAAAAAAAATTACTGAATGATTTTTTTTTGTTTTGCAAAATTCCCAAAAACTGTACACATTTTCTACCGCTTTATCCCAACACACATACACACCAAGATAAACAACATACAAAACAATATAAACATCCATCGTCCACCAACACATACACCAAACTAGTATATAAACCTTTAAAACCAATATGATTTGAATAAATATAATAACATTTCAAAACTTGTTTAAGTAACATATATACAAACATCCAAATAATGAATATACAAGTACAAGGTTATGTCAAGCGTCATCCCTCCTTGATCACCTGTAATTAACAAAATAATAAAACAAGTTACAAATATAATAAATATGTTGATCTTTGGTATATATTACGACAATACATACAACAAATTGATTTTATACCTCGCCGCCATTCCCATCTTTGTTCTCTGCTGCTTGCCGCATTATTGCTTCAAATTTAACTCCTCGGGATCAAAAGCCCTGTGTGCCTTGATATCTTCGTAAGATTTCGATCTTGACATATAGCTCTCGCATACGATCGGTAGGAGTATGAACAATTTGGATGACTCGATGATCATGAAGTGGGTAGCAGAGCTACGAGAGCATGAAGGATGGGCGCGTCGTTGTCCTTGACCTTTAATGTAGTTCTTCACACAATGCATCGCCTCTCCCATAACTCTTGATCGATAGGCGGACGTGGAGTGCCTTCGGGATAGCTTCATTCAATAAGCGTTTATAAGTATCCCGTCATCATGTTAACACTTAAATAGTTAAAATAATATTTTGTAAGTATTAATAAACAAGATCGGGTTGTTAAAACTTATTACCGCTTATCCGGATAGCCTCAAGGCGGAACCATCACGGGTGGCCGCGTACACATCCGACCAATGGATAGGTCGACCTTGAGACCGAGACTCCTATACAAAAAAAGCTCAATATTACTAAGTAAAAATGGGATATTTCTACAATTCATGATTGTAAACATATTAAAACTTGTAAATACGCATCGAGGCGTTGATATCTCAGAACTGTGAAAATCGCCGCCACCTTGTATGTTCCTTTAGCCTTTTCGCCATCGGATACACCCGAGGCTCACATTAGTGGCGGCGATCTTTCGTCTTTTCTTGACTCTCGGCTCTATTGGGCACACATCTCAAAGCCCATATGGATTTGGGTGCACCACCAGGGCTATGCTCGTGCATATAATCCTCTCCATGGCCTGGATGGTCGATCTCGGCATTGTGAATGTCTTTTTGTCGTTCTTTATTCAAGTTGTCCTTGGTGCGGACCGCACACTTTTGCCAGAATAATGTCTGAATCACTGAAGCCTACGTGTCCTCCCATCTATACCGTTTCTGCAAATAAAAAAACAATAATAACATTACTAAATAATTATCCTTTGAATATTATATTAATATTATTTATCATAATTAAAAAAAAACATACGAAATTACGCCAAACAAAGATCCTTGTGGGCGATAGTGTGCTTCATAACGTAATCACAGTGTGTAGGCCAATTACGTAAACACAATTTGTGATATGCACTTGACGATCTTATTATCTGAAAAATCACTATAATATACAACATCAATTAGCATATATTAAAGCAATTTATATCTAAGTTATAATATTTGTGAATATTTTTCAAACTTATACTTATAATACTTAAAAAAAATTTGCCATAGTCTCCCCTATAATATAGACTAACCACATGCACGACGGCATGCATATATGGACATTTCTAGGCACCCAAGACACAAACCAAGAGAAATATACAAATTTTCAATACAATAAGACCAAAACAAAACATTACCAATATAATATCAATCAAAACATTACCAATATACAATAAATGGAATCTTAAATGCTTTTATATAAATGATATACGCGGGACGATGTATGTCTTTAGGAGGAGGAGGCGAATCGAATAAGAATCCGATCATCGAGGATTAGTAGGGGCCTTGGGCACATTATTAGGCCCCCTACCCAAGCCGCGCTTTTTCTGCTATTTGCCTTGAAGCCATCTCAGATATTACAAATTTCAAGATGTTATTAGGAGTCATATTTGATTACATGTATATATGACAATAAACATGATGATGATATAAACATGTATATATATGAATATAAAATGACAATAAACAAAAGTTGCATTTAAATAGTTTAGTACATAAACATGACGTTGATATAAACATGTATATATATGAATATAAAATGACAATAAACAAAAGTTGCATTTAAATAGTTTAGTACATAAACATGACAATGATATAAAAAACATGTATTGCTAAACATACATTTCATGAGTTCAAGTGTCAATGTCTGATTCAGAATCATCTTGTATACGTGTTGCAGATTCATAACCATCATCCGCGCCCAGATTACGTATCGATTGATCAATAACTCTTCCTCCTCAGTATCAATGTCATCTGACACAAGTATTGACTCATGATCTAATTCATGTGGTTCATCTCCACCATCTAACTGGATTACTTCATTGTCGTCCTCCACATTTATTATAGTTTGACTATGAAGCATCTGCTCTTGGTAAATCTCCCCATCAACTAATTACACGACTACTGGCGGGAGTATAAATTACAACTTGCCAATATGTAGGCGGTCTATCCCTTTTCCTAACAGGACTAGGAGTGTAGTATACTTGTCATCGCTTTGAGTTGGTAAAACAAACGGTTCGATTGGAGTCACGCAGACCTATGGAGGTCAATATCGGCGATTCCATGTCCATCAACACGTATCCCTTTTTCTCGAATCAAAACCAACTAAGACTTGAACAAGTGAATATGACCCCGATGACGTGCCCTTATACGACAACTCTACGATTTGCTCCAACTCCCCATAAAAGGCACGACCAAGCTCATTGTAACAATCTCCTTGGACACACACTCCGAGTTCGTTGTTCTTTTACCGCGCCCTATATGCCTTTGTGTGAAATTCACAACCATTTATTTTGTAACCATTGCGGTGACTTGATCCTTATGCGGTCCCATAGCTAGGACTTGTACATTATTTAATCGTTGATCCCTCGATCAAAGCCTACAAAACTCCATCTTATTAAATGAAGTCATAGTTAACATATGGAGTATATATATTATATATATATACACTACGTGCTTAAAAATTGAACTTACTTTGTCCTTTAGCCAAAGTGCAATGTTTTTATCCCGATTGATTTGAATATCTTTTATCGGTTATGCTAAGATGCTTCACTTTTAACTCGTCATCGTACAATCTATACCATGTTATAAACATTAACATATTAGAATAAATTTTTAACTTAAAAGATAAAATATCAAGTTTACATGTGTACCTCACAAATTCGTCAATCTCCTCATAATTGAGAAGAATGTAAGTATGTGCGGCATGTAATTCTTGCTCAGAGAGGAATATGCGCTTCCCTTTTCCATAAGCGCGGCCCGATAGACCAAATACAGAGAGCCGACCATTTAGTTCAACATTTCCCCCATCATCATGTCTCGATACTTGATTGGCCTTTGTCAAGACTTCATCCAGGAAAATAATCCGAGACAAACGTAGATATCTCATCAAAAGCTGTATGCCTCGCGATATTGACCCCTCGACATAAGCTCTATTCTTCTCCTTCCTCTTAAGGTTTCCCATCACCCTCTCGAAAGGGTACATCCATCTATATTGAACTGGACCCCCAACACGAGCTTCATAGGGAAGATGGATTTGCAAATGCTCCATGGAGTCAAAAAAAAACCGGTGGGAATATTTTTTTCCGGTTTACACGTGATCTCTATGATGTTCTTCTCAAGTACAAACATGTCCTTCTCATTCAATGATTTTGAACACAAGTCTTTGAAGAAGCGACTAAGATCCGCCAAAGCATCCCATATTGGTTTATCAAGCGGATCCGAAATGCTATAGGTATGAGTCTCTCCATGAACACATAGCGATCCATGACTCTTCATCCCTTGCAATTTCCCACCCGTAACACACCTTGCAATGTTTGGACGATATCCATCCTGGTAGTTTCGGAGACTTAACCCATGTGCACACATCTTCAACTTGCTTTTTGGACAATGTGTACCTTGCATGCGGTTTGACAATCTTACCATTAGGAGATTCATAAAGTTCTAATCTTGACGCCACAAATATCTTTCATGTCCAAATGTGCCTTATCGTTATCTTTTGTCTTCCCGTAACATTCATCACATGTTGTTAAACACATTGTCAAACACATCCAGTTAACATACCATAAGCTGGGAAGTCACTTATAGTCCACATAACCGCTGCCCTAAGGTTGAAAATTATTTTCGTTGCAACATCCCAAGTCTGTACTCCATCCTCCCACAATACCTTTAACTCGTCTATAAGAGGTCTCAAGTAAACATCTAAGTTCTTTCCAGGACTCTTAGGACCGGGAATCACAGTGAAAGAAATAAGTATGGGCATTTTCTTCACACATCCAAGGAGGCAAGTTTACGAGTAACAATCACAAAAGCCAACATGAGTGCGGAACAACCGAGTGGCCAAACGGATTGAAACCATCGGTGGACAATCCAATCCTCACATTTCTAGGTTCCAATGCAAATTCGAGATTTGCTAAGTTGAAATCTTTCCAAGCCCCGCCCATCTGCGGGATGATTTAGTTCTCCATCTTTAGTGGAGATTTCGCATGCCAACTCATATGTTCAAATTTGATCTTCAAGACATGTACAATCTTTTTAGTCGATGTGTTATTGGAAAATACCTTAAAATCTTAAACGGTATACTTGATTTTTTTTGTAGTCACACCCTCTTTATTAGGCCTAAACCGATCATGATCGTAAAGCGTGCACCTTGTCATCTGTTCATTTTCCTTATAAAACAACATGCGATCGTTGGGACATGCATCGATCTTTTGGTATCCAAGACCCAACTTCTTCACCATTTTCTTATAAAAGTAATAGTTACTGGGGTAATTTCTCACCGTCAGCAACATACTCTTAATTGCCTTCAAGAGTGACTCAAAACACTCATGGCTCATGTTGTGATCAGCCTTGATGTTAAGTAATGTCGCCACTGCAGACAATGTAGTGTGTTTGGTGCAACCATGCCACAATGACTTGCTACCCTCGTCTAACAACTTAAAGAAGTCTTTGGCATCGTAATTCATAGGTTGCTCTCGCCTTGCTCCCAATCAAAATCGGCCCGCAATATCATGGACCATTTCATTCATAATGATGAGTACTCTTCGCCTTGAATTGTGTACTTGTGTGATGCCACCATCTCTTCTCCGCCCATGTGCCCACCAAAGATTCTTCGTAATTTCTCATGAACCCGTAAACAAGTAAATGATAGTTTACCATGTCTCCATCCATATAATTTACATTCTTACACTTTAAACATGGACATCGTATCTGCGACTTACCATTCATACATTACGGGTGACTATACGATACTCAAAAAAAAACACTTGGCAACCAAACTCTAAATTCAATCAGAAGACACTATCTGGGCACTTGACTTTTCGTCGTGCCATCCAACTACTGATGCGAATATAGGTCCATGATTCCACTAAGTACCTACTATGCATAACATGAGCTTATTAAGGTATAACATGATTGTAAGCATATGACTTGAGTATACTTGTAACCATATGACTTGAGCATACTTGTAAGCATATGATTAACATTTAAGCCATACTTATAAGCATATGACTTAAGCATACTAGCTAGTAAGCATATGACTTGAGCTCGTTAATATTATAAATGTTCGCAACTACCCAACCAACAAAAAAATTTCGCCGAGTCTCCCCTATAATATAAATATGGGCACACATGCATCGATTTACATGTATATATGGTCATTTCTAGGCACCCAAGACACAAACCAAGAGAAATATACAAATTCTCAATATAAATGGATCAATCCACCATTTGTACAAAATGGCGTAATTAATCAAAGCATGTCTTAAGTGTATTTGTTCATAAGTGTCTTTGTTGGGGCATGCATTATAATTGAATTTCTTGGCAGTCCTCTACAATTCTATAGTGTAGACTTGACATGGTACTCAAGTACATGAATATGGTTTTGGTTGTTATATTAACCACACTCGTTTACTTAAGAAATGTATCAAAAAAATCATTTCTCAAATACCAAGTATGGTTCTTGCTTCTCTTTGGCACGAGCCATAATTTCTGCAAATATTTCAGACTACTGTCTGTGCCAAGGTTAACAACCAAGCATAACAAATCAATTTTACCACATTAATATTATCCAAATTATTATGGTTTCAAGTACATACACCATAATAATTTTTTAATTTGTTAACAGCAAGCTTAGGCTTATTATTGTCATGAATATCGCTCATCTTAAAAGAAAATAAATAAACAAATAAATGAGATTAAAACATAACTAAAATAATCACTCAGCGATCTTACTGTCATATCATAAAACGACATACTACCAATAAGCATTTTCAATTTTTGGGTCCAATAGATATTTTTTTTTCTACTTCTTCAGTTTTTCAGGTTGGTTAACTTTTAAATTTTGTTTATTTTATTTGGACTAAAATATGGTTTGTACCCCCAAATTCCAAATTTTGTAGGGTTATTGAGATTTAAATTCTAATATTTAAAACTTATCTAAATACACCCTAAAAATAGAAATACAATTTGCACCCAAGTGTGGGTTCATTTTGTTTAATGAAATAATTTTACCCAAGCATTTAATGAGAAAGAATTTCACCCTCGAAATTGAGTCATTATCCTCCAAGCATTTAACCAATTTCTTATGAAAAACCGGACATAAGCCACACCTTGAGAAATGTACAAGTTGTAGGCACTTAAGCAATCACAAGGACAATAATAATGAAGTGAAGGTGAATACCCAAATAATGGAGAAGTAGAATGCTTTACTTTCGAGGAAATAGATGGTGTATACAAGTAAATGTGCTCACTTTTCCTTTTGATTTTAAATTTAAAATGGTAGTAAATTTAAAATAATCACTAAGCATCTTATCGTAATTTTTACCCCAATTTTCGCAATGACTTTTTTGTAATGGGGCATAATGGCATGAGTGAGCAATTATGTCAATGTGGCATGTATATGAAATAAATTACATACTACCAATAAGGTAGAATACCCAAACTAGAAGAAAATGCGGTGGATTCTATCAATAGAATAACACCCAATCTATATCCAAATCGAAATAAAGAGAATTAGGGTTACTGTGGCGTGGCGATGGCGATTAGACGGTGCAATGACGGACGAATGACGTTCTCCTCTCCTTTTTCTTCTCCCCTTCTCCTCTTCTCCCTATTCCGTTCTCCCTCGCTTTTCTTTCTCTTGTCTTTGAAAAGAACTAAGCCTTTGAGTCCGAATAAGTTTTAGTTGATCAATGACGCTTCGCCGACGCATGCGATCACGATTTTTAATGACGTGGATGATTTAGCGGGTATAACGCTGTCATTGATATAAATTGGTCGCAAAGAATAAATCGCCAACTTTTTGCACCAATTTTGGGAGGAAATTAATGTCAATGACCGATCAAATGACCGATCCGGTCGCCGATAATAAATAGCGACTAGATTAAATTACGGTCCCTGATGTTGGTCGCTATAAGTGTTATCTGCGACCGGATATGCGGTCGCTGATAGTCTTGGTCGCTGTTAGGCCTTTTTCTTGTAGTGAAATTGCTTTAATATATCTACTTATTGTTGATGTAAATTGTTGTATATTATAGTGATTTTTCAGATAATAAGATCGTCAAGTGCATATCACAGCTGTGTTTATAGAATTGGCCTACACCTGTGATTACGTAGGCGAGCACACCTAAGGATGCTGTTTGGGCTGAATTTCAGGTATGTTTTTTTTAATTATGACAGATAATTATATAATATTCTAATTAAGGATAATTGTTTAGTAATGTTATTATTGTTGTTTTATTTGCAGAAAAGGTATAGATGGGAGGACGCGCATGCTTCGATTGATTCGAGACATTATTTCGGCGAAGTCGCGGTCCGCTTTCAAGGACAACTTGAATAAAGAATGACAAAAAGTCATTCATAATCTTAGAGATCGACCATCCAGGTCAGGGAGAGGATTATATGCACGAGCATAGTCCCTGGTGGTGCACCTAGTCCATATGGGCTGATATGTGTGCCCAATTGAGAGCTGAGAGCTGGGTGAAAAGACGAAAGACTGCCGCCACCAACAGAGCCTTGGGTGTATTTGATGGCGAAAAGGCTAAAGGAACATATAAGGGCATCAGTATTTCACAGTTACAGCATATCACTGCCAGGGTACATATTTACAAGTTTTAATATGTTTACAATCATGAATTGTAGAAAAAATATCCCATTTTTACTTAGTAATATTGTGCTATTTTTGTATAGGAGTCTCAGTCTCAAGGTCAGCCTATCCATTGGCTGGATGTGTACGTGGTGACCCGTGATGGTCTACCTGATGCTATCCAGATAGCGGTAATAAGTTTTAACAACTTGATCATGTTTATCAATGCTTACAGAATTTATTTTTAACTATTTAATTGTTAACATGATGACAGGATACTTATAAGCGTTTATTGAATGAGCGCTATCTTGAAGGCACTCCACGTCTGCCTATTGATCAAGAGTTATGGGAGAGGGCGTCTGTTGTGAAGAAGAACTACATTAAGGGTCAAGGACAACAACGATGCCCATCCTTGATGGCTCAGCGACTCTGCTACCCGATCTTCCACGGTCATCGAGTCATCCAAATTATTCATACTCGGTGACTATGTGAGAGCTATATGTCGAGATCGAAATCTTCGAAGATCTTTCAAGGCACACAGGGGCTCTTGATCCCGAGGAGTTAAGTGAAGCAGAGCAACAAAATGAAAGAAGACAACATGGGGATGGCGGCGAGGTATAAAATCAATTTGTTGTATATATTATCGTAATATATATCAAGATCAACATAGTTACTATATTTGTAACTTGTTTTATTATTTTGTTAATTACTGAAGGTGATTAAGGAGGCGATCGATGATGCTTGGCGTATTCGCTTTTTAGAAAGCTTTTTGTAGTTATAGTATAATCTTGTACTTGTATATTCATTCTTTAGATGTCTGTATGTTACTTAAACAAGTTTTTATTTGTTTATATTTATTCAAATCATATTGGTGTTTAAAGGTTTATATAGTTTATATACTAGTTTTTTGTGTGTATATAAATCGATGGACGATGGATTTTTATAGTGTTGTGTATGCTGTTTATCTTGTTGTGTATGTGTGTTGGGATAAAGCAAGTACAAAACAGGTATAGGTTTTTGGGAATTCTGTAAAACAGCAAAAATCTGCTTTTATATTTTTTTCATATCAGCGACCGTATGCCGTAGCTTATAGGTATTAGCGACGGCCAAACATTTGAGGCTATCAATGAATTGAGGCCGTCACGATCGTCATATTACCACGTGGACCACGTCGACTTTGGCCTCATCCCATGTCGATTTCGACCATTACCGAATTTATCATTTCGATTCGCTTCATAGCGGTCATAGAGATATATCGGTCATCGATGTGTACCCGGCAAATGACCGATTTTTATCGACGACTATCAGCGACCGCATTCGTTCGCAGATACCTATCAGGGACCAAATGCGGTCGCTGATATCCCTTTTTCTTGTAGTGTTTGACTAAATGAGATACTGCACAAGAAGGAAAAAATATGGAAAAAAGAAGAAAAAAATTTAAATAATTTTGCTTAATTTTCACGGTAAAAATCCCTACTAAGAGTTAATATACACATGCATGCATTACATGGAATTAAATTTTTGAAGGATGGTGTCCAAAATGAAGATTGAATATTTTTGATAAGGTGAAAGTACGATTTTAAATTTAATCTTGCTTATGTATAATGCCCATGGATATTTAGAAAAAAAATTTCAATTTCATAATTTGTTGAACCCAAAATTAATTTTTTATTTTGTGGGTATATTCACTACAAACCCTCATGAGACACAACTCGTCCACTTGGGGTAACCTTGGGATTTAAAGGCTTATTACACATTTTATTTAATTAATACATTTTATTTGATTTTGTAGGATTTATCTTATTTATCTTGGGGAGCAAATAAAAGATCACTATCCAACTTTTAAAGATAACATGAGACTCTTGGAGAATTATCATGAAGAAGTTGAAGTCAATTTGGAGATTTAGAGATAAAGAGTAAAAAGAGACCAAGTTCAATGTATCTAAATTAGGACACAAAATTATTTTTCTTATAAATAGGTCTCTTGTTTTAGAGAGGGGGAATATTTTTGTATTAGTTTAGAATAGGAGTATGAGTAGGAATAAATTACTTCTTCATTGTACGTTCGTTGGATGATCGTTAATTAAATGGAGTTTTTTTTTTACTTTTCTTCTCTTTTTTATTTTAGTTAGTTTATTTATTTTCATTTCTAGTTAATTTTTTTATATCTAGGATGAAGATAAATTAAATAATTATTCATGTTAATATTTTCATCTCTTCTATTATTTATGCTTTTATGTTTAATTGATTTCACCTTCATATTTTGCTCTTTGAAATACCTTTGTTTTATAGTTCTTATGTGATTTTAAATTAATAAAGATGTTTTAATAGAATATTGTTAAGATATGAGTTTTTCATAATCCATGCTTAGTCGAAGAAATTTTGACAAGTTATAGTTAATACTTAAATTTTAATAATTTACGCTTACCCACGTTAATTGTAAAAATTACTAAATTAAAGGGAATAGAGATCAAAATCATAATTAAGTTATAAAAATAGAAGAGATTGAATTAGTTATTATGTTTATTGTTTAATGGATTCGGATTCCTAGATGACTTTCCTTGTTATTAGTTAATTTAATTATTGTTAATTAATTCTCAATCTTTATTTTTAATTCGCCTCATATAGATATTAAGGATACATTAAAATTAATCTAGTCTATGTGCTTTAACTTTTACTTCCCAATTCTTCAATTTGACACTATGCACTTCCAGTTACATATTTTTAACACATCAATATTATTAGGCCAGTAAACATTATTGACAGCTTCTAGAAAGTTCTGTCAAAGAAAGAGGTTATTTAATTACGCGTTGTTTATACGGAATGCCCCCTCTTTCCTGTGAATGATATGATTTTCAATATTGTAAGTCTATAATAATTATACTTAGAAGAAATTAGTGAGCAGCAATCCACTGTAGCAAACACATTCATTTAGGGATGTCACAATAATTATAACAACATCTCATATTATTGAACCAATATTTGACATCGTTGCAAGGGTAGTAATGAAAAGTTGCATAAGTGAAAGTCACGAGTTTAAATTACGTAGTTAGGCCGACTATTATTTGAAGAACGGTAATATCTGTGATATTAATACATTAAGTCAATAATGTATTATACGGATAATATAATTAAAAATAATGATACTGAAATAATCTTTTTGAATAAATATTGATAATGTATTATTCTTTTTGAATAAGTAGAGATAATTGATGAAAATGAGTAATTACTATGTTTAAAGATAATGATACTAGATGAATAATATATTTATAAAATGTGGGATATTTTGGCTATAAATAGGAAGACTTAGCATAAGAAAATTCATAACTTCCTTATTTATACTTCCTTCCTCTCTCTAAAAACTTCTCAGTGTAAGTTTCTCTCTAAGTATGCTAAGCTACCTCAAGTATTAGTAAATATCAGCTAGAGTACTAAATTTGTATTCGAAGCCATTCAAAGCTAAGTCTTTGTTGCATTCTTCTTTAATTCCCGAGTGAAATTTTCTTATGCACAATAGCTCTTTAGAAAAATCATAGTAAATTCATCCTTTATCGAAATTGAGTGATTCCAAAGCCTGTTTTCAATAGATTTTTGTCCTCTAAAATTTTGAAGAAGAAAGAAAAGTCATCTGATGTCATCTTCATATCTTAAAATGTTGAAAACCACAACATGTCCTAATTTTCGTCACTAGTTTCGGCTCAAATTTATAAAGTTCATAACTCAGTCATATTAACTCCGAATGGAGTGATTCCTGAGTCTATTTCGTATATCTTTTCACGAGCTACATTTTTTCTAAAAAAATATAGAGATTTTAAAAAATCTAGAAGACCCAAAAGTCATATTCTTTACTACTGTAATGATGAACATGGAAGGATTTGTTAGGTTATTATTTTGTGTTTCAAAATATCGAGGAAATGGGAGTGTAGTTAGGACTAGCTATGAAGTGGAGTAATGGTTTTCATGTTACCATAAGATATGATTATGCGCATCCACTTGCTGATTATATTTATAAGCATTACCTATATAATCTTGGAGTATGGTTGGAATATAATCCTTAATTTGACACAATGAAGATAATTATATGGCAAAAAGATACACATCATTAGAATGGATAGGATATTAATCTTCTCGTTCTTCTTTGGGTCTCACTACAAGAAAACCAGCTAATTTCGATGGAATTAGGTTCGACGGACTGTAGTCAGTCGAAAATAAGTTATTTTCGACGAAATAATACGTCGAACATAATTCCGTCAGATATAGTTTATTCCCCAAGAAAATATGTCGGAATTAAAAGGCCTCGTCTGGCGCCAAGTTTTCTTCCAGCGCGAAACTTAAGTTCAACGAAACTACAATTATTTCCGAGGAACTTTTTATCGAGAATAACCAACTTTTGAGGGACTTATATCCGACGGACATTCCGTCGAAAATATCTTATAAAACTTAAACGATTCGTCTTCTTATTCAGGTGCCTCTCATATCTCCTGTTATTAATCTCATCAGCTCATCTCTTTCTCATCTCACTCGATCTCTCAGCCTCAGCTCACTCTCTCCTCTCTCAATCTCATATCTGGCGCCCACCTGCCACCCACCATAACCTCCAGCCGCCGACCATTAACCACCGGTACCACCATCTCAGTCCTCTCTCTTCCTCTCGCCCCTACCCCACCACCAACCAACCACCCACATCCCGCCACCAACCCACCACCACCGAGGAAAGCTCCACCAATTTCCACACGCCGGCCAGCACTGTGACGAATTTCTTCCTCTGATTTCGACATTTTATTAGCTCCAAAAGAAGGTATGAGTTCCTATATTGTTTCAATTTGATGATGATGTACACAATCAATAGATTGAATAATTTTTATATTGTATGTATATATTGATTTGAGGCTGAAAATTGGTAGAGTTTAATTTTTGATTTGGTATTGGTTTAGTTTGCTATTGTCAATTGAAATTGGAAATTGGTAATGTTTAAATTTCTTAATTGGTTACTGTTTGTGCATTAATTTGGCTTTGTCAATTGCATTTGAGGCTGAAAATTGGTAGGGCTAAAAATTTGTTATATATTTGACTGAAAATTGGATTTGAGGCTGAAATTTGGGGCTAAAAATTGGTATATATTTGGAAAGTGTAATTCATTTTGATTGAGAATGGATAATTCTGTAGTATATATTGTTTGCATTCTTTATGTATTCTGCAGTATATATTTGGAAATACTCTATTTTTTAATTTTGATATATTTATTATTTCTGACGGAATTTCTTACAAAAATTATGTCAGAATTATTCATTTACAAGATTTGTAGGCCCTGCATGTATTGTATTAGTAATTAGTTTCCCAATATTAAAATATAAACTAAGTAGCATTTATTTAGTTTCTTACTACTAAAATAAAATAAAATAAATTTAATTTAAATTAGTTTATTAAATAAAATAAATTTTAAAAATTAGATAATATAATATAATAAAAAAAGTAAAATAAAATAAAATGATAAATTAAATTAATTTGAATAAAATAAAACCAATTTGAATTAATTTAATAAATAAATTAAATTTTATAAAAATATAATATAATACAAATAAAATATAATTCAATAAAAATAAAATAAAAATAATAAAATAAAATTGAATAAAATAAATTTCATTTCATTTCATTGAATTAAAATAATTTAAATTAAATTAAATTTAAAATAAATTAAATTTAACAAATTTAATAAAAAGATTTAAAAATTATATAATATAATACAAGATAAAATAAAATAATAAATTAAATTAAATTAAAATAAATTAAATTTAATTAATTTAATAAAAAGATTTAAAAATATATAATATAATACAAGATAAAATAAAATAATAAAATAAAATAAAATAAAATAAAATAAAATAATTACCAAATTAAATTAAATTAATTATAACTTATATAATATAATAAAAAATAAAAAATAATAATAATAAATTAGATAGGAGTGAATGTCGAACAATAGTGTCTATAGATTCCAAATAACAATTCTCATAAACTAAGCACCACTTACTTAGTTTATCATTGGCAAAATAAACTAAGTAGCTAGGAGTGAATGTCGAACAATAGTCTCTATAGATTCCAAATAACAATTCTCATAAACTAAGTACCACTTACTTAGTTTATCATTAGCAAAATAAACTAAGTAGTATTTGCTTAGTTTGCCACAATTTTCAATAAATGCAATAACACTCTCCCTACATATATTTACTATTCCTTGTATGCAGGTTTCGAAATAGCAGTTGCAGGTAATAGTACTCCAACCGGTTCCTCGGCAGCAATTAAAAAAAAAGGGGTCATAGTTCTTGTTTGTGTCCTATACTGGAATAATAAAGTTAATTGAATTATTGCAGACATTCCTCACTGTTCCATCATAACAGATGGCAACATCCGGAAGGAGTGCCAGTAAGTTGTTGAACAAAATTTTAGGTTAAGCAACCTTGTAGATGAGAGAACGATCACTTCTCTCCTAGGATTGGACCCATATGGGGAGATGATTCATTTCTAGCCGAGAAGTGATCGTTCGTTCATCTAGAGGGTTTCTTAACCTGTAACTTTGTTTAATAGCTTAATGGAACTCCTTCGGGATGTTGTCTATTATGATGGAACAGTGAGGAATGTCTGCAGTAATTCAATTAACTTTATTATTCGAGATAGGACACAAACATGAACTACGTCCCTTTTTTTTTCCCGGTTGCCGACTCAAGTAGTCTCTATAGATTCCAAATAACAATTTTCATACACTAAGTACCACTTACTTAGTTTATCATCATTGGCAAAATAAACTAAGTAGCATTTGCTTAGTTTGCCACAATTTTCAATAAACTCAATAATACTCTCCCTTTAATCTTCAATACACTCAATAATATATGTACTATGTGAGACCCCGAATTTTATGAAATAAAAGTATTCAATTTTCTATTTTGGTGAATAGTTAAATTGATAAAAGTTTAAAGTTAAGGGTGACATTTGAAAATTTTTCAAAGTAAGCAAGTTGTCATAAAATAATAAATTGGTAAATCTGGCGTGATTGCATAGTAGCACACGGTATTGATTATTAATGCTTACGTGAGAAGTCACTCAGTTTGATTAAATTATTGTTGATATTTTATATATTATTAAATCAATAATTGAGATAACAAAGTTATTAATATTATTATTTGCAATATTAACGATGTCTAGAAGTTTTGCCAATGAGAGGTTTGGTCACCTAATTTAAGGCTATGATAGGGAGAAATCCTTATTGGAAAGCCCCCTCTTTCCTGGGAACGACATGGTCGATTAATAGTGTGAATTATAATAATGATGATGAAGTTTTGTTTTATTAGTATTATTATGTAATAAAACAGAAAAGCTTTTTATATAAAGCAGAATACTTTTATAAAGTTATTCATTTTATTAGAATATAAATAGAATATATTATATTCAATTAGGCATAGTGTTTTGCATAGTAAAATCTTTTTATATAAAACAGAATACTTTTATAAAGTTATTTATTTTATTAGACAATAATTAGAATATATTATATTTTATTATGCATAGTGTTTGCATAGTAAAATCTTTTTATATAAAATAGAATACTTTTATAAAGTTATTCGTTTTATTAGATTATAAATAGAATATATTATATTTTATTTAAAAGATTTTGTTTTATTAGAATATTTTATAGTAAACCAATTTGGACCGCCCGTTTAAAAGTAAATCAATCTGGACCGTTCAGGAATTAGTTACTATTCAGTCCATTCTCCTATAAATAGAAGCTCATTCCTTCATTATTTCTTACGAATTCACTGAAACTCTAGAGATAGAAACTATAGACAGAGAAGAAAAGTATTCTGCTACTTCACTACTCCTATATCCAATTTGTTCTAAGGTAAGGGATATTATTTGTTGTACCGTAAGAGGTATTATTTCTTTTGTATTCATGAAGAGAACTTCTATTATTCCATTCTTTTTTATTCTGTTGGAATAATCTGTATACGCGGACTACCGTATACATGGTGAAATTCTTCTGTTATTCCATTCTTTATTATTATGTTGGAATAATCTGTCTATGCGAAGTACCGCATACGTGGTGAAATTCTTCTATTATTTCATTCTTTATTATTCTATCGAATATCACATGCAATGCGTTCTACGCATGACACAGTTCCATTATTTATTATTCTGTTAGAATAACCTGTCTATGCGGTTTATCGCATGCATGGTGAATTCTGTTGTTATTCCATTATTTATTATTCTGGTTGAATATCCCATTTCGGTCTTGATTACGCTTGACACAGTTCCATTCTTTATTATTACGCCGGAATATCACATGCGTGCGTTCTGGCGTGACACAGTTCCATTATTTATTATTCAATTGGGAATAAACTTCTATATGCAATCGATCTATCGCATACGAATGGTGAATCTTACATTATTCCATTCTTTATTATTTTGTTGGAATAACCTGTATATGTGGATTACCACATGCATGGTGAATGATCCTTTATATTCATTCCTTATTAAATTATGGAAATGATCTGTTTACGTTGATTATTATGAGAGTCATAATAAAAGTATTGGACTGATGAAAATCATGGGTATATGTAGTATTAGTAAGTGTTATGATAAGTTATGTTGGTTATTATGTGAAAACATAAAAGTTTCTTAGAAATCACAAAGGGTTGAAAATCAGATTTTGGTGAAAATGGAATATGAAATTCAATTGACCATATCTCCTATTATATTTTAAATTTTTTAGTGTGGTCAAGTTCAAGAGTTAGATCTATGAGTTTTTTAACTTATCCAGGTGGAATCACTAGAAAAAGTGTTGTAGATTTTCGTGTGGACTGATTTTAGCAAAGGAGTCAAAAGTTGCAAATTATGAAAAAGCTACTGCCTAGAAATTTAAAAGGGCATTTTCGGTCACTTAATTTGTGAGAAAAATTCCGGCCTTTTGGGACATGAAAATATATGGTATAGAGTACCTCCTGTCCAAAAATGAGCTCATTCCGACTTAAAATGAGCAAGTTATGACCATTTCAATATTTTGGTTTTTCCAACGAAAAATGCTATAACCGGAGTTCTATAACTCCGATGACCATAAAATTTAAACTGGAAGATCACGTTAACATGTATACGATCCAGCAAAGATTTGGAAATTTCTGGAGTTAAACTTGAGGTAGCTAATTTCTTAAGGAATTAATTAGAAATTGATTTTTGAAAATAGTAAATGAATTTTAAAATTTTTGAGAAAAATATATGTTCAATATGGGACTATATTCTGTTAAATCCCAGAAAAAAAATATTTTTGGGACTGATTTGGTATTTTTCATGAAAATGATCTAGTTATGAGTAAATGAGTTAAATATGTTATGTGAAGTAACAAAGTTGGAAAATAGGATTTTATGGCTTGGGAATCCTATATAGGGTATATGCCGATTTTTGATAAGGAATTTAATCATTGGTGATGAAATCTTATGAGTATGGCATTTTTGAATGATTAAATGCATTATTTGGTAAAGTGTAAATAATTAAAATATATTGTTATAATATTAATGATATTAGATTATGAGATTATTAAGTGATTGATAACATTGGGATATTCTTGAACCCTGAATAATTTATGTTATAAATGTTTAATATTTATCCTTTATCTCATTTGATTGATTCTTTATATCGTTGTCATGATCCTCATGCTTATATTGTGTTGAAAGTCATCTGTGACTTACGTGCATAGATGGACTTGGTATGATTATGACCAGGGATTATTCGGTATAATCATGACCGTAATGTTACAAATAATGTGGTAAAAGTCATCTTTGGCCTGTAGTGCATAGATGAACTTGGTATGATCATGACCAGGGATTATTCGGTATAATCATGATCGTAATGTTACAAATGATGTGGTAAAAGTCATCTTTGACCCGTAGTGTATAGATGGACTTGGTATGATTATGACCAGGGATTATTCGGTATAATCATGACCATAATTGAAAATACGAATATCCTTGGCCCGTAGTGCATGGATAATTCGTGGTCGTGATACTATTAAGCTGAGTCTCAGCATTATTGGTTTTCTGATTGTATATCTTTGTAATGTAGTGCAAAGTTGAATTTGTTGGTTATTGGTTTCTGATTTTATATCTTTAGGCGTAGTGGAAAGATGGACTGTTGGTTATTGGTTTTACAGTTGTATATCTTTGGCCTGTAGTGCAAAGATGGACTGTTGGTTATTGGGTATACAGTTGTATATCTTTGGCCGTAGTGCAAAGATGAATTTATTATTATGATTCTGAGTAGGAATTGTGATTTAGTATAACCATGATTTTTGATGCTTTAGGTGAAGATAGGTGATGAAAATTATCTTCATCATGGGTGCGAAAAGAAATTTAGAATCACAATTATGATTATGAGTTATTCATATGACTGTGGACATGAATTGTTGATTAATGTTACAGGGATAAAACATTATTGGTGGACTTTTAACATGGAGAAGATAATGGACCTGATGGTCTATTTGACTCTTTTAATGGATTGCTCGTTCCACTGCAACTATGGTTAAAAAGTTTTATCATCTACTATATGTTCTAAATCTCTGATTTATTACTGACGAAGGCTATTGATAATTTAATTATCTTTAGTCACGATATTCTTTACTGGGCTATTTGTGCTCACTCTTTTGCTTCACAATTCCTTTTAGGTAACAAGAGTGTAGCTGGGTCGAGCGAGGGTAACAGGGAATAGAACAGTGGTCTATACCTATTGAGGTTCTCCCTAAATAGTATGTAAATAATTTTATTGAGAACTTTAGATAAGTGTGTCGTATTTTATACGTCATTTGATATTTAATTTTGGTGAACCGAATAGGGTGAGGTGAACCCAACTTTGGAAGGGTGTTTTGCCACTATCATACAAGATGTCTAATGACATACAACCTCGTGTTATCATAAGACATGGTTGTGCACATCCACTTGCTGAGTATATTTACGAGCACTAGCTATATGATCTTGCAGTTTATTTGAAATATAATTTTCACTTAGAGACAGTGGAGATAGTTATATGTCAAGAGAAGACTCACCATTGGAAAGAAGATGATAGTAATCTTCTCATTTTTCTTTGGGGTCTATTGTGTCAACCAAGGATAATTCTGTGGACATATGATATCTATCATAACCTAGACGCATGGCCTCCCATGTACGAAGGTTTCCTTGAGCACTTCCAAAAGATTTTAATTTCTAAAACAGTTTTTGACTGTACTTTTATGTAAAGTACCATTGTAAGGTTGTGGTCGAGGCACCATGAGAGTTACATACATTTGTATTAAAACTCATAGTTTAATTGTGGTCGTATTCTGTACGACAGTTCAACAGTTGTATAAATAAAGTTTGTAATTGATTTTTATAGTGTGATATCTGGCGACTCAGAATGGGTGATGTATACCTATTTTGGGGGCGTCACATACTATACTTTGAAACTTAGAAACACGTTTGATATTCACTCAGTAGGAGTGAATGTTGAACAGTCCCCAGTTTGGGACTGTTATTGGATGTTATGTCTCTCACTTAGGCCGGTGCCAATACGAAACGGTACATTTTTGTTATTTTGAGGATTTTTCGACTGTTATCTCTATATGTTCTCTGAGTGCATACTTAGATTATGTTATCTTAGTCTATTTCGTGTGCTTGGAGACCATGGGGAGGTGCTGCTAAAATTTTCTTAAAACTCATGAAACGTACTCAACGTGTTTGCACTAGTGACGAGACGCATCCAATAACGGGATAGAAGCCTTACCCCTGTCCTACAGAGTGGAGATACTAGGTAAATCTAATTCATGCATGAATATCCAAATTAACTGAATCCGTCTTCTGTGTAGTTAAAAATGTTAACCGACTGGAGTTGGATGTACCGTAGGATACCCAGTGATGGGAGGGGATTAGTCTCGGCTTATCGTGTTGGGGTGTCTGATTTCTTGAACAAAGTACTAGAACATACAGATGATCCAAACGGGAAGATGTGATGCCCGTGTGTCAAGTACTGTAAAAACCTGATTTGGAAGAAAGTCGACGAGATTAAATTCAACTTATTTTCCCGTGGATTTGTGGATGAGTACTTCGTATGGACTCATCACGGGGAATTAGAAGTGATATCTATTATAACTTAGAAGCATGACCTCCTGTAAGACCCCATCTTTTTATAAATAAAGATTTAATTTCTCTAATTATTATTTTGAAATGGTAAGGGGTTGATTTAATTAATGTGATTAGTTATGGGTAAAAATGCGCGAATATTTTAAATAAGCAAGTGGTTATAAAATACTCATTGTTGTCGGGGAATATTCGTTTGGTCGTGGAATATTCTTCTTTATCTGGGAATATTAGATAAACAACAAGTATGACCATTTGTGGGCCCTATAATGGAAAAGCATCGGATAGAAAATGACAAGTATGAGTTTTTTTATAAATAATGGCGTAGTTATTACTGTTAACATCGTTGGAATACCCGGTGGTTAAAATCTGAGAATACGGTGTTGCAGACAAGATGATTATTGCAGTATTGCACCAATTATTGATTCTTACGTAAGAAGTCACTACTCAATAATTGTTACAGTAATTGCTGTTCAATATTTTATTTTATTGATTCAATAATTGCTATGTTGATATTTTATATTGTTGATTCAATAATTGTCACTGCACAGTATTTTCCATTATTAGATCAATAATTCATATTATTTGAATAATATTATTAGATAGCATTATTGGTAATGTCGAAGGAAGTTCTATCTAGGAAAGGGGTTTGGTCAACTAATTGCGCGCTAGTAAGGAGAAATTCTTATCGAAAAGTCCTCCCTTTCTTGCGAACGACCTGGTTGTCATTATTGTGTTTCTGTAATATTATTTGTGAATAATTAATTATTGATAAAAATGATAAAGAAATATTTATTTTATGTGGATATAAATGAAGGAATTAATGCTGAGGTATTTTATCAGTATTTTGTCTGAATGGAGGAATTTTTAGAAAAGTGACAATTGTTGAAAATTAATATTTTATTTATATTATTATATTACATTATAAATGTATAATGTGATAATATAATAATATAATAACGATGATATTTTTACAATGAATGTGCGATATATGAATAAATGAGGAGGAAGAGTATTTTTATTACAATAAATGCTAAAAACATGTTAAACATGTTGGTGGGCCCCATTTTTGACTAAATTTTGATTATAGCCTGCAAGTTCGTCCATTTGTGTATTTCGGTCATTTTTCGTTTAGAATTTAGAAAAACTTTTTTCTACAAAGTTGTAGAGAATTAAATTTTCTATGGAATGGACATAAAATTTGTATTTTTTTTTATTAAAGGGCTATTTATTATGAATTATTAAAGTTTTGTAATATTGGGTCCGAATTGATTTTATTACAATAAATGTTAAAACCATGTTTTGTGCATTCGTGGGCCCCACTAGTTGGTGTAAAATTCTGAAATCAAATTTTCAAAGTGTGCGTAGGAAAATTTTAAATAGATAATATTATTTTATTAAATTTTTTGCTTTGGTGTTCTACGCATTTTCCTATAAATAGAGTGTTTAGGTTAGAATTGAAAATCACACAAGAATCTGAAGTATTCTCTCTCTATTATATTGAGCGTATTTTTGTGAGTATTTAGATATCTTGAGTGTTGTTATACAGTACAAGTTTCCTTCAGCATTATATCCGATATTTCAGTTAGAATTACTGTTCTTTTAAGGTAAGGGATGTTATTTTTTTCGTAAATGATATTATTTCTTTCAATATGATTATACCGAAATATTGGTATAAATTTTATTATGAAATTTTTAACTTTTTATGTCGAGATTACTATTCACGTATACCGCACTATTCATGTTTACAACACTGTGATACCCCCAAGATAGGTATACATCACCCATTCTGAGTCGCCAAATACATGGTACAAAATTTAAATACAAACTTCTTTTATACAATACGACAAAAGCCTAGCTGAGAGTTTTAACACAAATATTTTCTTCTAGACAATATTCACACTCAATGGAGTCCTCATTATAATTATTATCACACTATTTTATAGAATACTGAGAACTACTATAGCCACTTATCCTAAACCATCACTCCATTCCCCGACTCATCCCAACTATATTCTCATTTCCTAAAGAGAACAATGAAAGAAAAGGGTGAGCTCAACTAGCCCAGTAAGAAATATTATGACTAAGATAATTCAGAATAAATTATCCTTAGCTTTCAACAGTATAACAACTAATAGAATACAATAGACAACAAGTTTTAGATCAACAACTGCAGCGGAATAAGCAATCCATTAGAAAAGTCAAGTAGAACATGATATCTACTATCTTTTATGATTTAAAAGTTTATCATCAATTTTATCACTGAGACTCAGCTTAATAAATAATCCACATCACTTAATTATACATTCGTATCATGACCACGAATTATCCATGCACTTCGGGCCAAGGATAATTCGTGTTTTCACCAATGGTCATGATCATGCCAAACAACAATTCATCTTTGCACCATTGGCCGAAGATAACGCATGGTTATGATCATACCAATATCTGTCCATCAATGCACTACGGGCCGATGAGGAATTTTACCACATCATGTATAACATTATGGTCATGATTATACCGAATAATCCCTGGTCATAATCATACCAATCAACAGTCCATCTATGCACGTAAGCCACATATGACTTTCATCACAATATAAGCATGAGGATGATGATAATGATATAAGAATTCAATTAAATGAAAGCAAGGATAAATTTATTGATTTATAATTTAATTTATCCAAAATTCAATAATATCCAAATTGTCAACATGATACTTCTTTGTGGAGTAAAATTCAAGAATAATATTGTATCAAAAATGATTTGGACCGAAAAGAAATCAATTTTTATCATGAATAGTACCCCGGGTGAATAGTACCTAAGTGAATAGTACTTCAGGAATAGTACTCTTTGAATAGTACCTTGTGAATAGTACTTTGTGAATAAAATCCTGTGAATAGTACTTTATGAATAGTACTTCGTGATAATACTTTTTGAATAGTACTTTGTGAATAGTACCATATTTATGAATAGTACCCATAACTAATACTTTGTGAATAGTACCGTATGTATGAATATAAATGAATAGTACCCATGAATAGTACTCCGGCATGAAAAGCTTAAAATTTAACAAGAATGTTAAAAAAAATATCCTTGTGAAACAATACTAGATGAAGCACAAATTTCAAGGATATTCTACTAATTTCACGGAGTATAGAAGCAATACTTTAACAAAATAAGTGTAAAATTAGGAATACGAATCGAAATAATATTACTTACATACTACACGTAGTATGGAAGAAAATATTATTTCATACATACGGATATCAAACAAAATAATATACGAATAAGAAATAAATAACATCCCTTACGAATACGATAGAAATAATACCTCTTACCTTAGTAGAAGGCTGAATACTGTAATAGTGAAGTAGCAGAATACTCCTCTTCTTTCTCTCTATAGCTTCTCTCTCTATAATTGCTCTTGTGAGTCTTAGTGAATTGGTGAGAATGAAAGAAGAATGAGCTTCTATTTATAGGAAAACATAGTTTTGATAATTGCACGATTTGGGGCTCGATTTATTACAGAATAGTACCTTCATCTTTTTCTCTATTTTTAATTTAGTCCTACAAGTATTATCAAACTTGCACCACCTCCCCTAATAGTATATGCATGCAGGTGAATCAATAGTACATGCATGTGAATCAATAGTTCCATTAATGTGAACAAATAGTTATATGCGTGTGAATTAATAGCAATTAATTGCTTATTTATCCGATTAATTACCCGATTGGTCAATTTAACCTTCAGAAATCAATTATTATCGAAATAAATGTCGATTTCCACTAACACTAATAATCCTAACACAATGGAAATATCAATTTCATCTTTAATCAACACGAACTTATTCAACATTAATATTATAACTCATAATATTTAACAACCAGATCATTCCCAGGAGAGAGAGGGCTTTCCGATAAGGATTTCTCCCTATTTGCGTGAAATTAGGTGACCAAACCCCTTTCTTCGATAGAACTTTCTAGACATTATCAATAATGCAAATAATAATATGAATAACTTTGTCGTCTCAATTATTGATTTAATAATATAAAATATTATGCAAATGATACTATGACAATAATTGAATTAATAATATGAGAGATATTATGCAGCAATTACTTTTGCAATAATTGAATAAAACTGAGTGACTTCTGATGTAAGCATCAACAATCAAAGATACTGTACAATACCGTATGCTACTATGCAACCACACGTATTACTGTACTTTTATCACCGGGTATTTTAACAGTTTAATGGTAAAACTTTCATCGCTATTTTTATAAAAAGACATTTATGTCATTTTCTAACTCCGACAATACTTCCGTTATGGGGTCCACCTATGATTTTGCCGTTGTACGAATATTCTCTGATAAAATGAATATTCCCCAACCAATCGAATATTTTATGACAACTTGCATACTTTGCAAAATTTATAAATACTACCCACAACTATAACATTATATTAAATCCACACCTTAATATTAAAAAATATTTTGAGAAATTAAATCTTTATTCATAAAATTTGGGATTTTACAACCTCCCCTCCATATGAAATTTCGCCCTCGAAATTTACGTACGTACCTGGTATGCCGAAGATGTAAGGATACCTTGCTTAGATTCTAACTCTTGAGGTATAACTTTTGAGTGTAGAATATATTCCTTCTTATCCAAGAATTTAACAGGTATCTCCTCATACTTTAAATCTTCTGCTATCACGTCTAGTTCTAATTAAATAATGTGGTTCGGGTCGTCCACATATATATGTAACATCAATACGTGAAAAACGTTATGAACACGCGACATACTTGGCGGTAAAACGAGTCTATAGGCCATAGTTCCTACTCAATCGAGGATTTCAAATACACTAATAAAATCTAGGGTTGAGATTTCCTCTCCTCGTCGATTCTTACTTCTAGAATAACGCCTTCTTGCACCTTCTTCTTCATATTCATCAGCTCCGGGTCTGTAGCTTGAGTGACTTTAACTTTATCAATTAAAGTCGATTCTAATCGTATATTCGCTATTTTCGCTTAGGTTCTTGAAGTCTTTAACTCTATCTCCATCTTTTGTAAGTCATACGAAATGGGTCTTTGTGTTAACAATATCGCATTCGTAAACACATACGATCTTCTATTCAATGTGTCAACTACCACATTCACTTTTCTAAGATGGTATTGAATGGTATTATCGTAATCTTTAATAGCTCGAGCCAACGTTTTCGACTCGATTTACATTAGTTTTGGGTGAAGAAATATTTTGAGGATTCTAGAAATGGGTTTCGTACTGGGGTCAATACAAAATTTGATTTCACGCTCTAGGGTAGGCCAGGAAGTTCTTCGGGGTATACGTCAGGAAATTTATTAACGATAAAAATATCATTCAAAACTGTGACTCTCATCCAAGACTTGGATAGCACGTCACATTGATACCTATCAACTTGCCACCGTTATTCACGGCTTCCCCTACGGAAAGTCTGGCTTCGGTGCATTCCAAGACTTGGAGTCACCAGCGAAAGGTTTGGGGCTCTTTACATATGACTTAATATGACGGTGATTAACTTTAGTGGTTTGGTTACTTGAATTTTCATAACAGGTTGGTTAGGAAGGCTAACAACCTTACGAAAACAATCAATTTTAGCATGATAAGTATTTAACCAGTCGATTCCTAAAATCACATCAAATATAATTATTTTCAAAGAGATAAGATTGACATGTAACGTGAGGGTGTCGATTTGAATCAAACAAGATTTATAAAAAGTAAATGTAACGAAGGTTTCACCTAAAGGAGTTTCAACCAATAAGCCAAAGTTTAATTTCTCCCGAGTTAAATTTAAACGTTGAGCGCAAATAGGAGAAATAAAAGAGTGGGTAGAACTGGTATCAAATAAGGTATAGACTTCACAATAGTTTATAATTAACTTACCCGTGAAAACTTCATTCGTGTTCCTCGACAAACGCTCTCACTTAAACTACCGACTTTGACTTATCTGGGACATTCTTTGGCGTCACCATCCCAGCTGGACTTGACTTCACTACACGACAAAATCGAGCTAAATGACCTTTTTGTCCGTAATTGAAACACGCTTTGGGTTACTGCATACAGTTTGGACGGATGTGTCTCTCCTGTCCGCATTTGAAACATATAACTGGTGGTCGTTCTTCTTCCTTTGAAACAGGTGCTGGTGCTGCTGTCTTTCCATCATTATTGAACCTTCTCTTCATGAAGTTGTTCTCACTTAGTTCACCTTTCCTATTATATTAGCCATGATTACCACCGAAGTGGTTACCATTTCTTGCCTGATAATTTCCTTCACGATGGTTATCGTTGTTTCGATGGCCGTTTCCACAGGTACGATTATTATCATGTTGTTTGTTGTTGCCTTTTGATTGGGTTGACTCATTATCGCGCTCCAATAACTGAGCCCTATTCACAAAATCTGAATATAAACAAAGTTTGTGAGAAATGAGGTATTGACGTATTTTGGGTTTCAAACCTCGCAGAAACATTCATGTCATTCACTCCTCATTATCAACCAAATGGGATGTAAACCAGGATAACTCCGCAAACTTAGCCTTGTACTGCAACACGGTCATATTATTTTGCTCCAGCTTGATGAATTCAACCTCCTTCATGTGACGAATTCTTTCGAGAAATTACTTGTCGTTGAACAATTCTTAGAACTTCTCCCAAGACATCTTGAGTGCGTCAGGCTGGGTACATTTTACAGATTCCCACCAATGATCTGCCTCTTCTCGCAACATAAAGGTTGTAAAGAGAACCTTTTGCTCCTCTGAGCATTCCAAGACATCCAATATCTTGGTGATCTGCTTTATCCACGTCTCTGCCTTAAGTGGTTCTGGCTTTCCTAAAAACTCTGGCGATCCCAGCTCCTTGAACTGCTTAGCGGTGACCAGCCGTGAGTTGCCAGTGTTTACACCTGCATTTTGAACATGAGTCTCTCTCATTTGGTTTTGCATAAATTCTAAAAAGTTCCTAAACATACCATCGTTCGTCATTTGGTCGGTGTTGTTGTTTACATGAGGATTATTGCCTTCCTGATGCACATTATCCTGGTTATTGATCAGCGGTGACTCAACGGTCTCATGTGCTCCATTACTTATCTCAACATTTTCAGATGCCATTTTAATGTCACAAATCAAGGGTTAATTGACATGCCACATATTATTCCTATATTCTGACCAACCAATTAAATAACAAATAAACTTAGGTAGGTCATACTAGCGAAGGATTTACCCGTCACTCCCCTCCTAGTTCTAGTCTCACATCTCAGCCAAGGATCATATCCCTAAGCTTTGATACCAACTGTGACGCCCCCAAAATAGGTATACATCACCCATTCTGATTCGCCAAATACATGGTACAAAATTTAAATACAAACTTCTTTTATACAATACGACAAAAGCGTAGCTGAGAGTTTTAACACGAATATTGTCTTCTAGACAATATCCACACTCAATGGAGTCCTCAGTATAATTATTATCACACTATTTCATAGAATAGTGAGGACTACTATAGCCATTTATCCTAAACCATCACTCCATTCCCCGACTCATCCCAACTATATTCTCATTTCCTGAAGAGAACAATGAAAGAAAAGGGTGAGCTCAACTAGCCCAGTAAGAAATATTATGACTAAGATAATGCAGAATAAATTATCCTTAGCCTTCAACAGTATAACAACTGATAGAATACAATAGACAACAAGTTTTAGATCAACAACTGCAGCGGAATAAGCAATCCATTAGAAGAGTCAAGTAGAGCATGATATCTACTATCTTCTATGATTTAAAAGTTTATCATCAATTTTATCGCTGAGACTCAGCTTAATAAATAATCCACATCACTGAATTATCCATGCACTACGGGCCAAGGATATTCATTAGTATCACGACCACGAATTATCCATGCACTACGGGCCAAGGATATTCGTGTTTTCACCAATGGTCATGATCATGCCAAACAACAATTCATCTTTGCACCCTTGGCCGAAGAGAACGCATGATTATGATCATACCAACATCTGTCCATCAATGCACTACGCGCCAATGAGGACTTTTACCACATCATTTGTAATATTACGGTCATGATTATACCGAATAATCCCTGGTCATAATCATACCAATCAACAGTCCATATATGCACGTAAGCCACATATGACCTTCATCATCACAATATAAGCATAAGGATGATGACAATGATATAAGAATTCAATTAAATGAAAGTAAGGATAAGTTTAAAAGATTTATAATTTAATTTATCTAGAATTCAATAATATCCAAATTGTCAACATGATACTGCTTTGTGGAGTAAAATTTGAGAATAATATTGTATCAAAAATGATTTGGACCGAAAAGAAATTAATTTTTGTCATGAATAGTACCCCAGGTGAATAGTATTCGAGTGAATAGTTCCCCGTGAATAGTACTTCGGGAATAGTACTCTTTGAATAGTATCCCGTAAATAGTACTTGTGAATAAAATCCCATGAATAGTACTTCGTGATAGTACTTTTTGAATAGTACTTTGTGAATAGTACCGTATTTAATTTATGAATAGTCCAATATTTATGAATAGTGCCCATGAATAGTACTTTGTGAATAGTGTTGTACATATGAATAGTGTCTTATAAATGAATAGTACCCATAAATCGTACTCCGGCATTAAAAGCTTAAAATTTAACAAGAATGTTCAGAAAAATATTATTGTGAAATGATACTAGATGAAGCGCAAATTTCAAGGATACTCAACTAATTTCACGGAGTATAGAAGCAATACTTTAACAAAATGAGTGTAGAATCAGGAATACGAAACGAAATAATATTACTTACATACTACAGAGTATGGAAGAAAATATTATTTCATACGGATATTGAACAAAAATAATATCCCTTACGAATAAGAAATAAATAACATCCCTTATGAATACGAAAGAAATAATACCCCTTACCTTAGTATAAGGCAGAATACTGCAATAGTGAAGTAGCAGAATACTCTTCTTCTTTCTCTCTATAGCTTCTCTATCTATAATTGCTCTTGTGAGTCTTAGTGAATTGATGAGAATGAAAGAAGAATGAACTTCTATTTATAGGAGAACATAGTTTCGATACTAGCATGTTTTGGGGCTCGAATTATTACAGAATAGTACCTTCATCTTTTCCTCTATTTTTAATTTAGTCCTACAAGTATTATCAAACTTGCACCACCTCCCCTAATAGTACATATATGTGAATCAATAGTTCCACTCATGTGAACAAATAGTTATATGCATCTGAACTAATAGCAATTAATTGCTCATTTATCCGATTAATTACCCGATTGGTCAATTTAACCTCCAGAAATTAATTATTATCAAAATAAATGTTGATTTCCACTAACACTAATAATCCCAACACAATGGAAATATCAATTTCATCTTTAAACAACATGAACTTATTCATCATTAATATTATAACTCATAATATTTAACAACCAGATCATTCCCAGGAGAGAGAGGGCTTTCCGATAAGGATTTCTCTCTATTGGCGCACAATTAGCTGACCAAACTCCTTTCCTCGATAGAACTTTCTAGACATCGTCAATAATACAAATAATAATATGAATAACTTTGTCATCTCAATTATTGATTTAATAATATAAAATATTATGCATATGATACTATAACAATAATTGAATCAATAATATGAAAGATATTATACAGCAATTACTTTTGCAATAATTGAATAAAACTGAGTGACTTCTCACGTAAGCATCAATAATCAAAGATATTGTACAATACCATGTGCTACTATAAAACCACGCGTATTACTGTACTTTTACCACCGGATATTTTAGCAGTTTAACAGTAAAACTTTCGTCGTTATTTTTATAAAAAGACATTTATGTCATTTTCTAACTCCGACAATACTTCCGTTATGGGGTCCACCAATAATTGTGTCTTTATACGAATATTCCCTGATAAAACGAATATTTCCCGACCAATCGAATATTTTATGACAACTTGCATACTTTGCAAAATTTATAAATACTACCAACAACTATAACATTATATCAAATCCACACCTTAATATTAAAAAATATTTCGAGAAATTAAATCTTTATTCATAAAATTTGGGGTCTTACAGACACTATTCACGAATACGACACTATTCACAGAAAAATTAAATTTTCTTTTCGTTGTCCAAGTTGTCTGTTATGGTTCTTATCTTTGATTGGATCTATGTTTTGAACTTTATTCTTGAATTTTGCTCCACAATTGATTATTATGGAGTATTCTTGAACTTGAATAAACTAAATTAAGAATCCCTAATCGTGTCCTTTATCTCACTAGATTCGTTCTTTAAAATATTTTTCATCAGCCTCAGTCTTAAATGGTGATACTTGATAAATATCTTTGGCCTGTAGTGCAAAGATGAATGATTAACTGATGAATATCTTTGGCCCATAGTGCAAAGATGGACATGTGTTGAGATGAACATGACCAACTAGTGATACAAATGAATATCTTTGGCCCGTAGTGTAAAGATGAATATTTGATTTATGATGTATATTGATTGATATTACAGAGATAAAATATTGATGATGGAATTTTAAATCATAGAAGATAATAGACTTCATTCTCTACTTAACTCTTCTAATGAATTGTTGTTTCCGTTGTAGTTGTTGATCTAAAACTTGTTGTCTATTGTATTCTATCAGATTTTTCCATGTTGAGGACTAACGATAATTTGTTCTACATTATCTTGGTCATAACATTCTTTACTAGGCTAGTTGAGCTCACCCTTTTCCTTTTTGTTCTATTTTTTTTCTCAGGAGGCATGAATATAGCGGGAACTAGTCGGGGTATGGAATGATGGTTCTAGATAGTTATTTTAGTAGTCCTTAGTATTTTGTAAAATAGTGTATCAATAATTTTAATGAGGACTTATTTGAGTGTGGATATTGTCTAGAAGACAATATTTGTTTTTAAACTCAAAGTGTATGTGTTGTCGTATTTTGCACGGCAATTGTAATAATAAAGTTGTAGTTGTTTCTGTACCATGTATTGGGCGACTCAGAATGGGTTGTGTGAACCTATTTTGGGGGCTTCACACCTCCCATTTACGAAGGTTTTCTTGAGAATTTTCCAAAGATTTTAATTCTTAAAATAGTTATTGACTGTACATTTATAAAGAGTGTTATTAGTTTTGAGTGTGAACACTACACATAAAGGTACAGTCAATAACTGTTTTAAAAATTAAAATATTTGGAAAATGCTCAAGAAAACCTTCGTATATGGGAGTCCATGCTTCTAAGTTATAATAGATATTATATGACTTGAGAATTAACTTTGGTTGACCGCCAATATACCCCAAAAAAGAATGAGAAAATTACTATCATGTTCAGTCCAATGATGTGTAAATATCTTTTAATTTTATTGTAAGACCCCAAATTTTTAAGAATAAAGATTTAATTTCTCTAATTATTATTTTGAATAATAAGGTGTTGATTTGATATAATGCTTTAGTTATGGGTGAAATGTGCAAATTTTAAAAAGTAAATAATTTTATAAGTTGTCATATAATATTCGTTTGGTCGTGGAATATTCTTTTCGTCGGGGAATATCCGTACGACGGCGCAATCATTAGTAGACCACATAATGGAATAACTGTCATATATATAAAGAGACAGAAATAACATTTTTATAAAAATAACGACAAAACTTTTACCGTTAACTGTTGAAATACCCGGTGATAAAAGTATAGTAATACACGTGGTTTCACAGTAGCACACGGTATTGCAAAGTAATTTTTATTATTGATTCTTAAGAAGTTACTTTGTTTCGTTCAATAATTGCCACAGTAATTATTACATGGTATCTCATATTATTGATTCAATTATTATCACAGTATTATCTGCATAATATTTTATATTATTAAATCAATAACTGATGCAACATAATTATTCATATTATTAGTTAGCATTATTGGCAATGTCTAGAAAATTTTGTCGAGGAAAGGGGTTATGTTATATAATTGTGCGCCAATAAAGATAAATCCTTATCGGAAAGCCCCCACTTTCTTGGAAATGATCTGGTTGTTAATATTGTGAGCTTATAATATTATTTATGAATAATTATTTTGTGGTGGATATTGGTTCAATTTTGATATAAATGAAGGAATTTAGCATGAAATATTTATTGAAAGTTTGTAATTATTTTTTTTGATAAAAAAATCATTCAAATATATTATTATAATATTATAATTTTTTTTTATAATTTAAATGGCAATATTATTATAATAATATATAATCTTTAGCATGTGAATAAAAGTGAAGTGAAGGTTATGATTTTGATTTGGTATTTTTTAAAACCATGTGTTGGTATTCATTTTCCCGCTTAATTGTTTTTCTTCTTTCTTCCAAGATGGTGGATGGCAACTTATCATGCAATTCTTCTCCAAATTGTGGGCCCCAATTATTGAAAATGAAAGGAGTTAGGCAAAATTAGGCAGAGAAGAAGAAAAAAAAAGAGTTCGGCAACCTGTTTGTTTTTCCTCCGAAGATGCACTATAAAAAGGGAGGTTACCCCTCCTTCCTCAACACACCATTTCAATATAAGAAATTATTATTCTATAGTATTTTGAGTATTTCTCTCGAGTATAAGAATACTTTGAGTGTAGCTTTTTGTGCAAGATTTTCTCAGAATAATATCCGATATTTCAGTTAAATCCAGTTTCTACTAAGGTAAATGATATTATTTTATTTCAATACTCGTAAGAAATATAATTTTCTTTCATACTCCATATTATGAAAGTGAAATTATTTCATTTCATATTACTAAATTTAAACTTACTATGGTAAGTATTGCTTCTATAATTCCTGAAATGATTAGAAATTCCTTATGTTTTGCGCTTCATCTAATATTATTTCACTGGAATATTGGTCTGAATTTTCTTATTAGATTTTTAGTCTTTCCATGCCTGGTTACTATTCATACGGTACTATTCATGGGCACTATTTATATGGTACTATTCACGAGTACTATTCACAACAGAATTTAATTTTTTGTTTTGTCCAAATTATTTTTGATACATGAATATCATTCTTGAATTTTACTTCACAAATAGTTATCATGTTGACAATTTGGACATTTTTGAACTCTGGATAAATTGAATTAGAAAATGTCTAATATTTATCCTTCATCTCACTTGAATGAATCTTTACATCATTGTCATCATCCTCATGCTTAAAGTGTACTGGAAGTCATCTTTGACCGTAGTGCAAAGATGGACTGTTGATTGGTATGATTATGACCAGGAATTATGTATTGGTATAATCATGACCTTTAATGTTAAAAATAAGGTTTGTGGTGAAATTCCTCTTTGGCCCGTAGTGTGACGCCCCCAGAATAGGTATACACCACCCATTCTGAGTTGCCAAATACATGGTACAGAATTTAAATATAAACTTCTTTTATAAAATACGACAAAACGTAGCTGAGAGTTTTCACAAGAATATTGTCTTCTAGACAATATCTAAACTCAAATGGAGTCCTCATTACATTTATTATCACACTATTTCATAGAATAGTGAAGACTACTATAGCCACCATCTCGGAACATCAATCCGTTCCCCGACTAGTCCCAGCTACGTTCTCATTTCTTGAAAACAACAATGAAAGCAAAAGGGTGAGCTCAACTAGCCTAGTAAGAAATATTATGATTAAGATAATGCAGAATAAATTATCGTTAGCCTTCAACAGTGTTAAAGTAATAAACAATAAGTTTAACCGCAGCAGAACAAGCAATCCATTAGAAGAATCAAGTAGAGCATGATATCTACTATCTTTTATGATTTAAAAAGTTTATCATCAATTTTATCGCTGAGACTCAGCTCAATAAATAATCCACATCACTGAATTATCCATGCATTACGGGCTAAGGATATTCATTAGTATCACATCCATGAATTTTCCCTGCACTACGGGCTAATGATATTCGTGTAATCACCAATGGTCATGATCATGCCAACAATTGTCCATCAATGCACTACAGGCCAATGGAGACTTATACCATATCATTTGTAACATTACACGTCAGGATTATACCGAATAATCCATGGTCATAATCATACCAATCAACAGTCCATCTATGCACTACGGCTATAGATGATTTTCATCACAATATAAGCATGAGGATGATGACAATGATAAGAATTCAGTTAAAAGAAAGCAAAGGATAAATTTTTAAGGATTTATAATTTAATTTATTCAGAATTCAATAATGTCCAAATTGTCAACATGATACTGCTTTGCGGAGTAAAATTCAAGAATAATATTTTATCAAAAATGATTTGAACAGAAAAGAAATAAATTTTTGTCATGAATAGTACCCCGAGTAAATAGTACCTGAGTGAATAGTACCTCATAAATAGTACATCGGGAATAGTACCTTATGAATAGTACTTCGTAAATATTACTCCATGAATAGTTGATAAGTAGGTTTTAGACCTACTTATTGGTTACCAACTTACTGGAATTTTGCTCAGCTTAAGTATTTTTAGTATGTTTTTATTGCTTTTTGTGTTTGTTTTGCAGTTTGCAGAGAAAACTCCTAAGGCATGGAAATGGCACGACATGGAAAGATATGGCATAACAATGGCTAGGATGAAAAAGGCAGCTGAGCTCAAGCAATGCAAGAGGGTCTTTGAAATGGTAAGGTGAAGAAGAAAGAAGTGAAGAAAAGAAGAAGAATTATCATCAGCAGCATCACGGCAGCATAACACCAGCAGAGTGCAGAATGTAGAAGCCGCGCGGCCGTGCCCATGTAACACGGGGACTCAGCATGCCCTTGCCAGGATAAGAGCAGATAACAAGAAGTGCCAGCGCGGCCATGCCGAGTAACAAGCTAACCCCAGTGCGCCCGCGCCTAACTCCTCTTATATCATCGCACGGCCGCGTCAGTCAAGCATGAATTAAATGTTGACTTTTTATTTTAAGCTGCTGAGCGTGATTTCCATTATAAGGTGTATTGGCTGGTTTGAAAAGATGTATTCTATCAGTTAGTATTTACTATTTTAGGTTTTTATGGTATAAAGAGAATCCATAGCATTTCTCTACCATTTTGAGCTTCTCTCTAGATTGAACAGATTGTAAATATTGGTTTTCATTTTGGTGATGATTTTAGACCTGAACTAGCTTAAAGACACATTGTGGAGCAGGATTTTATCAGATTTGCCTTCTTATTTTTATTAAATCCCTTTACTCTCTGTGTTATTTCAATGCTTGGCTTAAATCCCATAATGGTTGTTGATTCAGCAATGAAGTAACTTCCATTATGGGATTCTAATGAAGTTTATTGCGTAGTTCAGTCTTGTATGCCTATTTGTGATTGTTTGTATGGTTATGTTTGGATTGATTAACATGGTTGCACTTAAATATTGAATTCTTGATCACCATTCACCCTAATTACTTGTATGGAATTGAAAAAGGAAATATAAGTACAGATTTAACCATGTTAGCATGTGTTCATGAGATTTACATGTGTTAGGTTTCGTGATTCGTGACCTGGATAGACATATACTGGTTTACCATGTGTAGTCATTAAGAGAGCTTGTGCTTAAATCATTGTTGCTTGTAATTCATATAGACATATAGTGGGTTAGGTAATATTAATGATCATATGAATTCTATCATTTTGTGGATTTTGTGTGAATTGGACATGGTACATTGAAAGATGAACATGTTTCACTTTTGTGCTCTGGACTAGCTATCCATGTTAACTAATCAGGCATAATAATAGGCGTGCAATCTGATAAAGCATTAAAAGACATTAGGATCCCATTTCTCTCTATTTTGATTCCCTTAATTTAGTAATTAATAATTTTTGTGTTGATAAGTAATCTAGATTTCAATTTACTTGTTAATTGATCGTTTAAGCAACCAGAAATAGTGATAAGGTTGTTGCATGCTAGTGTAGAATTATTCACCTTTCTCCGTGGGAATGATACTTTCTTAATCTGTACTAATTGTTGACCCGTGTATATTTGTATGAGTTAGAGTCTGTTTTGTTAACCCAAAACAAGCCCAACAAGTTTTTGGCGCCGTTGCCGGGGAAAGGCGTTTATTTTTATTACTGTCATCATTAACTAAAGCTAGATTTGTTTAACTCGAACAATTCTTATCTTATCTCATTTCTATATTACTTTTGTTTACCTTTCAAGTACTTGTGTATAGTATATGCGCACACGATCGTCAAATCCTAAGTTAATTCTTGCACAGGACAATATCAACGGTAGAGCTTGTAGAGTAGGTGCATGTCAAAATACACAAGTAAATACTGAGACATCATCAACCAACATAGCAGAAGAGCATAGAGAAGAACACAGAGCCTTAGGGGATTACTCTATACCCAAAATTAATGAGTTGTAGTCGAGCATTGTAAGGCCAACTATAGCAATAAACACCTTTGAGATTAAGCCAAGCACGATACAGATGGTATAGAATTCAGTTTAATTTGGGGGTGCTGCTATTGATGACCCCAATGAGCATTTGTTGAGTTTCATCGAGATATGTGACACTTTTAAATACAATGGTGTGTCAGATGATGCAGGCTCATACTGTTTCCATTTTCTTTGAGGGATAAGGCAAGAAGTTGGCTCCATTCATTACCATCGGGGTCAATCACCACATGGGAGGACTTAGCATAGAAGTTCTTAGCCAAATTTTTCCCTATGGCTAAGACAGCAAAAATGAGAACGGCGATTACCCGATTTGAGCAGCAATAGGGAGAGTCACTATATGAGGCCTAGGAACGCTACAAAGAAATGCTAAGGAAATTCACTCATCATGGAATGCCTGATTGGATGGTTATAAATACCTTCTACAATGGTTTGGGTTGGCAGTCTAGGCCAATAGTAGATGCTGCTGCAGGAGGAGCCTTGTGGGCTAAAAGCTATGAAGAAGCTTATGATCTTATTGAGACTATGGCTGCGAACGATTTTTAGAATCCAACAACCAGGATGCCACAACCAAAAGTTGTAGGGATGTTAGAGGTGGATACCATTACAGCATTGTCAGCCCAAATGGCAGCCATGGCAAACAAGATGGATTCATTGGCGGAGAATAAAGTAAAGCCAGTTGCTTATGTATGCGAGATTTGTGTGGGGTCACATCAAACAGACCATTGCGCTATTAGTTCAGAATCAGTGCATTTTGTGAGCAACTACCAAAAGCCCCAAAATCTGTACCAAAATTCATGCAATCTCAACAACCGCAACCATCCCAATTTTAGTTGGAGCAACAATCAGAACATGCAACAACAGTAACCACAAAATTTTTTTAAATCTCAACTACAATACCAACCACAACAATCTCACCAGTAATATGCACCCAAACCTCCTTACCCTCATGTATTTCAACAACAACAGCAACAACATCTACCACCTGCACCTCAATCAGAAATGAACTCAGAGATGGAAGAAATGATGCTGAAGTACATAGCAAACATTGAGGTTATGATTAAGAGCCAGGCTGTGGCTATCAAGAACTTGGAAACTCAAATGGGTCAAATGGCCAGTATATTGAACAGTAGACCACAAGGGACTTTGCCAAGTAATAATGAAGCCAATCCAAGAAGGGAAGGAAAAGAGCAGTGTCAAGCCATCACACTAAGATCAGGGAACCAGATTGCAAACTTACAGGCCGGTGCGCCCACGCCTAATATAGAAGGGAATCCAGCGCGACCGCGCCAAGAGGAAGTTAGCTCGGATGATGGTTTGACAAAAGAAGGTTCTGAACAGAGGGTAGTGGAAAAGGATCATGAGGAGTTGCCTGAGAAACCCATAACCAAACCACCACCTGTGTACCCTCCTGTTCCTTATCCACAGAGATTGCAAAAGCAAAGATAAGATAAACAATTTGCCAAGTTTTTGGAGGTATTCAGGAAACTGCAGATCAATATACCATTTGTAGAGGCTTTAGAGCAAATGCCGAGCTACGCGAAGTTCATGAAGGGAATTCTATCAAGAAAGAAATGACTAGATGACTTTGAGACAGTGGCCTTGACAGAAGAGTGTAGTGCAGTGCTATACCATAAGCTACCTCCAAAGCTTAAGGATCCGGGCAGTTTCACAATACCATGCTCCATTGGAAAGATGTGTTTCAACAAATGACTATGTGACTTAGGGGCGAGCATAAACTTGATGCCTCTGTCAGTATTCAATTAGTTGAGATTGCCGGCTCCAAAGTTAACGAATATATCACTACAGCTTGCTGACAGATCCATCACTTATCTAAGGGGTATTGTTGAAGACGTTTTGGTTAAAGCAGATAAATTTATCTTCCCAGCTGACTTCATCATTTTAGATTATGAAGAGGATAGAAATATACCAATCATCCTTGGCAGAGCTTTCCTAGCCACAAGACAAACTCTAATAGATGTCCAGAAGGGAGAGTTGACAATGAGAGTGCATGATCCAGAAGTCACCTTCAATGTTTTTAAGGCTATGAAGTTCCCCACCGACGAGGAAGAATGCTTTAGGATTGATATGGTAGACAGAGTGTTGAATGAAGAAGTTGGAAATTTGGTTGATATTGAATCTTTGAAGAGTGCTATATTTGGAGATTTAAAGATGGAAGATAATGAGATTGCAGAATTTGTGAACATTCTTGACACAACAGCACAGTTTTGAAGATTTAAGATTCCTATCGAGCCACTCAAACTTTCTGAGGAGACATTAGCACGACTCAAGCCTTCTCTTGAGATGCCTCCAGATCTTGAACTTAAACCTCTTCTAGATCACTTAAGGTATGCATTCTTAAGTGAATTTTCAAAGTTGAAGGTTATTCTTTTTAATACACTAACATTTTTCCAAGAAGATAAACTGCTACGAGTACTAAGAGACATCAAATCAGCAATTGGATGGACCATAGCAAACATAAAGGGGATCAGTCCCTCATTCTGTATGCACAAGATTGTGTTGGAAAAT
Source organism: Panax quinquefolius (assembly GCA_020205615.1). Lineage (NCBI taxonomy): Eukaryota > Viridiplantae > Streptophyta > Magnoliopsida > Apiales > Araliaceae > Panax > Panax quinquefolius. The sequence goes on from CM035159.1 coordinate 95,761,185, forward strand.
GATAGTAAGCCATCAGTTGAGCAACAACGTAGACTGAATCCTATTATGAAGGAAGTTGTTAAGAAGGAGGTTCTGAAGTGGTTAGATACAAGGATTATATATCCGCTATCAGACATCTCTTGGGTGAGCCCAATGTAATGTGTGTTGAAGAAAGGCGGTATGACCATGGTATCCAACGAAAACAACGAGCTAATACCTACCAGGACAGTGACGGGTTGGAGAGTCTGCATGGATTACCGCAGACTGAATAAGGCTACAAGGAAAGACAATTTTCCCCTCCCGTTCATTGATCAGATGTTAGATAGGCTTGCCGGTCATGAATACTACTACCTTCTGGATGGGTATTCAGGATACAATCAAATAGTGATAGCCCTAGAAGACCAAGAAAAGACTACCTTTACTTGTCCTTATGGAACATTTGCGTTTAGAAGGATGTCTTACGGGTTGTGCAATGCCCTGACCACATTTTAGAGGTGTATAATGGCCATTTTCTCGGATATAGTTGAGCACAATGTTGAAGTCTTCATGGATGACTTCTCGATTTTTAGAGATTCATTTGACCTGTGTTTGGATAATTTGGTAATGGTGTTAAAAAGATGTGTTGAGACAAATCTTGTTCTGAATTAGGAAAAATATCATTTTATGGTACAAGAAGGTATAATTCTGGGACATAAAGTTTTGAAGAAAGGATTAGAGATGGACAGGGCTAAATTGGAAACTATTTAGAACTTTCATCCACTTACTTCTGTTAAAGGTGTTCATAGTTTTTTGGGGCATGTAGGCTTCTACCGTCGGTTTATAAAGGACTTCTCGAAGATTACAAAGCCATTTTACGGTTTGTTAGAAAAAGATGTCCAGTTTAAATTTGATGAGGAATGTTTGACTGCATTTGAACATTTAAAAAAGAAGTTAACTATGACACCTATCATTACAGCACCAGATTGGGACCTTCCTTTTGAGTTGATGTATGATGCAAGTGACTTTGTTGTGGGAGCTATTTTGGGTCAGCGAAAGGATAAGGTTTTCCATGTTATCTATTATGCCAATAAGACCCTTACTGACGCCCAAGTGAACTACACTACCATAAAAAAAGAGCTTTTAGCAGTGGTGTATGCATTTGACAAGTTTCATGCTGACTTGATTGGGACTAGAGTGATTGTGTATATAGACCATGCAGCGATCTGGTACTTAGTAGCAAAGAAAGATGCTAAACCTCGTCTGATCAGGTGGATACTTCTTTTACAAGAATTTGACTTAAAAATCAAGGACAGAAAATGGACTCAGAATCAAGTGGCGGACCACTTATCTCGATTGGAAAATCTAGGAAGGGATGTAAATGACAAAGTTATGATCAATGAGTCCTTCCCATATGAGTAATTTTTCATGGTGGAAGGTGAAGTGCCTTGGTTCGCAGATTATGCAAACTTCCTAGTAAGCAAGATAATCCATTCTGACCTGACTGGGAATCAAAAGAAGAAGTTTCTACACAATGTGAAATGGTTTATTTGGGATGAACCTTACTTGTTCAAGCAATGTGCTGATCAAATGATTAGAAGGTGCATTCTATATAGTGAGATGGAGGGTATATTGTAGGATTGCCACGCATCAGTGTATGGAGGTCATTATATATGGAGGTGAAAGGACAGCGACCAGGGTTTTGCAAGTAGGTTTTTATTGGCCAACTATTTTTAAAGATGCTTACAACTTTGTTTAGAAATGTGATAGATGTCAGAGGATAGGAAATATATCAAAAAGAAATGAAATGACCTTGAATACAATCCTCGAGGTAGAGATCTTTGATGTTTAGGGGATAGACTTTATGGGGCCCTTCATTTCATCATGTGGGAATTTGTACATCCTTCTAGCAGTCGATTACGTGTCCAAATGAGTGGAAGTGGAAGCTCTACCAACGAATGATGCTAGGGTGGTTCTGAGGTTTCTCCAAAAGAGTATTTTCACAAGGTTCAGGACTCCCAGGGCGATTATTATTGATGAAGAAAGCCATTTCTGCAATCTTCACTTAGCAACTCTGTTGGCTAAATATGGGGTGAATCATCAAATAGCTACAGCTTACCACCCCCAGACAAATGGCCAAACAGAAGTATCAAATCGTGAGGTGAAGAAAATACAGGAGAAGATTGTTAACCCCACGAGGAAAGATTGGTTGCTGAAGCTGGATGATGCGGTATGGGCTTATAGGAATGCCTACAAAACACCGCTAGGTATGTCACAATTTCAGCTTGTGTATGGAAAGGCTTGTCACCTTCCCATTGAGCTCGAACATAAGGCCTATTGGGCAATCAAGAAGCTGAATTTTGACTTAAAGGTTGTAGGGGAGAAACTCCTAATCCAACTTAATGAGTTTGAAAAATTTAGATTGCAGGCCTATGAAAATTCCAAATTGTACAAGGAAAAAGTGAAAAGGTGGCATGATCGCAGGATTATGGAAAGGACATTTGAGCCTGGGCAAGCTGTGCTGTTATTTAATTTCAGACTTAAACTCTTCCCAGGAAAGCTCAAGTCTAAGTGGTCAGGGCCTTTCACTGTGAAGACTGTATATCCACATGGTGCAATAGAAATTTTTGACAAGTGCCCAGACAAGCCCTTCAAGGTCAATGGATAACGGATAAAGCATTACTATTGTGGTGAGGTTGACAGGCAGAAGGTCGCCTCAATTCTTTCTATAACTTGATCAAAGTGGAGATAGTCAAGTTAACAGACTATAAACTAGCGCTCAATGGGAGGCACCCCATTATCTCTCTTCTTCCTCATGTTTAATTCTATTTGCATCATCTTTATCTCTCTCTACTGTTTAATTCTTAAGATGCATATATCTCTACTTTTTACTACTATTTAATTCTGATGGTAAATCATGTCTATTCCCCCCACTACCCATGTTTAATTCTTGTGATTATAAAAATTTTGACATAAAATTTGATAAAGCTTAATGCACATATCCTTTTTGATAGAAATAACATATAGAGAATTTTTGGATATACAATCATTCATACATGTTATACAATTCAAATTTAGATTTGGGAATTGGTATATCTTATTTTTGTGAATGCTTGGTATATAGGTTTGATAACTAGTAGAAAGTTCTCACTTTGGTTCTTCTTTCTTGTGCAAAAACAGGATTACTGGTAAAGTAATGGCGCGCGCAAGCATCTGATTGGAAAATGCTTGCCCAAGCCAAACTTCAGATCACTCAGACCCTCAGCACGGACGTGCCCACCATAAGCTTATCCTCAGTGCGCCCGTGCCAAGGTCAGCGCACCCATGCCACACACACGCACAGACTCAGCGCGGTCGCACCCGAGTTCTGTCCCAGGCAGATTTAAGTGCTTTAAAACATGACCCACTTCCTCAAATCAGTTACTTCACTTAAGCACCCACTCGGTTTCTCTCCTAAAAAACTAAAACCTATTCTCCTTCTCCTCCAATCGGTTTCCATACACACACCCCTACCCAACCATGATTCTCCATCTCCTTTCCCACTCAGCCTCTACCAAATAGTCACCCATATCACCACACCTATATCACCCATTCATTTACCTAGGGTTTGTCAGAGTATTTGAAAGCAACGAGTTTGGGGGTTTTTTTCAAAGTATATAGAGTGCAGTCAAGTTCTCCTCTTCTCATATCAGTTAGGGCTTTTCTTCATCAATCTCCATGGGTCCAAAACGAGCACATTCTCGCACCCTTGAGTCCTCCTCTTCTAGCAGTCAGGATGATGACACCTTGAACCTCACCAAGTTTATCAGTTTAGAGGCTCAGACAGAGTACTATCGAATATTGGCCAAAACATTTGTGAAGGAACGAGGATTCAATCCCGGGAAACAAGATGGACAGCTTTAGGGAATGATAAGAGAACGAGGCTGGGTGGGAGTTGTATCCAGTCCAATGCCTGCGCCTATGGCCATTCTCCGTGAGTTCTATGTAAATGCTAAGGAAACAATGAGTGGGTTATCGTTTGTCAGAGGCGTGCAAGTGGACTATCGCCCACAGGCGATTCGGGAGGTATTTAATTTTCCCAACCCACCGACTGGTCGCACTAATTGGGTGGTGGCTGCAAGGTTCAAGACAGATTTAGACAAGGTTATTGCTGACTTGTGTGTGCCTGGTACTAGATGGAACTACAAACAGGGCACGAACCAGACCACCAATTTCCCAAGTTCAACACTTAATCGTTATTCAAAGGCATGGAACCTGTTTATCTATGCCAAGTTGATGCCTTCTTCGCACCAGTATGGCATCCCATCTGAACGAGCTATAATATTATGGGGAATCATCATGGGAAGTACATCGACGTGGGCCACCTCTTTCACCAAAACATGCTCCGTTACATGAGGGGGAGCACCACAGGCAGCATTCCACATGCCTCGATTGTAACCCATCTCTGTGCAAAAGCAGGAGTTACTTGGGAAGATGAACAGCTACAAATGCCGAGCCAAGACATTACCCATACCACTATTTCGAAGTTTGAGGACTGGGCATGAGGAACACTACACCGAGGGGAAAATGATTTATTTTTCCTGCTCTGTCGTCAGTGCCATCCCCACAGCCGACTGAGGCAGCCGCCTCCCCTCAAGCCATTCCAGAGGTTAATGATCGCAGGCTAAGGCGACTGGAGAGGAAAGTGGACGCCCTGCACGATAACTTTTCGGCGTTCGCGAATGGGCTGTCTAGATCATTGGTCAAAGCATTCGTGTAGTAAGGGACAATGTTAGAGTGGCTTATATTCAGTTTAATTGTGCCTTATCCACCGCCAGATTCACCACCCAAGGAGGGTGGCCATGCCGACACTTAGGGGAGTTTTTCTTTGCCCTTTACCTTCTTTCATTGGGAACAATGAATATGCTAAGTTTGGGGGTATTGGGTAATTTGTATTTTAGAGCATGTAGAATAATTGCATATCATTTATCCATGTTTAGTATAGTTATTGCATGTTAATAGTATTAGTTTAATTTTGTTTATTTTTGCAGTAAATTTTTTCTTTTTGTTACTTATTATCTATTTAGTTTAGCTGTTTAGTTACATAACATTTCATAATCCCAGGTATCTAGTTTGTTGAATTCTAATTTGGCCAATGATGAATTAAGAAATTTGATAGATTCTTGAGCATGGTTTGATATCTTGAGCAAAGTTATAATGTTATACATGATATGATTTATGCTTGTTCTTTAGATGCTACAGGGTAGCACGTAAGTGTTCATGTTTGCTTGTTGGTTAAAGATTAACTTGTTTGTTTGCTGAAAAGAAAACGTTGTTTTAAAGATAGAATTGTGTAGGAAGTGAACATTGACTATGAAAACACTGAAATTCAAGCTTTGGGAACGCATGGGTATACTTGCTAATTAAAAAAAGAATAATTACCGTGGCTAGTCTTGTTTTGGGGCCTTTATTACTTGAGTAAGTACGCCCGAGGGGATTGTCTCTACACCTAACGCTCTAAAGTCTTAATGGTCTGGGAGTCGTTGGTTGAAAGCTCGCTAAGGGGTAGCACTGTTAGCCTAATGGAATGAGACATTGCACAGTCATAGGAAAAAGAAAAGAGAATAAACATCATGGGAAAGTGGAAAAATCATCCTCGTGGGTAAATAAAGCAGAATAAACCCATTGTTGAATTTTAGTTTGTATTAATGTGTTGGAGTAGTTTTTGTTTCATTTGTATGCATAATTCTTTATTTGAACCTCAATTTTCTTTCTTAAGCAGTATATCATGTGTAATCTTATCCTTTGTAAAGCTCATTTATGAACACATCACACACACAGAGCATCTTATAGCAGGTTTGGATTGTTTGATTGTATGTCATTATGCATGTAGCTTAGTTTGATGCTTTTTCCTTGAATCTGGATATTTCTCTGAGGCATATCTTATTGGAATTCTAGCATAGATGGAAATCTTGCGACTCACTTGCATGATAGTATAATTGTATAGCATGTAGTTTGCATTTCTTAATTCGTATTTGTGTTTAATGGTTGAGGGCAAGAAATAGTTCAAGTTTGGGGATATTTGATAAGTAGGTTTTAGACCTACTTATTGGTTACCAACTTACTGGATTTTTGCTCGGCTTACGTATTTTTAGTATGTTTTTAATGCTTTTTGTGTTTGTTTTGCAGTTTGCATAGAGAAAACTCCTAAGGAATGGAAATGGCATGGCATGGAAAGATATAGCATAGAAATGGCTAGGATGAAAAAGGTAACTGAGCTCAAGCGATGGAAGAGGGTCTTTAAAGTGATAAAGTGAAGAAGAAAGAAGTGAAGAAAGAAGAAGAATTACCAGCAACAACAAAACACCAGCAGAGTACAGAATGCAGAAGCCGCTCAGCTGTGCCCATGTAACACGGGGACTCAGCGTGCCTGCGCCAGGACAAGAGCAGACAACAAGAAATGCCAGCATGACCACGCCCAAAGAATAAGTTAACCCCTTGTATGGCCAAATACTAACTCCTCTTATATCATCAGCGCAGTGCAAGTGCTAGTCAAGCTTGAATTAAATGTTGACTTTTTATTTTAAGCTGCCAAGCGTGATTTCCATTATAATGTGTATTTGCTGGTTCAAAAAGATGTATTCTATCAGTTAGTATTTACTATTTTAGGGTTTTATGGTCTAGAGAGAATCCATAGCATTTATCTACCATTTTGAGCTTCTCTCTAGATTGAACAGATTTTAAATATTGGTTTTCATTTTGGTGATGATTTTGGACCTGAACTAGCTTGAAGACACATTGTGGAGTAGGATTTTATCAGATTTTCCTACTCATTTCTATTAAATCCCTTTACTCTCTGTGTTATTTCAATGCTTGGCTTAAATCCCATAATGGGTGTTGATTCAGCAATGAACTAACTTTTATTATGGGACTCTAATGAAGTTTATTGCGTAGTTCAGTCTTGTATGCCTACTTGTAATTGTTTGTATGGTTATGTTTGGATTGAATAACATGGTTGCACTTAAATATTGAATGCTTGATTACCATTCACCCTAATTACTTATATGGAATTGAAAAAGGAAATATAAGTACAAATTTAACCATGTTAGCATGTGTTTATGAGATTTACATGTGTTAGGTTTCGTGATTCGTGACCCGGATAGACATATACTGGTTCACCATGTGTAGTTATTAAGAGAGATTGTGCTTAAATCTTTATTACTTGTAATTCACATAGACATATAGTGGGTTAGGTAATATATTTTGCTCATATGAATTCTATCATTTTGTGGATTTTGTGTGAATTAAACATGGTACATCAAAAGATGGCCATGTTTACTTTTGTGCTCTTGACTAGCTGTCCATGTTAACTAATCAGACATAACAGTAGGCGTGCAATCTGATAAATCATTAAATGATATTAGGATCCCATTTCTCTCCACTTTGATTCCCTTAATTTAGTAATTAATAATTTTTGTGTTGATAAGTAATCTAGATTTCAATTTACTTGTTAATTGATCATTTCAGCAACCAAAAATAGTGAGAAGATTGTTGCGTGCTAGTGTAAAATTATTCACCTTTCTCCGTGAGAATGATACTTTCTTACTCTGTACTACTTGTTGACCCGTGTATACTTGCATGAGTTAAAGTGTGTTTTGTTAACCCAAAACAAGCCCAACAATAGTACTTTATGAATAGTACCCTGTGAATTGTTTTTTGGGAATAGTACCCCATAAATAGTTCTTCGGCATGAAAAGCTTAAAATTTAACAAGAATGTTCAGAAAAAAAAAATCCTTGTGAACGATATTAGATGAAGCGCAAATTTCAAGGATATTCTACTAATTTCACGGAGTATAGAAGTAATACTTTAACAAAATGAGTGTAGAGTTAGGTACACAAAATGAAATAATATTACTTACATACTGCAGAGTATGGTAAAAAAATATTATTTCATACGAATATTGAACAAAAATAATATCTCTTACCTTAGTAGAAGATTGGATATTGCAATAGTGAAGTAGCATAATACTCTTCTTCTTTCTCTCTATAGCTACTCTCTCTATAATTGCTCTTGTGAGTCTTAGTGAATTTGTGAAACGAAAGAAGAAATGAGCTTCTATTTATAGGAAAACATAGTTTCGATAATTGCACGTTTAGAGGCTCGAATTATTATAGTATAGTACCTTCATCTTTACCTCCATTTTTAATTTAGTCATTCAAATATTATTAATCTTGCACACCTTCCCCTAATAGTACATGCATGTGAACCAACAGTAATTTGCATATGAATTAATAGCAATTAATTGCTCACTTATCCGATTAGTTGCCCGTTTGGTTAATAATAAGAAAATCAGCCAATCACAGAAATACCTCCTTTGAGGGTAATTGGGTCATGGAAGAATTAAAGAAAACTAAATGAACAAATATCTTTAATCAACATGAACTTATTCATCATTAATATTATAACTCACAATATTTAACAACCATATCATTCCCAGGAAATAGGGGACTTTTCGATAAGGATTTCTCTCTATTGACGCACAATTAGGTGACCAAACCACTTTCCTCGACAGAACTTTCTAGACATCGTCAATAATGCAAATAATAATATGAATAACTTTTTCGTCTCAATTATTGATTTGATAATATAAAATATTGGGTAGATGATACTATGACAATAATTGAATCAATAATATGAGAGATACTATGCAACAATTACTATAGCAATAATTGAATAAAATTGTGTGACTTCTCACGTAAGCATCAATAATCAAAGATATTATACAATACCGTGTGCTACAATGCAACCACGCGTATTACTTTACTTTTACGACCGGGTATTTCAACAGTCTAACGGTAAAAATTTTGCCGCTATTTTTATAAAAAGATATTTCTGTCATTTTCTAACTCCGACAATACTTCCGTTTTGAGGTCCACCAAGGATTGTGTTGTCGTACGAATATTCCCTGTTAAAACGAATATTCCCCGACCAATCGAATATTTTATAGCAACTTGCTTACTTTGCAAAATTTATAAATATTACCCACAACTATAACATTATATCAAATCCACACTATAATATTCAAAAATATATTCTGAGAAAAATTAATCTTTATTAATAAAAGTTTGGGTCTTACAACCTCCCCTTCTTATGAAATTTTATCCTCGAAATTGGGGTACATACCTGGTATGTCGAAGAGGTGAGAATACCTCATCAGATTCTAACTCTTGAGGTATAACCTTTGAGCGTAGAATACGGTTCTTCTTATCCAAGATTTTAACAGTTATCTCCTCATACGTTAAATTTTCTGCTATCTCGTCTAGTTCTAATTAAATAATGTGGTTCGAGTCTTCCATATATTTACGTAACATCGATACGTGAAAAACGTTATGAACACGCGACATACTTAGCAGTAAGGCGAGTCTATAGGCCACAGTTCCTACTCGGTCAAATATTTCAAATGGACCAATTAAATCAAGGGTTGAGACTTCCTCTCTTTGTCGATTCTTGCTTCTAGAATAACGCCTTCTTGCACCTTCTTCTTCACATTCATCAGCTCTGAGTCTATAGCTTGAGCGGCTTTAACTTTATCGATTAAAGTCGGTTCTAATTGTATATTTGACATCATCACGTGGGTCCCTGGAGTCTTTAACTCTATCTCCATCCTTTGTAAGTCATACGAAATGGGTCTTTGTGTTAACAACATTGCACTCGTAATCGCATACGATATTTTGTTCAACGCGTTAGCTACCATGTCTGCTTTTCTAGGATGGGATTGAATTGTATAGTTGTAATCTTTCAATAGCTCGAGCCAACGTCTTTGGCTCATGTTACGTTCGTTTTAGGTGAAGAAATTTTGAGGGGTTTGTACCGGGTTTAAGGTCGATACAAAATTCAATTTCACACTCTAGGTACGCTAAGAAGTTCTTCGGGGAATACGTCAGGAAATTTATTAACAATAGAAATATCATTCAAATCTGATGTATTTTTGTTTAAATCCGTGACATGGGCTAAGAAAGCTTGACATCCGTTTTTCAATAAACGAATAGCTTTATGGCTTGATATGGCTGTGATTGACTTTAGTGGTCTGGTTGCTTGAATTCGCATAATTGGTTTGTTAGGAATATGAAAGCTAACAACCTTACGAAAATAATCAATTTTAGCATGATGAGTATTTAACTAATCAATCCCTAAAATCACATCAAATGCAAGTATTTTTAAAGAGATCATAAGATCGACAGATAACGTGAGGGTACCGATTTGAATCAAACAAGATTTATAAACGGTGGATGTAATGAAGGTTTCCCCCAACGGAGTTTCAACAGATAAGTCAAAGTCTAATTTCTCTGGAGTCAAATTTAAACGTTGAGCGCGAGTAGGAGAAATAAAAGAATGGGTAGAACCGATATCAAATAAGGTAAGTACTTCGCAAGAGTTTATGATTAGCTTACCCGTGATAACTTCGTTTGGTTCCTCGCTTTTTGGAAAGTTACAAAAAACTCTCTCACTTGAACCATCGATTTTGACTTGTTTGGGACAGCCTTTGGTGTCATCATTATCGCTAGAATTGACTTTCACTATAGGACATATTCCACCCTCAACTGCTTTGTCGTACTCTTGATCCATGATCTGAATCATTAATCTTCGATCCATATCGAATTGGGGTTGACCACAATGTACAGGGTAATTCAAAACTCGATGTTGGGTTCTCCCAATTGATGTCTAAAAAGAGAAATACATATCATCTATTTTAGCCTTCTTGGATCGGACTTCTCTTTCCATAATATCAACGCGTCGTGCGACTTTTACCCATGCAACCTTCATTCTCACTCATTCAGTTGTTTCTTCTTTCAGTTGATCCTTGACATTTGAATTCTTAGATTCTAGCTTTATTATCTTATACTCTGCCAAAGAGTGCTTCTATTCAAGCATCACATATCAGGTAACACAAGCTTGAATTGTTGCATCCTTTTGCTCCACGACCTTATGAATACGATTTTGCAGTTCTACATTTTGATCATAAAGTTCTCCTAATAAATTCTCACCTGATTCCTCTTCTTCCTCACTCTCAGCTGCTACCTTTGTGACTAGCTAAGGTGCAACTATTAATTCTTCACTTACTATATGGATATCTCTAATTTCTTCTTCGTCTGACATCCTACAATCAAGTTTAATAACTTAATTAGTAATCCCCAATAAAATCTTTGTTATAACAAAATGTTATACTCAAATATTTATTCTTTAAATGAATCTCCTTGATTCATCACTTAAAACTCTATATGAGTTCATCTCTTCATTTTTAGATGTCATTTTCAAATACTGTCACAAAACAAGGGTTAATTGACATACCACATAATACCCCTATATTCTGACCGACCAATTAAATAACAAATAAGCTTAAGTAGGTCATATTAGCGAAGGATTTACCCGTCTCACCCCTCCTAGTTCTAGTCTCACATCTCAGTCAGGGATCATATCCCTAAGCTCTGATACCAACTGTGACGCCCCCAAAATAGGTATACATCACCCATTTTGAGTCGCCAAATACATGGTACAGATTTTAAATACAAACTTCTTTTATACAATACGACAAAACGTAGCTGAGAGTTTTTACATGAATATTGTCTTCTAGACAATATCCAAACTCAAATGGAGTCCTCATTACATTTATTATCACACTATTTCATAGAATAGTGAGGACTACTATAGCCACCATCTCGGACCTTCACTCCGAAGTGGTTACCATTTCTTGCCTGATAATTTCCTCCACAATGGTTATTGTTGTTCCGATGGCCGTTGCCACCGGTACGATTATTATCATGTTGTTGGTCGTTGCCTTTTGGTTAGGCTGACTCATTATCGCTCTCCAATAACTGAGCCCTATAAACAACATCTGAATATAAACAAAGTTTGTGAGAAATGAGGTATTGACGTATTTCGGGTTTCAAACCTCTTAGAAACATTCACTTCATTCGCTCCTCATTATCTACCAAATGGAATGCAAACCGAGATAACTCCGCAAAATTAGCCTTGTACTGCGACACGGTCATATTATTTTACTCCAGCTTGATGAATTCCACCTCTTTCATGTGACGAATACTTTCAGGAAAGTACTTGTCGTTGAACAATTCTTGGAACTTCTCCCAAGACATCTTGAGTGCGTCAAGCTGGATATATTTTATAGATTCCCACCAATGATCTGCCTCTTCTCGCAACATAAAGGTGGCAAAGGGAACCTTTTGCTCCTTTGAGCATTCCAAGACATCAAATATCTTGGTGATCTACTTTATCCACATCTCTGCCTTAAGTGGTTCTAGCTTTCCCAAAAACTTTGGCGGTCCCAGCTCCTTGAACTGCTTAGCGGTGACCAGCCGTGAGTTGTCAGTATTTAAACCTGCATTTTGAACACGAATCTCTCTCGTTTGGTTTTGTATAAATTCTAAAAAGTTCCTAAACATACCATCATTCGTCATTTGGTCGGTGTTGTTGTTTACAAGAGGATTATTGTCTTTCTGATGCACATTATCCTGGTTATTGATCGTCGGTGACTCAACGGTCTCATGTATTTTTTTGCTTATCTCAACATTTTTAGATGCCATTCTCAAACACTGTCACAAAATAAGGGTTAATTGACACGCCACATATTATCCCTATACTCTGACCGACCAATTAAATAACAAATAACTTAGGTAGGTCATACTAGCGAAGGAATTACCCGTCTCTCCCCTCCTAGTTCTAGCCTCACATCTCAGCCAGGGATCATATTCCTAAGCTTTGATACCAACTGTGACTCCCCCAAAATAGGTATACATCACCCATCTTGAGTCTCCAAATACATGGTACAGAAAACAAATACAAACTTCTTTAATACAACTGTCGTGTAAAAATACGACAAAACATAGCTGAGTTTTTGTGACGCCCCCAAAATTAGGTATACATCACCCATCTTGGGTCGCCACTTACATGGTACAGAATTTAAATACAACTTAATACATAAACTGTGAGTTTAAATACAAATATCGTCTACTAGATATTATACAAACTCAAAAAGGAGTCCTCATTACAATTATTATCACACTATTTCACGTAATAGTGAGGACTACTAATGCTATCTTCGGGACCATCACTCGCTTCCCCGACTCGTCCCGGCTATATTCTCATTTCAAGAGAAAACGGTGAAAGAAAGGGTGAGCTCAACTAGCCCAAGAAGAAATATTATGACTAAGATAATGCGTAATAAATTATCAATAGTCTTCAACAATGTTAAAGCGATAAAATACAATAGACAACCGGTTTAAGCTGCAGATGGAATATGCAATCCATTAAAAGAGTCAAGTAGAAAATAAAGTCTACTATCTTTTAGGTTTTAAAAGGTTTTCATCATCATTATATTTGAGACTCGCTTTTAATAAATATTCCACATCATCGAATCACCCCCGCACTACGACCAAGGATATTCTTTAGTATCACGACCACAATTATTCATGACTACGGGCCAAGAATATTTGTGTATTCGAGAATGGTCATGATCATGCCAACAATCTGTCCACCAATGCACTACTGACTACCATCGAGGATTTTTTTGTCATATCATTTGTAACATTACGGCCATGATTACCGAATAGTCTCTCGTCATAATCATACTCAAGTCCATCTATGCACTACATGTGCCATGGATGAGTTTCAACATAATATAAACATGAGGATGATGACAATGATATAAGAATTCAATAAAACAAGTTCAAGAATTATTTTATCCAGAATTATTAACGTCCAAATTATCAACATGATATCTTTGTTTTGTAGAGTAAAATTCAAGAATGATCGGAAGAATATTTCCATGAAAAGATACTAGATAAAACGCATAAATATCAAGGATATTCCACTAATTTCATGGAGTATAGAAGTCAAAGTTTTAACCAATGGGTATAATAAAGAATAGAATAAGAAAAGAAATCACCATGCATGCGATAGACCGCGCAGGCGAGTTATTCCAAGAATAATAAATAACGGAACCAGTCCGGCGTAAAACGCATGCAACGAGGATGTTCCAAAGAATAATAATAATAAAGGCGGAACCAGTCCGGTGTAAAAAACACACGATGGATGTTCCAATGAGAATAATAATAAAGAGCGGAACGAACCAGTCCTGTGTAAAACACATGAGCAGGATGTTCAGCGAGAATAATAATAAAAAGCGGAACCGGTCCGGTGTAAAACACACACGATGGATGTTCCAATGAATAATAGAAGAATGTCACCAAGTATAGGGTAAGCCAGCGTATCTGAGTTATTCCAACAGAATAATAAGCAATGGAATAACAACAGTTCTCTTCATGAATAAGAAAGAATAACACCCCTTACTTTTCGTAGGAGATTGAATCTGCAAAGTAGTGTAGTAACAAAATACTCTTCTTCTTTCTCTCTTATTCTCTATACTTTTCTCTCTAAAGCTTGAATGAATTAAGTGAAAATAATGAAGCACTAGGCCTCTATTTATAGAAGATTTCTAGCTTAAGCACCTACCATGTGAAAAAGGCAAGTGGCTTGATTAATTGGTAATGTGAAAAGAAAAGTGGTTCGACGCTCAGTAATGTGAAACGACAAGTGGTTCGGACTTTTGTAATGTGAAACGGAAAGTGGTTTGACGTCGGTAAAGGTAATTACTATGACGAAGGTAATTACTATTCACAAGGGTAATTACTATTAACGAAGGTAAATACTTATTGACGAAGGTAATTATTATTGACGAAGAGACTCTTAGATGATGACATATGGCCCCCCATAAAATAATCAAACTTACCATAAACGTCACATAATAGGATTTCTTTATATACATTAAGGATTGAATAAATATTACCACAAATCATTTTATTTTTAATCAACACATTTTAATCTTTCAACAATTATTAATCATTTATAACTTGTCGTCTCAACATATAATATAACATATTATCTGAGATGATATTGTGACAATAATTGAATCAATAATATAAGAGATATGATGCAAGAATTATCTTTGTAGCAATAATTGAGCATAGGTGAGTGACTTCTCACGTAAAGCATCAATAATCAATACCGAGTGCTACTATGCGACCACGCATGCAGTACATCGTACTTTTACCACGGGTAGTTCAACAGTTTTAACGGTAACACCTCCGCCGTTATTTTTATAAAATATTTTTGTCGTTTTCTCAATCTGACAATAATTCTGTTGTGGGGTCCACCAATGATTGATCCGTTGTACGAATATTCCCTAACAAAAAGAATATTCCCCGACCAAACGAATATTTTATAACAACTTGCATACTTTGCAAAATTTATAAATATTACCCACAACTATAACATTATATCAAATTTATTCCATAATATTCAAAAATAATATTTATAGAAAAATTCATCTTTATTTATAAAAGTTGGGGTCTTGCAACCTCCCCTTCTTATGAAATTTCTCCCTCAAAATTAGGGTACGTACCTGGTATGTCGAAGAGGTAAGGATACCTTGATTTCATTTGATTCTAACTCCCAAGTCATTTCCTCAACATCGTGGTTCCTCCACAAAACTTTGACTTGAGGTATAACCTCGACCGTAGAATATGTTCCTTCTTATCCAAAATTTGAACAGAACCTCTTCATACGTCAAATCTTCCGCTTATTTCGTCAGGTTCTAACTCAATAATATGGTTCGGGTCTTTCACATATTTACGTAACATGGATATGTGAAAAACGTTATGAACACGAGACATATTTGGCGGTAGAGCGAGTCTATAGGCCACAGTTCCTACTCGATCGAGGATTAAAAATGGACCGATGAATCGAGGATTAAGTTTTCCTCTTTTTCCAAATCTTGTAACTTCTTTCCATGGAGCAACTCTTAACAACACATGATCTCCTATATCGAATTCCACGTCCTTTCGATGAAGATCAGCATAACTCTTTTGTCGATTTTGTGAGGTTTTTATACGTTGTCGGATCGTTTGAATCTTTTTCCGTAGTCATACGCATCAACTCTGGTCCCAACAACGTTGCTTCACCCACCTCATCCCAAAGATCTTTGGAGAACGACACTTTCTTCCATACAACGCTTGAATGGAGCCATGCCAATACTTGCTTGATAACTGTTGTTGTAGGAAAACTCCACCAATGGTAAGAACTTGTCCCAAATCTCCTTGAAATCAAGGACACAGAGTCTTAATAGATCTTCAAGAGTTTGAATAGTCCTCTCCAATCGTCCGTCCGTCTCCCGAGGATGATATGCCGAAGCTAAATCGTAAGTCTGTGCCCATAGCTTTTTGCAAACTAACCCAAAATCGTGAAGTGAATCTTGGGTCTCGATCGTAAACTATGGATACCTGCAGCATACCATGCGATCTTACAATCTCGTTTATGTACATCTGAGCAAGACGTTCAAGTGTATAAGTTTCTCATATCGGTAAGAAATGAGCAGACTTGGTCAATCTATCAACAATGACCCAAATCGCATCAATGCCTTGAGAAACCTTAGAAGAAGGCAGAATGAAATCCATGGTAATGTGCTCCCACTTCCATTCGGAATTTCAAGTGGTTGCAATGGACCTTTTGGTACTTGATGCTCCGCTTTAACTCGTTGACAAGTTAGACACCTTGAGATAAATAAGCGGCTATCTCTATCTTCATATTGCTCCACCAAAATGTATTTACTTAATATCATGATACATTTTGGTACTCCCAAGATGGATTGCAAATGGTGTGTTGTGCGCCTCCATCATGATATTATACTTTAAATCAGGGTCGTTAGGAACACAAAGTCTGGAGTTGACTCGAAGTATTCCTTCTTCATCGATTCTTGCTTCCGGCATAGCACCTTCTTGCACTTTCTTCCTCATACGCATCAGCTCCAGGTCTGTAGCTTGAGCAGCTTTAACTTTATCGATTAAAGTCGGTTCTACTCGTATATTCGCTATCATCACATGCGTCCCTGGAGTCTTTAACTCTATCTCCATCCTTTGCAAGTCACACAAAATGGGCCTTTGCGTTGACAATATCGCACTCGTACTTGCATATGATTTTCTACTCAATGCGTCAGCTACCACGTTCGCTTTTCCAGGATGGTATTGGATGGTATGATCATAATCTTTCATGCAGTTCAAGCCAAGCGTCGTTTGTCGCATGTTGAGTTCTTTTGAGTGAAGAAATATTTGAGGCTTTTATGATCCGTAAAGATCTCCACTTTCTCCCCATACAAGTAATGCCTCCAAATTTTAAGTGCAAAAGACAACGGTGCTAACTCTAGATCATGAGTAGGATAATTCCTCTCATATTCTTTGAGTTGTCATGAGGCATAGGCTATAAATTTTCCATGTTGCATGAGAACACATCCCAACCCTTTGCTCAAGCATCATCTTGAGATGACAAATCCTCCGAGGCGATGGTATTGTCGTAACAAAGCTAAAATAAGTCTCCTCTTGAGTTCTTAAAACTCCTCTCACATTCTTTGCTCCAACCGAACTTTGTATCTTTCCGAGTCAAATTTGAGTCGATGGAGTAGCGATTCGAGAAAATCCTTCCACGAATCTCCGATAATAACCAACTAAACCGAGAAAGCTACGATTTTGATCATCGATTTAGGTTGTTCCAGACTTTGAATAGCTTCAATCTTTCTTTGGGTCAACAGATATTCCATGACTTGATACCACGTGCCCAAGGAATGCTACTTCTTCAAGCCGTAACTCGCATTTCTTCAACTTGGCATAAAGCTTATATTCACGAAGCTTTTGGAGTGTCACCTCAAGTGTTGCTCATGATCTTCACGGCTTTTGGAATAAATAAGGATGTCATCAATAAAGGCGACCACAAAGTGATCCAAATATTCCTTGAATACTCGGTTCATCATATCCATGAAGGCGGCGAGGAGCATTAGTCAATCCAAAGGACATGACTAGGAATTCATAATGCCCGCATCGAGTTAAAGCCGTCTTTAGAATGTCACGGTTCTAATCTTCAATTGGTGATATCGTAAGCGAAGATCAATCTTTGAAAAGAATTTGGCTCCTTGCAACCGGGTCAAACAGTCATCAATACGTGGCAATGGATACCTATTTTGATGGTGACGTGATTCAACTCCCGATAATCAATACAAAGTTGTATACTCCCATATTTCTTCTTCACGAATAGAACAGAGCACCCCAAGGAGAAGTACTAGGACCGAATAAAGCCCGATGTCTAACAATTCCTGCGATTGGGTCTTTAACTCTCGAAGTTCAATAGAGCCATTCGATATGGGGCTTTGGAAATAGGTTTTGTCTCTAGGGTTTAAGGTCGATACAAAATTTAATTTCACGCCTCGGGGTAGCGGGGAAGTTCTTCGGGGAATACGTCAGAAATTTATTAACAATAGAAATATCGTTCAAAACCGGCGTATTTTTGTTTAAATCATGACATGAGCTAAGAAAGCTTCGACATCCGTTTTTCAATAAACGAATAGCTTTATGGCTTGAGATGACCGTGATTGATTTTAATGGTTTGGTCGTTTGAATTAGCATAATAGGTTGATTAGGAATATGAAAGCTAACAACCTTACGAAAATAATCAATTTTGCATGATAAGTAGTTAACCAATCAATCCTAGAATCACGTCAAATGCAAGTATTTTTAATGAAATTAGATCGACAGTAATGTGAGGGTACCAATTTGAACCAAACAAGACTTATAAACGATTGGATGTAATGAAGGTTTCTCCCAATGAGTTTCCACAGATAAGTCAAAGTCTAATTTCTCCTGAGTCAAATTTAATCGATGAGCGCAAGTAGGAGAAATAAAAGAATGGGTAGAACCGGTATCAAATAAAGTATAGACTTCATTAGAGTTTATGATAAGCTTACGTGTGACGACCTCATTCGGGTTCCTTGCTCTCGGGAGGTCACAACAAACGCCTCCTTGCACTACTGGGTTTTGAATTTTCAGGGACTGACCTTTGGTGCCTCCATCCTATTTGAATTTATCTTGAAATGACAAAATCGAGCTAAGTGAACCTTCTCTTCCACAATTATAACATGCTTTGGATGGCATGGCGCAGCTTTGATCGATGTGTCCCTCTCCTCCGCATTTGAAGCATATGATAGGTGGTCTTTCTCCTTCCTTAACAACGGGTCTTTGGTCTTGACGTCTTTCCATCATTGTTGAATCTCCTTTTCTTGAAATGTCCATTCTTATTGTTTTGGCCCCGATTACCACCAAGTGGTTACCATATCCGCCCGTTGATTCCTCCACGCTGTTGTCACCACCGCTCGATGACTACTACTCATTTGGTATTATAATTTTGCCACCGCTCTCTTTTAGTTTCGTTGACTCATTATCGCTCCAATAATCGAGCCCTATTTACAACATCCGAATACAAACACGGTTTATGAGAAATAAGATGTTGGACGTATCTTCGACTTCAAACCTCTTAAAAACATTCGCACCATTCTCTCTTCATTATCTACCAAGTGGGGGACGAATCGTGATAACTCCGCAAATTTTGCTTCGTATTGCGACTGGTCATATTGTTTTGTTCCAACTTGATAAACTCCACCCCTTCATGTGGCGAATACTTTCGTGAAAGTATTTGTCGTTGAACGACTCCCGAACTTCTCCCAAGATATCTTGAGACAAGAAGTTGAGTACGTTTACCGATTCCCACCAAGAATCGCCTCTTCACATGAACATAATGGCGGCAAAAGGAACCTTTTGCTCCTCGAGCATCCCAAGACATCAAATATCTTGGTAATCTGCTTTATCCATGCTTCCGCGAAGTGGTTTTGGCTCTCCCTTAAACTCCCGGTGGTCCCAGCTCCTTGAATTGTTTAGCGGTGACCACCGAGAGTTTTCCGTGTTTCCACCCACGTTTTGGACGGAGTTGCTCTCACCTTTGTTGCATAAAATGCATAAAGCCTCCGAACATTTGATCATTCATCATTTTAGTCGGTGTTGTTGTTTGCATGAGGATTGTCGCCTTCTCGATGCACATTATCCACGATTATTGATATGTGGTGAATCAACGATCGCTGCGCTCCATTGCTATTCTCAACATTCTCGGATGTCATTTTCGAGAATCGCCACAAAACAAAAGGTTAATTGACATGTAACAAATTATCCCTATCTTCCGACCAACCAATAAAATAGCATATAAACTTAGGTAGGTCATACTAGCGAAGGTATTCCCTGCTCTCCCCTCCTAGTACTATTCTCACATCTTAGCTGGGATCATATCCTAAGCTTTGATATCAATTGTGGACGCCCCAAAATTAGGTATACATCACCCATCTTGGGTCGCCACTTACATGGTATGTAATTTAAATACAACTTAATACATAAACCGTGAGTTTAAATACAAATATCGTCTACTAGATATTATACAAACTCAAAAAGGAGTCCTCATTACAATTATTATCACACTATTTCACGAATAGTGAGGACTACTAATGCTATCTTCAGGACCATCACTCGTTTCCCGACTCGTCCTAGCTATATTCTCATTTTCAAGAGAACGGTGAAAGAAAGGGTGAGCTCAACTAGCCCAAAGAAGAAATATTATGACTAAGATAATGCGTAATAAATTATCAATAGTCTTCAACAATGTTAAACCGATAAAATACAATAGACTGAAACGGTTTAAGCTGCATAAATGAATATCGCAATCCATTAAAAGAGTCAAGTAGAAAATAAAGTCTACTATCTTTTAGGTTTTAAAAGGTTTTTCATCCTTGTTATAAATTTGAGACTCAACTTTTAATAAATATTCCACATCATCGAATCACCCACGCACTACTACGCCAAGGATATTCTTTAGTATCACGACCACAATTATTCATGCACTACGGGCCAAGAATATTTGTGTATTCATTAATGGTCATGATCATGCCAACAATCGTCCACCAATGCACTACTACGTACACGAGGATTTTTTGTCATATCATTTGTAACATTACGGCCATGATTACAACCGAATAGTCTCTCGGTCATAATCATACCAAGTCCATCTATGCACTTCTGTGCCACGAGATGAGTTTCAACATAATATAAACATGAGGATGATGACAATAATATAAGAATTCAATAAAACAAGTTCAAGAATTATTTTATCCAGAATTATTAACGCCCAAATTATCAACATGATATTTGCTTTTGTAGAGTAAAATTCAAGAATGATCGGAAGAATATTTCCATGAAAAGATATTTGGATGAAACGCAAATATCAAGGATATTCCACTAATTTCATGGAGTATAGAAGTCAAAGTTTTAACCATTTGGGTATAATAAAGAATGGAATAACAAATGAAATCACCATGCATGCGATAGACCGCATGTGCAAAAGTTATTCCAATGAGAATAATAAATAACGGAACTCAGTCCCATAAAAACGCATGCATGTGATGTTCCAAATAATAATAATAATAAAGACGAAACCAGTCCTGTAAAACACATGCAGACAGGATGTTCCAAATAATAATAATAAAAGATTTTACCCGGTCAGGTGTAAAAAACACAGACATGGATGTTCCAGCGAGAATAATAATAAAAAAGGAACCGGTTGATTGTAAAACACACATGCATGTGATGTTCCAAAGAATAATAGAAGAATGTCACCAAGTATTGGGTAAAATCACTGATACAAAGTTATTCCAATGAATAATAAGCAATGGAATAACAACGTTTCTTCATGAATAAGAAAGAATAACACCCCTTACTTTTGGTAGGAGATTGAATACTGCAGAGTGTAGTAACAAAATACTCTTCTTCTTCTCTCTTATTCTCTCTATACTTTCTCTCTCTAAAGCTTGAATGAATTCGTGAAAATAATGAAGCACTAGGCCTCTATTTATAGAAAATTTCTAGCTTAGCACCTACCATGTGAAAAAAGCGAGTGGCTCGACGATGGTAATGTGAAAAGAAAAGTGGTTCGGCGCTCTGAATGTGAAACGACAAGTGGTTCGACGCCTGTAATGTGAAACAGCAAGTGGTTTGACGTCTGGTAAAGGTAATTACTATTGACGAAGGTAATTACTATTCACAAGGGTAATTACTATTGACAAAGGTAAATACTATTGACGAAGATAATTACTATTGACGAAGAGACTCTTAGATGATGACATATGCCCCCCCCCCCCATAAAATAATCAAACTTACCACAAACGTCTCATAATGTACTCTTTATATACATTAAGGATTGAATAAATATTACCACAAATCATTTTATTTTAATCAACACATTTTAATCTTTCAACAATTATTAATCATTTATAACTTGTCGTCTCAACATATAATATAACATATTATATGATGATCTTGTGACAATAATTGAATCAATAATATAAGAGATATGATGCAAAGAATTATCTTGTAGTAATAATTGAGCATAAATGAGTGACTTCTCACGTAAGCATCAATAATCAATACCGTGTGCTACTATGCAACCACGCCGTAGACATCGCATTTTTTTACCACCGGGTAGTTCAACAGCTTTTTAACAGTAACACCTCCGCCGTTATTTTTATAAAATATTTTTGTTGTTTTCTCAATCCAAACAATAATTGAGTTATGGGGTCCATTAATGATTGAGTAGTTGTATTTAATATTCCTAACAAAAAAGAATATTCCCCAACCAAACTAATATTTTATAACAACTTGCATACTTTGCAAAATTTATAAATATTACCCACAACTATAACATTATATCAAATTTATTCCATAATATTCAAAAATAATATTTATAGAAAAATTCATCTTTATTTATAAAAGTTGGGGTCTTACAGTTTTTACATGAATATTGTCTCATAGACAATATCCAAACTCAAATTCAATCCTCATCACATTTATTATCACAATAAGTAGTGAGGACTACTAAAATAACCATCTCGGACCGTCACTCCATTCCCCGACTAGTCCCGGTTAAGTTCTCATTTCCTGAGGAGAACAATGAAAGCAAAAGGGTGAGCTCAACTAGCCTAGTAAGAAATATTATGACTAAGATAATGCAGAATAAATTATCATTAGCTTTCAACAGTGTTAAACTGATAAAATACAATAAACATCAAGTTTAACTACAGGGGAACAAGCAATCCATTAGAAGAGTCAAGTAGAGCATGATATCTACTATCTTCTATGATTTAAAAAGTTTTTCATCAATTTTATCGCTGAGACTCAACTTAAAAAATAAACCACATCATCGAATCATTCCTGCACTACGGGCCAAGGATATTCATGTAATCATCAATGGTCATGATTATACCAAATAATCCCTGGTCATAATCATACCAACAACTGTCCATCAATGCACTACGGGCCAATGAGGACTTTTACCACATCATTTGTAACATTACGGGTCATGATTATACCGAATGATCCGTGGTCATAATCATACCGATCAACAATCCATCTATGCACGTACGCCAAAGATGACTTTCATCACAATATAAGCATGAGAATGATGACAATGATATAAGCATTAATCAAACAAAATCAAGGATAAATTTTAAAGACTTTAAATTTATCCAAAGTTTAAAAATATCCAAATTATCAAAATGATACTGCTTTGTGGAGTAAAATTCAAGAATAATATTCATGTATCAAAAATAATTTGGACATAAAAGAAATATATTTTTTGGGTGAATAGTACCTTGTGAATAGTAATTTGGGAATAGTACCTCATGAATAGTACTCCGACATGAAAAGTGCCCCGAATACCCGAGTGAATAATATTCGAGTGAATAGTAACCTATGAATAGTAACTCGTTAATAGTACTCCGGCATAAAAAGTGTCCCGAATATCCGAGTGAATAATATTCGAGTGAATAATAACTGGATAAATAGTAACCCATAAATAGTAACTCATGAATAGTATTCCGGTATGAAAAGATCAATAATTATCAAGAAAGCTCAGAATAATATTTTCATGAAAAGATACTGGATGAAGCGCAAATATCAAGGATATTCTACTGATTTCACGTAGTATAAAAGCAATACTTTAACAAAATGAGTGTAAAATTAGGAATACGAAATGAAATAATATTACTCACATACTACATAGTATGGAAGAAAAAATTATTTCTACGAATACTGAGAAAAAATAATATCCCTTACCTCAGAAGAAGACTGGATACTGGAATAGTGAAGTAGCAGACTTCTCTCTCTATAATTGCTCTTGTGAGTCTTAGTGAATTGGTGAGAATGAAAGAAGAATGAGCTTCTATTTATAGAAAAATATAGTTTCGATAATTGCACGTTTTGGGGCTCGAAATATTACAGTATAATACCTTCATTTTTAATTTAGTCCTACAAGTATTATCAAACATGCACCACCACCCCTAATAGTACATCATGTGAATCAATAGTACATTTATGTGAATCAATAGTTCTATACATGTGAAAAAATAGTTACATTATAGTACCTTCATCTATACCTCTATTTTTAATTTAGTCATGCAAGTATTATAAATCTTGCACCACCTCCCCTAATAGTACATTCATGTGAATCAATAGTACATACATGTGAACAAATAGTTATAAGCATGTGAATTTGTGACGCCCCCAAATTCAGGTACTTGAAACCCGAATTCAGTGCTTCACGTTACTATTTCTTTGAGCGGAATAATAATAATATTGTCATAAATATCGAACTTAATTTACATATCAGAGTTGTCTAAATCCCAGGTACACGACCTTAAAATATTTCATTACATGATAGATAATAAATATCATCATCTTATTTAAGTCTAGCTATTACATGAGATAACACAAACTTATTCTGACACTTTTCCTTTCCCTTTGTTCCTGGCAGAGCCCTCTAGTTGGTCATACTTAACTGGAAACATTTAAATTAAGCAAGAATGAGCATTTGAGTGCCCGGCAGGTAATAGCAATCAATAAATATTAGCTGAAAGGATTAAATATTTTCTTTGAGTGACACTTCTACAACGAAGCAATAGTTGTGAAGTAACTGAAACAATTCTAATCAACATATCAATTCTATTTTGAATTTTTTGAAACTACGTACTGACTATAACTGGAGATCAGTCGACAGACTATGAACATTATTTTTTATTTTCGAAAAGGTTAAACAGAACTTTATCTGTAAACCATCATAACTTATGGGCACGGGGGGTGATCAGCCCGTTCTGCCCTGTATTGATCAATACTACATACCAGAATGATATTCTCGTTCATCATATCCGCCTTGGGCGCACAAAAGTTTCCCAAATTCGGGATGTTCATACTTAGCCTGAATCCGAACTAAAATAATTTGGTTGGATATCAATAGGTTTCTATCATATTCAACGATATTTTTAAATTTGTGCCTAGCCAAGTCAAATAGCTTAGACGACTTTTAATTAAGATATACATACTGGAAATCAACAAGTATGTATCAACATGTACAATAATTATCCAAGTGAGGACACTTGTATAACCATACTTAGAATTTAACGAACAGAATATATATCTGAATCTTACAGTAATACTGTACTGATAAACAATGAATGAATAAAGTTCGAGAACTTGCATGAATACGAATATTTGGATACATAATCAATAACAATAGAGTTAATAATCTGGCACAACGATAATATAATTTTGAAACTTTCCATTGCATAAAGTAAATGCAAAGGTTTGGATATTTGCACCAGTAAAAGAGTAAGAATTAAGAAACTTACTCAATACTATGATTAATAACAATAAAGTTTGAAAACCCGTATAACCGGAATATAATTCAATAACTTACTTAAGCAAGTTTATTGCATAAATAGATACAAAGAGTAAAGATACTTGCCTGATCTGCTGCTTACACAACTTAGTTCTACCTTTAATTCAATGACCTATCATTCATAAGATTGTTCTATCGATTAGAATAACATATCATAACACATCGTACTCTTATTTACAATCAACACATAACCTAATCACATTGTCACATATGTTTATCAGTTATTAGGATACAAACAGACACTTATACAGTCAAACTATATAGGTTTAGATCAATTTTGATAGTATTTCGGTGTACCGGCGGCTTTATCGGGTAATTATCGAGTTTAAAACTCTATCATGTAGTTCAATATTATCTTGGATATTTTAAATACCAGTCATATTATTTTTAAATGACTTATAATAATTTTTAAATAATTATTATAATTTATCATGATTTTTTCAAATTCTGGAATCATTATTAAATGATTTAAATATTAAATAATTATATTATCATTAATATTTAAATAATATCCAAATATTAATGAAACCATTAAAGTAATTTATAATAACTCAAAATATTTTAAAGTATTAATATTACCTTTAAATGATTTTTAAAACATTAAAATCATCTTTAAAAATTATCATTAATATTAAAATATTAAGGTATTATTCACTAAAATATTAAAAGTCATTTATAATAATTTAAAATATTTTTAAACCATTTATATCCTTTTTAAATGATTTTTACATCAATAAAATCATTTTAATCTTTTATTTAATATAATTATTAAATAAATCTAATATCATTAATATTAAATATTTAATGAAATTTATATTAAAATATTGAAAGTTACATTTTATAACTTAAAATATTATTAAATACCTTATTATCATTTAAAATGATTTTTAATATAGTAAAATCATTTTTTAATTAATTTATTTAATGCATTTATTAAATAAATTAAATATCAATAATATTCAAATAATTACTAATATTTATGGAAAATATGTCAAATTATTAAAAGTTAATTTTTATAACTTAAAATAATTTTTAAAACTGATTTTGTAATTTTTAGAATTTATTTAGCATTTTTAAATGATTTTTAGAATTTATTCCTATTTTTAATTATTTTCGGAAATTAGAAAACTAAAATAATTAAATTCGTCGCTAAAGGCTTTAGCGACCGTTTCTGTCGCGGTTGGTGTTCTTGAGGCTCAAGAACAGTGATAGACAGTGATCAAGGTGTCTTATTTGACCACCGCTTATTCTCTGTCTAAACATGATCTGAGCTAACTAAGACACTGACATTGTAGTATTGTTGTAACACTACAAGATCCAACTATCATCTAAGTCATAATACATCACAACAAGGAGATCTAGCCCATCAAACTCACTGTCAGAGCTTCCTGGGTTTTCTGGGTTACCCATAAACCCAGTCAGCTACGAGGGTACACTTTGAGGCTTAAACATATTAGGGTTCTGGTAGATGTTATGGTGTTCTAACGGTTCAAGCATGTAGTCCACATGTCAAGTAAGAGATTCATTACATAAAACCCATCTAACAACATTACAGCAACAAGATCTGTGCCGGTCAATCCATGTCAGAACACATGTTCATCAGTTTTCTGGGTTACCCAGAAAATATGAACTGTGTTCGACCAAGCTACTTTGACCGGCCACTGAATCCTTTCAGTTTGAGATCTATGTGTTTTAAAGGCCTTATCATGCAGTCTATATAACATATCATAACTGTATTACAACAACAAGAACAAAACAACAAAAACAAGCAAGATCTAAACGCACGAACATGTTGTCAGAGCGTTCTGGGCAGCCCAGATTTCTCATGGTCATGGCCAGTCAACGTGGTTTGACCACGCTTATCTTGAAATCTAAACATGATCTAAGCCTGATTTCAAGTCCAGATCAAATTCCTTCTCGCATACTATAAGTCCAAAACATAAAACACACAAACTCAAAAACAGAGAGAGATCTACAGCCCTTGACATTTGTTGTCAGACCATAGTTCTAAACTTTTTTCAGATTTTGTAAATCTTTAAATTTGAGCATATAAATGTTATGGATCCACTATTTAGCAACCTAGATCACTGATTCACACCTTATACAACATATTTAAACATTCATACATCAAATCCAACATAGCATACAAGATTAAATTTTTGGTTTAGGGTTCTTCCTTTTTATGAACAAGATCTTGAATCTGACTTCTAATCTGCTGGGGCTTGATTAGAGACTAGTCTAACACTAGAATTCGGAGGTTCGGAGTTGAGAGAGTCTTGGTTGAGTGTTGGTGTAAAAATCAGGCAAATAATGATTTTTCCCTCTCTTGATCTTATATAATGACCTAGATGCAATGCACTTGGATGTGAAAGTGGCTGATTTGTATGGTTTATAGGCATATGGCTAGCTAGAGTTGGTCACCAACTAAAGTTATGGCAACCTATACAAGTTATCTATTAAAATAATATAAAGGGCAATTATGTCATTTGATTTTTACTTTTAGTGGCAAAGTTGGCAATTTATTCTAACTCTTAGGGTTTAACCCTAAGGTTCCATAAGTTCATTATCTAGGATTATGTAATTAGGGCTAAAATGAGAATCTTAGTTTCTAAAAATGTGAATTAGGGTTCCCTAATTAAATTAGGTTTCCTAATCACTTAAGATTTGTAAATTAAGCTTTATAATTTACTAATTACTATTAAGCTTGCTAAATTAATAATTAGGGTTTATAACTTAGCAATTAGGGTTCTAATTCAGTAATTAGGGTTTCTATGTATTAATTAGGGTTTACCTAATTAACATTAAATATAATAATGGTCATTAATTACATAACACACAACTTAACAAACCTTATAGTCATAAATTGACTTCTGTACTATAGTTTATCAGTAATGTTAGGGTTTGTACTGTTTCACTATAACTGTTCCACAAATTAACATTACACATATATCATGCTTGTCTATAGCATTGAAATATAAATAATATTATATTCTTATTCTCATTCCTTATTCAAAATCTAGAATTAGGATTTTGAATCCATATCTGACATAACATTCATACATACCATTATTAATTAAGTTAAAATAATTAACTTAACTAATATAATAAAATACATATCATAATAATAATATCATATATACAATAATCATATTTTCATGGAAAATAAATAATAAATATTTTATTACAAAATTAATTTATTATAAGAATATTATCTATATTAATCAATAATTCTTAAAAAAAATTATTTATAATTATTCATCTAATAAATAATTTTATTTATCTTATATGTACATATACTTTACCTTGAACATATTCCCACCCTAATATATATAATAAAAAAAAAAAATTATACGCATAAAATTTCTTATTGAAAATATTGGGTTATTACAGAATTAATAGCAATTAATTTCTCATTTATCCGATTAATTATCCAATTGGTCAATTTAACACACAGAAATCAACTATTATCGAAATAAATGTCAATTTTCACTAACACTAATAATCCCAACACAATGGAAATATTTTTATCAACAATTTCATCTTTAATCAACACGACCATATTCATCATTAATATTATAACTCACAATATTTAACAAACAAATCATTCCCAGGAAAGAGGGGATTTTCCGGTAAGGATTTCTCCCTATTGGCGCGCAATTAGGTGACTAAACCCCTTTCCTCGATAGAACTTTCTAGACATCGTCAATATTGCAAATAATAATATGAATAACTTTGTCGTCTCAATTATTGATATAAAAATATAAAATATTATGCCGATGATACTGTGACAGTAATTGAATCAATAATATGATAGATATTATGCAGCAATTACTGTAGCAATAATTAAGTATAATTAAGTGACTTCTCACATAAGCATCAATAATCAATACCGTGTGCTACTATACAACCACGCGTATTACTGTTCTTTTACCACCGAGTAGTTCAACAGTTTAACGGTAAAATTTCACCGTTATTTTTATTAAAGATATTTCTGTCGTTTTCTAACTCTAACAATACTTCTGTTGTGGGGTCCACCAATGATTGTGTCGTCGTACGAATATTTCCTGTTAAAACAAATATTCTTCGACCAAACGAATATTTTATGACATCTTGCATACTTTGCAAAATTTATAAATACTACCCAAAACTATAACATTATATCAAATCCACACCATAATATTCAAAAATATATTCTGAGAAAAAATAAATCTTTATTCATAAAAATTGGGGTCTTACATACTATATGGTGGGGCCTACTTGATAATGAAATGTCAAGGAGGGAGAATTTTTGTTTGTCACGGGGAGGGACAAATTTACATAAATAAATGTATATATTATATATATTATAATAAGTTTTATTTTTTATGAAAAATAGAATATATTATATTTTATTATGCATAGTATGTGCATAGTGTCTGCATAGTAAGTGCATAGTAACAAATTAGAAAAATCAGACGATTTTCCTTCCGTCCGTGATTTTTCATCCGAAATCTTACTATGCGTCCGTGATTATTTCCTAAATAGTTTCCTTCCATTCTCCTATAAATAGGATGCTTAGTTTAAAATTGAAAATCACACCAGAATCAAAAAATTCTTCTTCTATAATATTGAGTGTATTTCTTTCGAGTTTTAAGAATCTTTGAGTGTAGAAAACAGTGAAAGTTTTCTTCAAGAATATCCTCACTATACCAGTTGGAATATTCTTTTTTTGAAGGTAAGGGATATTATTTTTGTTCAATACTTGTAAGAAATAATATTTTCTTCCATACTCTCTAGTATGTAAGTAATATTATTTCATTTCAGATTCCAAATTCTACACTCATTTTGTTAAGTTTTGGCTTCTAAACTCCATGAAATTAGTAGAATATCCTTGAAATTTGCGTTTCATCCAGTATCTTTTCATAGAAATATTATTCTGAACATTCTTGATAAGTTTTAACTTTTTCATGTCAGAGTACTATTCATGAGGTACTATTCCTGGGGTACTATTCACTCGGGTACTATTCACCCAGGATATTATTCATGATAAAAATTGATTTCTTTTTGGTCCAAATCATTTTTGGTACAATATTATTCTTGAATTTTACTCCACAAAGCAGTATCATGTTGACAATTTGGACATTATTGAATTCTGGATAAATTAAATTATAAATCTTTAAAAATTTATCATTTGCTTTCTTTTAATTGATTTCTTATATCATTGTCATCATTCTCATGCTTATATTGTGATAAAAGTTAACTTTAGCCCGTAGTGCATAGATGGACTGTTGATTGGGGTGATTATGACCAGGGATTATTCGGTATAATTATGACCCGTAATGTTACAAATGATGTGGTAAACGTCCTCATTGGCCTGTAGTGCATTGATGGATAGTTGTTGGCATGATCATGATCATTAGTGAAAACTCGAATATTTCTTACTAGGCTAGTTGAGCTCACCCTTTGCTTTCATTGTTCTCTTCAGGAAATTAGAACGTAGCCGGGACTAGTCGGAGAACGGAGAGATGGTCCGAGTTAGTGGCTGTAGTAGTCCTCACTATTCTATAAAATAGTGTGATAATAATTGTAATGAGGACTCCATTTGAGTTTGGATATTATCTAGAAGACAATATTCGTGTTAAAACTCTCACCTATGTTTTGTCCTATTTTACACGACAGTTGTATAATTAAGTTTGTATTTGAATTCTGTACAATGTATTTGGCGACTCAGAATGGGTGATGTATACCTATTTTGGGGGGCGTCACAGTTGGTATAAAAGCTTGGGGATATGATCCCTAGCTAAGATGTGAGACTAGAACTAGGAGGGGAGAGACGGGTAATTCCTTCGCTAGTATGACCTACCTAAGTTTATTTGTTATTTAATTGGTCGGCCAGAATATAGGGGTATTATGTGGTATGTCAATTAACCCTTGTTTTGTGGCAGTATTTAAAAATGGCATCTAAAAATATTGAGATAAGCAATGGAGCACAAGAGACCGTTGAGTCACCACAGATCAATAACCAAGACAATGTGCATCAGGAAGGCAACAATCCTCATGTAAACAACAACACCGACCAAATGATGAACGACGGGGTGTTTAGGAGCTTTCTGCAATTCGTGCAACATCAAGCAAGAGAGACTCCTGTTTAAAATGCAGGTGGAAACACTAGTAACTCTCGGATGGTCACCGCTAAGCAGTTCAGGGAGCTGGGACCACCGACGTTTTTGGGAAAGCCAGAACCACTTAAAACAGAGACGTGGATAAAGCAGATCACCAAGATATTTGATGTCTTGGGATGCTCCAAGGAGCAAAAAGTTCTCTTTGCCACCTTCATGTTGCGAGGAGAGGCTGATTACTGGTGGGAATTCGTAAAGCGTACCCAACCTGCCGCACTAAAGATGTCTTGGGAGAAGTTCCAAGAACTGTTCAACGACAAGTACTTTCCCAAAAGTATTCGTCACATGAAGGAGGTGGAGTTTATCAAGCTGGAACAAAATAATATGACCGTGTCGCAGTATGAGGCTAAGTTTGTCGAGTTGTCCCGGTTTGCATCCCATTTAGTTGATAATGAGGAGAGAATGGCGTGAATGTTTCTGCGAGGTTTGAAACCCAAAATATGTCAATACCTCATTTCTCATAAACTGTGTTTGTATTCAGATATTGTAAATAGGGCTCAGTTATTGGAGCGTAATAATGAGTCAACCCAACCAAGAGAGGGCAACCGGCAAAATGATAATACCAGTGGTAGCAGTCATCGAAGCAATGACAACAAATGTGGAGGGAATCAATATGCCAGAAATGGTAACCACTTTGGTGGTAATCATGGCCAAGATAATAGAAGTGGAAATTTCAAGAAGAGGAGATTCAACAATGATGGAAAGACGTCAGCACCAGCAACCGTTGTTAAGGAAGAAGAACGACCACCGATCGTGTGCTTCAAATACGGAGGGGAGGGACGCATCAGTCCAAACTGTGCGCAGTAGTCCAAAATGTGTTACAATTGCGGAAGAGAAGGTCACCTAGCTTGATTTTATCGTGCAGTGAAACCAAGTTCCGTTGGGATGGTGACACCAAATGCCATCCCAGACAAGGCAAAGCCGGTAGTTCAAGGGAGAGCGTTTGTCATAACCTCCCAAAAAGTAAGGAACCCGAACAAGGTCATCACGGGTAAGCTAATCATAAACTCTTGCGAAGTCTATACCTTATTTGATACCGGTTCTACCCATTCTTTTATTTCTCCTACTTGCGCTCAACGTTTAAATTTAACTCCAGAGAAATTAGACTTTAACTTATCTATTGAAACTCTGTTGGGAGAAACCTTCATTACATCCACGGTTTATAAGTCTTTTTTGATTCAAATCGGCAACCGCACATTACTTGTCGATCTTATCTCTTTGAAAATACTTACATTTGATGTGATTTTAGGGATTGATTGGTTAACTACTTATCTTGCTAAAATTGAATATTTTCGTAAAGTTGTTAGTTTTCATATTCCTAACCAACCTATTATGCGAATTCAAGCAACCAAACCACTAAAGTCAATCACTGTCATATTAAGCCATAAAGTTATTCGTTTATTAAAAAATGGATGTCAAGCTTTCTTGGCCCATGTCACAGATTTAAACAAAAATACATCAGATTTGAATGATATTCCTATTATTAATAAATTTCCTGACGTATTTTCTGAAGAACTTCCTGGTCTACCCCCAAAGCGTGAAATCGAATTTTGTAACGACCTTGAACCCGGTACAAAACCCATTTCCAAAGCCCCATATTGAATGGCTCCTATTGAACTTCAGGAGTTAAAGACCCAACTGAAGGAATTGTTAGACATCAGTTTTATTCGTCTTAGTACGTCTCCTTGGGGTGCTCCTGTTCTATTTGTAAAGAAGAAAGATGGAAGTATGCGACTTTGTATTGACTATCGGGAGTTGAATCATGTCACCATCAAAAATAGGTACCCGTTGCCTCGCATTGATGACCTGTTTGACCAGTTGCAAGGCGCTAAATTCTCTTCAAAGATTGATCTTTGTTTCAGATATCATCAGTTAAAGATTAAAATCGATGACATCCCAAAGACTGCTTTCAGAACTCGGTACGGGCATTACGAATTCCTAGTCATGTCTTTTGGATTGACTAATGCTCTTGCTGCCTTCATGGATATGATGAACCGAGTATTCAAATATTTGGATCATTTTGTGGTTGTCTTTATTGATGACATCCTTATATATTCTAAAAGTCATGAAGATCATGAGCAACACTTGAGGCTGATACTCCAAAAGTTTCGTGAAAACAAGTTGTATGCCAAGTTGAAGAGATGCGAGTTCTGGCTTGAGGAAGTAGCATTCCTTGGGCACGTTATATCAAATCATAGAATATCTGTTGACCCGGTAAAGATTGAAGCAATTCAAAGCTGGGAGCAACCTAAGTCAGTGACCGAAGTACGTAGCTTTCTGGGCTTAGCTGGTTATTATTAGAGATTCGTGGAAGGATTTTCTCGAATCACTACTCCATTAATTTAACTGACTCAAAAAGATACAAAATTCGGTTGGAGTGAGAAATGTGAGAAGATTTTTTAAGAACTCAAGAGGAGACTCATTTCAGCACCTGTTCTAACAATACCATCTGGTTCAAAGGGATTTGTCATCTACAGTGATGCTTCAGGTAGAGGGTTAGGATGTTTTCTCATGCAGCATGGGAAATTCATAGCCTATGCCTCACGGCAACTCAAAGAATATGAGAGGAATTATCCTACTCATGATCTAGAGTTTGCATTAGTCGTTTTCGCACTAAAGATCTGGAGGCATTACCTGTATGGGGAGAAAGTGGAGATCTATAATCATCATAAAAGCCTCAAATATTTCTTCACCCAAAAAGAACTCAACAAGTGACAACGACGATGGCTCGAGCTTTTGAAAGATTACGATCATACCATTTAATACCATCCTGGAAAAGCGAACGTGGTAGTTGACGCGTTGAGTAGAAGATCTTATGCGGGTATAAGCGCGATATTGTCAACGCAAAGACCCATTTGGTATGACTTACAAAGGATGGTGATAGAGTTAAAGACTCTAGTGAACCATGTGATGATGTCAAATATACGAGTAGAACCGACTTTAATCGATAAAGTTAAAGCTTCTCAAGCTACAGACTTGGAGCTGATGCATCTGAAGAAGAAAGTGCAAGAAGGTGATATTTTGGAAGCAAGAATCAATGAAGAAGGAATACTTCGAGTCAACTCCAGACTTTGTGTTCCTAACGACCCAAATTTAAAGTATAAAATCATGATGGAGGTATACAACACACCGTTTTCAATCCATCCTGAGAGTACCAAAATATATCATGATCTTCGACATACATTTTGGGGGAGTAATATGAAAAGATAGATCGCGGAGTTTATCTCAAGGTGTCTAACTTGTCAACGAGTCAAGGCGGAGCATCAAGTGCCAAAAGGTCCATTGCAACCACTTGAAATTCCAGAATGGAAGTGGGAGCACATTACCATGGATTTCGATACTGGTTTTCCCAAGGTTTCTCAAGGCATAGATGCGATTTGGGTCATTGTTGATAGATTAACTAAGTCTGCTCATTTCTTACCTATACGAAAAACTTATTCACTTGAACGTCTTGCTCGTATATATATAAATGAGATTGTAAGACTGCATAGTATACCAGTATCCATAGTTTCTGATCGAGACCTAAGATTCACTTCACAATTTTGGGTTAGTTTGTAAAAAGCTATGGGCACCAATTTATGATTTAGTTCAGCATATCATCCTCAAACGGACGGGAAGTCGGAGAGGACTATTCAAACTCTTGAAGATCTATTAAGACTCTGTGTCCTTGACTTCAAAGGAAGTTGGGACAAGTTCTTGCCATTGGTGGAGTTTTCCTACAACAACAGTTATCAAGAAAGTATTGGCATGGCTCCAGTCGAGGCATTTATGGACGCAAGTTTCGTTCTCCAGTGTGCTGGGATGAGGTGGGTGAAGCAAAGTTGTTTGGACCGGAATTGGTATGCATGACAACAAAAAAGATTCAAATGATCCGACAACGTATAAAAACCTCACAAGATCGACAAAAGAGTTATGATAATCTTCATTGAAGGGACATGGAATTCAATATTGGTGATCATGTGTTGTTATGTGTTGCTCTATGGAAAGGAGTTACGAGATTTGGAAAGAGAGGAAAGCTCAATCCTCGATTCATTGGGCCATTCAAAATCCTCGATCGAGTAGAAACTGTGGCTTATAGACTCGCCTTACCTCCAAGTATGTCTTGTGTTCATAAAGTTTTTCACATATCCATGTTACGTAAATATGTGGAAGACCCGAATCACATTGTTGAATTAGAACCGGACGAGATAGCGGAAGATTTAACGTATGAAGACGTACCTGTTAAAATCTTGGATAAGAAGGAACATATTTTACGCTCCAAGGTTATACCTCAAGTCAAAGTTTTGTGGAGAAACCAAGATGTTTAGAAAATGACCCGGGAGTTAGAATCTGAAATGAAATCAAGGTATCCTCACCTCTTCGACATACCAAGTACGTACCCCAATTTTGAAGACGAAATTTCATAAGAAGGGGAGGTTGTAAAACCCTAATTTTCATAAATAAAGATTAATTTTTCTCGAATTATATTTTTGAATATTATGGTGTTAATTTGATATAATGTTATAGTTGTTGGTAATATTTATAAATTTTGCAAAGTATGCAAGTTGTTATAAAATATTCGATTGGTCGGAAAATATTCGTTTTAACAAGAAATATTCGTACGACGGCACAACATTAGTGGACCCCACAACAGAATTATTGTCGGAGTTAGAAAATGACATAAATATCTTTTTATGAAAATAATGGCGAAAGTTTTACCGTTAACTGTTAAAATACTCGGTCATAAAAGTACAGCAATACGCGTGATTGCATAGTAGCATATGGTATTGATTATTGATGCTTACGTGAGAAGTCACTCAATTTTATTTAATTATTGTTACAATAATTGTTGCATAGCATCTCACGTTATTTGATTCAATTATTGTCAATATTTTATATTATTAAATCAATAATTGAGATGACAAGTTATTCATATTATTATTTGCATAATTAATAATGTCTAGAAAGTTCTGTCGAGAAAAGGGGTTTGGTCACCAATTTCCACACGCAAATAGGAAAAATCCTTACCGAAAAGCCCCTTCTTTCCGGGAACGATCGATTGGTTAATATTGCGGGTTATAATAATGATGAATAAATGTTGTTAAAAATATTAAGGGGATTTTTATGAAGTATTTGTTGTAAATTTTGGCGTATTATTTGGAACTCCACTTACCTATTTTTCAAAATAATTGGTAGAAAGTTATTCGGTATTATATATATATATATATATATATATATATATATATATATATATGGTGGGGACCACTTGATAATGAAATGTCAAGGGGGAGAATTTGTGTTTGTCACGAGGGGGAAGGACAAATTTACATAAATATATGTAAATATTATATATATATATATATATATATATATTGTAATAAGTTTTGTTTTTTATGAAAAATAGAATATATTATATTTTATTATGCATAGTATTTGCATAGTGTCTGCATAGTAAGTGCATAGTAACAAATTAGAAAAATCAGACGATTTTCCTTCCGCCCGTGATTTTTCGTCTGAAATCTTACTGTGCGTCCATGATTATTTTCTAAATAGTATCCTTCCATTCTACTATAAATGGGATGCTTAGTTTAGAATTGAAAATAACACCAGAATCAGAAAATTCTTCTTCTATAATGTTGAGCGTATTTCTTTCTAGTTTTAGGAAGTTTTAAGTGTAGAAAATAGTGAAAGTTTTCTTAAAGAATATTCTCGCTATACCAGTTGGAATACTCTTCTTTTTAAGTTAAGGGATATTATTTTTGTTCAATACTTGTAAGAAATAATATTTTTCTTCCATACTCTGTAGTATGTAAGTAATATTATTTCATTTCAGATTCTGAATTTTACACTTATTTTGTTAAGTTTTGGCTTCTATACTCCATGAAATTAGTAGGATATCCTTGAAATTTGTGTTTCATCTAGTATCTTTTCATGGAAAAATTATTCTGAACATTCTTGATAAGTTTTAACTTTTTCA
The DNA here is from genome assembly GCA_020205615.1 of Panax quinquefolius. Lineage (NCBI taxonomy): Eukaryota > Viridiplantae > Streptophyta > Magnoliopsida > Apiales > Araliaceae > Panax > Panax quinquefolius. The sequence continues at coordinate 95,798,951 of CM035159.1, forward strand.
TGCTGGAGTACTATTCATGGGGTACTATTCCTGAAATACTATTCACGGGTAACTATTACTCGAGTACTATTCACCCAGGGTACTATTCATGATAAAAATTAAATTTTTTTCGGTTCAAATCATTTTTGGAAAATATTATTCTTGAATTTTACTCCACAAAGCAGTATCATGTTGATAATTTAGACATTATTGAATTCTGGATAAATTAAATTATAAATCTTTAAAAATTTATCATTTGCTTTCTTTTAATTAATTTCTTATATTATTATCATCATCCTCATGCTTATATTATGATAAAAGTCATCTTTGGTCCGTAGTGCATAGATGGACTATTGATTGGGGTGATTATGACCAGGGATTATTCGGTATAATCATGACCCGTAATGTTACAAATAATGTGGTTAAAGACCTCATTGGCCTGTAGTGCATTGATGGACAGTTATTGGCATGATCATGATAATTGGTGAAAACACGAATATCCTTGGCCCGTAGTGCATGGATAATTTGTAAGACCCCAACTTTTTATAAATAAAATTTAATTTCTTCTATTTTTTATTTTGAAATAATAAGGTGTTAATTTTATATAATGTTTTGGATATGGGTGAAATGTACAAATTCTGTACAATAAGCAAGTAGTTATAAAATATTCATTGTTGTAGGTGAATATTCGTTTGGTCGTGGAATATTCTTGTTGTCGGGGAATATTCGTACGACGGCACAACCATTTGTGGGCCCCATAATAGAAAATGGTCGGATGAAGAAAAAGACAAGTTTGAGTTTTTATAAATAAATGCGTAGTTGTTACCGTTAATACTGTTGGAATATTTGGTGGTTAAAGTACATTAATAAGTGTGGTTGCACAGTAACACACGGTATTGCGCAGTATTGTTGGATTATTGATTCTTACGTAAGAAGGCAATACTCAATAATTATTACAGTAATTACTATTCAATATTTTATTTTATTTATTCAATAATTGCTACGTTGATATTTTATATTATTGTTGTTTCAATAATTGTCACTGCACAGTATTTCCCATTATCAGATCAATAATTCATATTATTTGAATAATATTATTAGATAGCATTATTTGCAATGTCTAAGGAAGTTATGTCTAGGAAATGGGTTTAGTCACCTAATTGCGCATTAGTAAGGAGAAATCCTTATCAGAAAGCCCCCTCTTTCTTGGGAACGACCTGGTTGTCATTATTGTGATTCTGTAATATTATTTGTGAATAATTAATTATTAATTTATATGATAAGAAAATATTTATTTTATGTGGATATAAATGAAGGAATTAATGTTGAGGTATTTTATCAGTATTTTGTCGAAATGGATGTATTAAAAATCATTCGTATGTGGATTTCGGACATTTTCTGTTTGGAATTTGGAAAAACTTTCTTCTACAAAGTTGTAGAGAATTAAATTTTATATGAAATGGACATAAAATTCGTATTTTTCTGATAAAAGGGCTATTTATCATGAATTATTGAAGTTTCAAAAATAAATATTTTTATTAAAAACATGGGCAAGCCCCACTCTTGTCCTTTGTTGGTGAAATGTGCTGAAATTAAATTTCAAAAGTGGCGTGCTTGAATGGCAAAGATGAATTAGTCACCGATAGCAGGTTAAGTCTTCTTTAGCGTTCTGATATTTTCTTATAAATAGGGTGCTTAGGTTAGAATTAAAAATCACACTAGAATCAGAAATTTTCTCTCTTTATAATATCGGGCATATTTTTGTGAGTATTTAGATACTTTGAGAGTTGTTATTCAATGTAAGTTTTCGTCAACATTATATCCAATATTCCAGTCAGAAGTACTGTTCTTTTGAGGTAAGGGATGTTATTTCTTTCAATATCATTATACTGAAATATTGGTATTAATTTTATTGTGAAATTTTTATCTTTTCATATTGAGGTTACTATTCACGTATACGACACTATTCACGTATACGGCACTATTCATGAATACGGTACTATGCACGAGTACTGTTCATGAAGTATGCTTTTTCTTGTGGAATATCTACCTTTTCGTGTCGGGTTTACTATTTATGTATACGACACTATTCACATATACGACACTATTCACAAATATGGCACTATTTACCAAGAAATGAAATTTTCTCTTCTTTGTCCAAGATGTCTATTATGGTTACTATCTTTGATATTATCCATGTTTTGATCTTCATTATTGAATTTTACTCCACTATAGTTTATTATGGAGCATTTTTGAACTTGGATTATATAAAATACGAATCTCTAATCTTTGTCCTTTTTATCTCAATGGATTCGTTCTTTAAAATATTTTTCATCATCCTCAGTCTTTAATGGTGATACTTGATGAATATCTTTGGCCTGTAGTGCAAAGATGAATTATTACCTGATGAATATCTTTGGCCCATAGTGCAAAGATGGATATGTGTTGAGATGAACATGACCAACTATTGATACAAATGAATATCTTTGGCCCGTAAAGAAAAGATGAATATTTGGTTCAAGATGTATATTGATTGATGTTACATGGATAAAATATTGATGATGACCTTTTTTTCGCTGCGAATATTAATCTAAAACTTGTTGTCCATTACATTTTATCTGATTAGTTGAAGGCTAACGATAATTTGTTGTTCATTATATTAGTCATAATATTCTTTACTGGGCTAGTTGAGCTCACCCTTTTCCTTTTTGTTCCATTTTTCTTCTCAGGAGGCGAGAATATAACGGAAACTAGTCGGGGTATGGAATGATGGTTCTAGACAGTTGTTTTAGCAGTCCTCACTATTTTTATAAAATAATGTATCAATAATTATAATGAGTACTTATTTGAGCGTGGATATTGTCTAAAAGACAATATTTGTATTTAAACTCACAGTATATATGTTGTCGTATTTTGCACGACAATTGTAATAATAAAGTTGTAGTTATTTTCTGTATCATATTTTTGGCGACCCAATATGGGTGATGTATACCTATTTTTGGGGTGTCACTTAATTCGTGGTTGTGATACTAATGAATATCCTTGGCCCGTAGTGCATGGATAATTCAGTGATGTGGATTATTTATTAAGCTGAGTCTCAGAGATAAAATTGATGATAAACTTTCTAAATCATAGAAGATAGTAGATATCATGATCTACTTGACTCTTCTAATGGATTGTTTATTCCGCTGCAGTTAAAATTGATGTTTATTATATTTTATCAGTTTAACACTGTTAAAGGCTAACGATAATTTAGTCTCCATTATCTTAGTCGTAATATTTCTTACTGGGCTAGTTGAGCTCACCCTTTGCTTTCATTGTTCTCTTCAGGAAATGAGAACGTAGTCGGGACTAGTCGGGAAACGGAGTGATGGTCCGAGTTAGTGGCTATAGTAGTCCTCACTATTTTATGAAATAGTGTGATAATAATTGTAATGAGGACTCCATTTGAGTTTGGATATTGTCTAGAAGATAATATTCATTTTAAAACTCTCACCTATGTTTTGTCGTATTTTACACGATAATTGTATAATTAAGTTTGTATTTGAATTATGTACCATGTATTTGACGACTCAGGGTGGGTGATTTATACCTATTTTGGGGGCGTCACAAGTACCCCGCGAATAGTACTTTGGGAATAGTACTTCGTGAATAGTACCCTATGAATAATACTTTGTGAATAGTACTTCGGCATGAAAAGTATAAAATTTAACAAGAATATTCGAAAAAATATCTTTGTAAACGATACTAGATGAAGCGCAAATTTCAAGGATATTCTACTAATTTCATGAAGTATAGAAGCTATACTTAAAAAAAATAAGTGTAGAATTAGGAACACGAAATGAAATAATATTACTTATATACTACAGAGTATGAAAGAAAATATTGTTTCATACGAATATTAAACAAAAATAATATCCCTTACCTTAATAGATTGAATACTATAATAGTGAAGTAGCAGAATATTCTTCTTCTTTCTCTCTATAGTTTCTCTCTCTATAATTTCTCTTGTGAGTCTTAGTGAATTGGTGAGAATGAAAAAAAGAAATGAGCTTCTATTTATAGAAAAACATAGTTTCGATAATTGTACGTTTAGGGGTTCGAATTATTACAGTATAGTACCTTCGTCTTTACCTCTATTTTTAATTTAGTCCTTCAAGTATTATTAATCTTGCACAATCTCCCCTAATAGTACATACATGTGAACCAATAGTTCCATGCATCTGAACTAACAGTAATTTCCATGTGAACCAATAGCAATTAATTGCTCATTTATTCGATTAATTGCCCGTTTGATCAATAATAACAAAATCAGTCAATCACAGAAATACCTCCTTTGAGGGTTATTGGGTCACGGAAGAATTAAAGAAAACACAATGAACAAATATTTTTAATTAATACGAACGTATTCATCATTAATATTATAACTCATAATATTTAACAACCAGATCATTCCCAGAAAAGAGGGGGATTTTCGATAAGGATTTCTCCCTATTGACGCGCAATTAGGTGACCGAACCCCTTTCCTCGACAGAACTTTCTAGACAGCGTCAATAATGCAAATAATAATATGAATAACTTTGTCGTCTCAATTATTGATTTAATAATATAAAATATTGTGCAGATGATGCTATGACAATAATTGAATCAATAATATGAGAGATACTATGCAGCAATTACTATGTCAATAATTGAATAAAACTGAGTGACTTCTCACGTAAGGTTGTATATATATATATATATATATATATATATATATATATATAATAAGTTTTATTTTTTATGAAAAATAGAATATATTATATTTTATTATGCATAGTATTTTCATAGTAAGAAAATCGAAAGTTTCGGCCGAAAGTTTGCAACACGTGAAAATTCTACACTGTGCGTCCGTGATTATTTCTAAATAGTACCACTTCCATTCTCCTATAAATAGGATGCTTAGTTTAGAATTGAAAATAACAACAGAATCAGAGAATTCTTCTTCTATAATATTAAGCGTATTTCTTTCGAGTTTTAGGAAGCTTTGAGTGTAGAAAATAATGAAAGTTTTCTTCAAGAATATCCCCGTTATACCAGTTGGAATACTCTCCTTTTTAAGGTAAGGGATATTATTTTTGTTCAATTACTTGTATGAAATAATATTTTCTTTCATACTCTGTAGTATGTAAGTAATATTATTTCGTTTCAGATTCCGAATTGTATACTCATTTTGTTAAGTTTTAGCTTCTATACTCCATAAAATTAGTAAAATATCTTTGATATTTGCGCTTCATCCAGTATCTTTTCATGAAAATATTATTCTGAATATTCTTGATAAGTTTTAACTTTTTCATGCCGAAGTACTATTCACGGGGTACTATTCATGACAAAAATTGATTTCTTTTCGATCCAAATCATTTTTGATATAATACTATTCTTGAATTGTACTCCACAAAGCAGTATCATGTTGACAATTTGGACATAATTTAATTCTGGATAAATTAAATTATAAATCTTTAAAAATTTATCCTTTGCTTTCATTTCATTGAATTTGTATATCATTGTCATCAGCCTCATGCGTATATTGTTATGAAAGTCATCTTTGACCCGTAGTGCAAAGATGGACTGTTGATCAGTATGATTATGACCAGGGATCATTCGATATAATCATGTCCTGTAATGTTACAAATGATGTGGTAAAAGTCATCATTGGCCCGTAGTGCATTGATGGACAGTTGTTGGAATGATCATAACCATTGGTGAAAATACGAATATCCTTGGCCCGTTATACATGGATAATTCGTGGTTGTGATACTAACGAATATCCTTGGCCCGTAGTGTATGGATAATTCAGTGAGGTGGTTTATTTATTAAGATGAGTCTCAGTGATAAAATTGATGATAAACTCTTAAATCATAGAAGATAGTAGATTTCATGCTCTACTTAACTCTTCTAATGGATTGTTTGTTCCACTGCAATTAAACTTGATGTTTATTGTATTTTTTATCAGTTTAACACTGTTGAAGGCTAACGATAATTTATTCTGCATTATCTTAGTCATAATATTTCTTACTGGGCTAGTTGAGCTCACCTTTTTGCTTTCATTGTTCTCTTCAGAAAATGAGAACGTAGCCGAGACTAGTCGGGAAACGGAGTGATGGTTCGAGATGGTTTTTTTTAGTAGTCTTCACTATTTAGTATGATAATAAATGTAATGAGGATTGAATTTGAGTTTGGATATTGTCTAGAATACAATATTCGTGTTGAAACTCTCAGCTTATGTTTTGTCGTACTTTACACAACAGTTGTATAATTAAGTTGTATTTGAATTCTGTACCATGTATTTGACGACTCAGAATGGGTGATGTATACCTATTTTGGGGGCGTCACAAATAGTGAGAGAACCAAAGTTATACTCCCTCTGTTTATGATGTTTTAGAGTTGTGCACAAAAATTAAGAAAATAATTGTATAACATTAAATATAATATAAATTGTCTATAATACCATTAAATTCTCATAATTACCATACTTATCACACACACACACTCTCTCTCTCTCTTATCTGTAACATTTTTTCATAAGGGTAATTTTGAAAAGATTGTAGTCTCCTAGATTATATAAAATGATAAATAATTTGGGAAAAATAAAATCATCTAAAACATCATATATTAAGGGACGGAATGAGTATTCAATACTTAAGGTAATATTAGAAACTAAGCAATTAATGCCTAATTAAAATCCTAAAATAACAAATATTAAGAGATAAAAATATTTATCTAAAACGGCATTTAAAAAGCATTTAAAAAGAGACCACGAGAATGTATAATTTAGTCGACTATTTATTAACTTTGACATACAAGAGCATTTTCAAGAGTATCTCCAAGAGTAATAGCAAACATGAAAAGAACCAGAAGTGAGAGGGGGTCATATGACCCCCACCAAAATTCTGCCCATGCTATATAATAATACATATATTAGTAGTCAATAGCATACATATGTTAATAGTCAATATATATATATATATATATATATATATATATATGTATAATAATAGTAGTTTATAATAGCACTCTAAAATTTTCTACATGTGCTCCATAAATTAAAAAATAGAATACATTTTATTTTACAATGAAATTCAAATGAAAGAACTTAAAACACAATCAAATTTAGGTCGCTACTTGATACTGAAGAATGATCACAAAAACCAAGTTCTTTATTTACCAAATTATTTTCTACAAATATTTTATATTTTTAAGCATCATTAATTTACTTCAGAGACTCTCCCCTTTGTTGATTTTTTTTGGATTAATTTTTTTTGTTCTATATAGAAAATTTGATATTTTCATATAAAAAATAATATTTCTACATGAATCCCTCTCACGTATTTCTACATGAAATAAAAAATAATAATATTTCTATATAAATTTTGATATTGACCAAAATTTTGAGACGTTTTCAAACTATGCAGAGTCGTAGGATACAGTTGCCTCCTCTCAGTTGTACAGCCGAAAGAAACACTCTAAGCGTCAATAAATAATTTTTTTATTGATGTATTTTAACCCCCCCCCCCCCCTTTAAAAATATTCTGGTTCCGCTACTGGTAGCAAAAAAAATTCTTCAAATTTAAGTTTGTTGACTTACGTGACAATTTGAAGAGCATTATTTGATAATTTCATATTTTGTATCTCATCAGTCTCTTAAATTTAATGATAAATATTTTTAACCTTTAATCGTAGATTTGAATAGTGAAAAAGAGATTGCAGATTTAATGACTAAGATTATATAAATTGTTGGAGATGATTTTTCTGATTTAACTCTTCTATTTAAATATTCCAAAATAGTTAAAGAGATTATTGAAAAATACTCTAATACGACTCTTGTTAGAGAATGCGTGTAATACATTAAAGTTTTTGAAAAGTGGATGGGCAGGGGGTGGGAATGAAGGTGGAGATTAAATTCTTTAATTGGATGTCTCCAAAAGCATTAATGAGAAAATTTTGTAATGACAACAACACATTCTTCTTTGACGAAACATGATGGGTTACACTTGCTTAAAGAATTAGTGCAAAGTTAATTAATTAGCAACTCACTTTTCCTAAGCTATTAACAAATGGTCAAACAATCATATATTTTAACATGAAAACTGTATGTTGTTCCTCTGGAAAGGAATTGAGAATTTCTTAATTAGGTTGTAAAGTTGAGGTGTTTAGTAAAATACTCCTTAAAAAGTTCTATTTTGATCTTTACAAATTATGAAAGGAATAAGTCTCTCTTATATATTGGATAGAGAGAATCTCATTCAACCTGTTTTGAACACATTCAAAGCTCATGCAACTCATATTCCCTCCCCTTTGTTGATAATGTCAAAACATTAATAATTATATATATTACCAAATTAATAAATATGGTTGAAAGTTTAAAATTCATTTAAAATAAATGTAATTAAAAATATCGTTACATACATATATTGATATAGAATTATCAACCGCTCACCTTGTAAAAAATATGATTTGTTTTATTGATTTTTTTTACACACATAATAATTTGTCTTATTTTTATTTTTTTAAACAAGGATGAAAAGAGGTTTTATCTCAAATATACTTAGAATTGATCATTCTCTTCTGAAAAAATAAATTTGAAAAACCATTTTATCAAAATAATTTTAATATATATATTGGTCAAAACATGATACGGGCATAAAATTTAACCAAAGTATGGGGTCAGGGGCATTTGGGGGGCTGAGAGGTATGCATTTACAGGCTTAGTAAGATTTGCACCAGCATGACAGCCATGGTGGCAAGCACTTAATTCTCCATTTGACACCAATTAATTTTAAAATTGATGTTTTAACATGATAGCAGAGCTATAATTACGAATCCCCGTGTGCGGGGGAGGGGGGAATTAAGTTTGACATGAAAACTTACTAGTATATCTTTTGGAGTCCTCCGTCCTCAAATTTTTTGTCCTACTTGTGTTCCCATACTTAAATTTTAACACATGTTCTTTTATTTAATTTTAAAATTAATTAATTTTAAGTAAGAGACTATGCGTCAAAATTTAAGTAGAGGGACACAAGGAGACAAAAAATTTAGGAACAGATGATCTGCTCTCTATTTTTTGTGGCAATATTTGTCCAGCTGTCATTAGCTTCTTTTTTTTTTAAACCCTACATATCTTTTTATGGGACGAGAAAGATACCATTAAAATTAGAATTCATTAATACCCTATAGAAATCGATTTAGATCTAGATCTGTATCTGTATTTATATTTATATTTGTATGTGTATTTGTATTTGTATTTGTATTTGTATTTATACTTAAAAATAAAAATTTAATTAAGGTGAGATTAGATGGTATTATGCTGCCCTAGGTAGAGATCGTGTAAGTTGGACTCATTCGAGTAAATTGAATAGCCAAGCCAAATGCATTAATTAATGCAACATGTAAGGACTTTTACCTTTTCATGTACAAGTGCTTATCATATATCGCTATCTAAAAAACAACACTCAACAGAGACTGAATGCGGACATAAATTTTTAATATGCATGCACAACTGAGGGAGTATATATATATATATATATATATATATATATATATATATATATATATACTGCAACTTCTCGATTAAATTAAAATAAAATAGCTTAATTAAAATTTTATTCTTTTATTTATAACTTTTCGATTTATTTATAAGAAATAAGTGTACAAATAATATCTCTATTCAAATTGACTTCAAAAAATCAATAATAATCTTATAAATTATAACTTAGGGAATTTATCTATACAAAATAGAAGTGTTTTTGAACATACTTAATTTCCCGCTCAAACCATATTAAAAGATTTTGACCATCAAAACTTTGAGATAAATCTAACCCTTCAAAAAACTTTTAAGGTAATAACTCACTCTCTCTCTCTCATGCTGTCATACTGGGTTGGATAAAATACTACCATCTTACTATAAAATATTATATGAAAATGAATATTTTTATAAATATAAGGATAATTTCACAATAATTTTCTAATATTAATAAATATTTTTATAAATATAAGGGATAATTTCACAATACTTTTCTCATATTAATAATAAATAGATATCACATTAATATAAAAAAAATGAAATTATCACATTTTACTTATTAAAAAAATGAAATTTTTACTATAGATATTTTCATATAATAATGACAATTTTTAATCTGGATTGTCCAAAATTTGGGATAAATTTACTCTCCATAGTCGTTTGGGAGGCACGGAATCATTACTTATATATATATATATATAGGCTATATGTATATATACTGTGGTATTGTGTATAAAGAGAAATTTATAACGACGGATTTTTGGACTACGACGACGGTTGATCCGTCACCATAGCCCAGAATAGCTATGGCGACGGGTGAAACTGTCGTTATAGCCTAAAAAACCCCAACTGTGTAATACATAGCTGTGTACATATATTTTTCTCATATATATATATATATATATATATATATTGAAGATTTAAACTTTGTAAAAGAAAATTCTAACAAAAATAAATTATAAAGGTAAAAATTAAGGTGGTGTCATGTAATCTATAAATTTTATTTATAAAAAGTGTGAATTGATTTGATAAGATGGTGAAAAGCAAAACTTGAAAGGCAAGTCCAAGCAGCTTTTATAAAAGGCCATTTTAATTTGACAAGTTTTATCTTCCGCAAAAAGTTCTTAAATAATTGTAGTATATTATTACAAGACATTAATTCACTGTTTATTTTACAAGGTCTAGAATGTCATTTGGGATAGTGAAAAAGGCAACCTTGAAAAAGAGTACTACGTTTTATGTTCATGTTTTTGAATAATTAAAATTAGCATAAGATGCAATTATATATGATTTTAATGATTTTTTTAATTTTAATACTTAAAAAAAATTAATTTTGAAGAATAAATATTTGGAAATATTATATTTATTGGTACAAATGTCAAAATATAAAACAGTATAATACGTACAATGTATGTACAACTTACAAAACACGGCACTTAACATCGGTAAATATATTTAGGATCGATATATTTGAAATTTGAAATACAGATAGATTTTTATAAATATAAATAGTATATTACACCGTTAATTTTAAATCATAGTAACTATTTGCAACGACTTATTTAGGACAAATGAACTAAAGTTATATTTAATATTTGGGATAATATTGGAAATTAAACAATTAATGCTTACTTGAAATTCTCAAACGATTTATATTAAGGAACAAAAATATTTTTCTAAAATTACTTATATTAAGAGACGGATGGAATAATTTAGAATGACACAGATTTAGAAGATAAGCTCGTCATCCGTTATAATTACTAACAAATTCAGTTAGCATTAATTAGTAACAGATGTCATAATTACTAACATGTCCCTTGATTATATTACTTCATCCGTTCTTTAATATAGGTCGTTTTAGAGTTGTGTACAAGTATTAAGGTAATGATTATATAGCATTAACTATAATATCAATTGTCTATATTGCCTTTGTATTGAAAGAAGGGATTGTTATTTACTCACTCTGTTCCTAAAAGATTGTCGTTTAAGGTTAATGCACACAGATTAAGAAATATAATTAATAACTAGCGAAAATACTATACTAACCTTATTAATTGTCTCAACTAATTATTCTCCTCCCAATGTTTCTTATTCAATTCAACCAATTGCTTCTTATTCAACCAATTACTACTTGGATTATAGCATTAAATTGAATAAGAATCATTGGAAAGAGAAGAAAACTTTAAATAGAAGAAAGCTTTAAATAAGGGTAAAGTAGGAAAAAAATAGCTAATGTGTATTGATAAACTCAAAACGATAATTTTTTTGGAACAAAAATTACTTTCTAAAACGACAATCTTTTAGGAACAAAGTGAGTATTAGGCAAAAAATAGTAAGAGGACCAAAGTTACATTTAATACTTAGGGTAATATTGAAAAGTAAGCAATTAATGCTTACTTGAAATTCTCAAACGACTTATATTAAGGAACAATTTTTTTTTCTAAAACGACTTATATTAAGGAACGGGGGGAGTACTTCATCTGTCCCATAATACTCCCTCCGTCCCAGGATAAAAGTCTTGGTGGACTTTTCACGCATATTAAGAAGAGAAATGAAATGACAAAATTGTCCATAATAATATGTCATTAATTATTTTCAATGTAGGTGAGAGAATGAATTTCTAGCTATTCAATTCAAAATATTCTCTCTCCATACTTATTAAATATATGGAGAGAGAAATAGAATAAGAAAAATATGAGATAGTTAATGCTACGAACATAATAAGAAAAAATATGTAAAAATTTGGTTATTAAAAAAAATTGGACATTTAACATGGGACTACCCAAAATAGTAATAAGGACATTTATCATGGGACGGAGGGAGTATATAATAGTAACGTTTTAAAATTATGCACAATTGTGACGCCCCCAAAATAAGTATACATCACCTATTCTGAGTCGCCAAATATATGGTATATAAATCAAATACAACTTAATTATACAACTGTCATGTAAAATACGACAAAACATAAACTGAGAGTTTAAACAAGAATATTGCTTTCTAGAAAATATCCACTCTCAATGGAGTCCTCATAGACAGTATACAAACTCAAATTTAGTCCTCATTACATTTATTATCACACTATTTAACAGAATAGTGAGGACTACTAATGCTATCATCCGGACTGTCAATGGATTCCCCGACTAAGTCTCATTTATATTCTCATTTTCAAGAGAACGGTGAAGGAAAGGGTGAGCTCAACAAGCCCAAGAAGAAATATTATGACTAAGATAATGCGAATAAATTATCATTAGTCTTCAACAATGTTAAACCGATAAAATACAATAGACATCAAGTTTAGCTGCTTGAATGAACAAGCAATCCATTAAAAGAGTCAAGTAGAGAATAAAATCTACTATCTTTTATGATTTAAAAAGGTTTTCATCACTTTTATCATTTGAGACACAAATTTTAATAAATAATCCACATCATCCCGCACTACTACGACCAAAGATATTCTTTAAGTATCACGACCACAAATTATCCATGCACTACGGCCAAAGATAATTGTGTTTTCATCAACTATTCCCCGATCATGTCATAAAATAATTCATCTTTGCACCCTTGGCGAAGAGAATCCATAGCCATAATCATACCAAAACTATCTATCAATGCACTACTGCCAGCCAATGAGGGACTTTACCACATCATTTATAACATTACTGGCCATGATTATATTAGAATAATTTTTGGTCATAATCATACCAAGTCCATCTATGCACCATCGCCACAGATGACTTTCAACATAATACAAACATGAGGATGATGACAATGATATAAGAATTCAATAAAACAAGTTCAAGAATTAATTTATCCAAGAACTAATAACGTCCAAATTGTCAACATGATATTTCTTTGTAGAGTAAAATTTAAGAATGTTCAGAAGAATATTTCTATGAAAAGATACTAGATGAAGCGCAAATATCAAGGATATTCCACTAATTTCATGGAGTATAGAAGTCAAAACTTTAACCAACTAAGTATAATAAAGAATGGAATAACAAAAGAAATCACCGGGCATGCGATAATCGCATGCATGTGAGTTATTCCAACAAAGATAATAAATAACGAAACCAGTGCGTGCGTAAGAACGCATACGTACGTGATATTCCACAGAATAATAAATAATGGAACTGTGTCAAAGTAAATTAAGACCGACAAGATGTTCCAACAGAATAATAAATAACGGAACCAGGTCATGCGTAAACGCATAGACATGATGTTCCAACAAAATAATAAAGAATGGAATAACAGAAGAATTTCACCATGTATGCGGTACTTCGCATAGACATATTATTCCAACATAATAATAAAGAATAGAATAACAGAAAAATTTCACCATGCATGTGGTACTTCACATAGACAGGTTATTCCAACATAATAATAAAGAATGGAATAACAGAAGAATTTCACCATGTGTGCGGTATTTCGCATAGGCAAAGTTATTCCAACATAATAATAAAGAATGGAATAATGAAGAATTTCACCATGTATGTGGTACTTCACATGACAAAGTTATTCCAACATAATAATAAAGAATGGAGTAATAGAAGAATTTCACCAAGTATAGGGTAGTCAGCGTATCAAAAGTTATTCTAATGAAGAATAATAAAGAATGGAATAATGAAGTTCTCTCTTCATGAATACGAAAGAAATAATACCCCTTACCTTAGAACAAACTGGATATAGGAGTAGTGAAGTAGTAGAATACTTTTCTTCTTTCTCTTTATAGTTTCTCTTTCTAGAGTTTCAGTGAATTCGTAAGAAATAATGAAGGAATGAACTTCTATTTATAGGAAAATGGGTGAATAGTAACTAATTTACAAGCGGTCCAGATTGATTTACTTTTAAAGCGAGATGATCGGCCCAGATTGATTTACTATAAAATATTCTAATAAAACAAAATCTTTTAAATAAAATATAATATATTCTATTTATAATCTAATAAAATGAATAACTTTATAAAAGTATTACATTTTATATAAAAAGATTTTACTATGCAAATACGATGCGTAATTATGCAAAACACTATGCATAATAAAATATAATATATTCTAATTATTGTCTAATAAAATAAATAACTTTATAAAAGTATTACATTTTTATATAAAAAGCTTTTACATTTTATTACATTAATAATACTAATAAAAAAAACTTCATCATCATTATTATAATTCACACTATTAATCGACCAGTCATTCCCAGAAAGAGGGGCTTTCCAATAATGATTTCTCCCTATTGGAGCCGCAATTAGGGTTGTAAGACCCCAAATTTTTTAAATAAAAGGAATTTTCTTTATTTATTATTTTGAAAATAATAAGGGTTGATTTGATTAATGTGGATAGTTAAAGGTTAAATCATAAATATTTCAAAATAAGCAAGTGGTTATAAAATATTCATTGTTGTCGGGGAATATTCGTTTGGTCGTAGAATATTAAATGCTGGTCGGGGAATATTAAATACTGACAGTATGACCATGTGTGGCCCCATGTGAAAGCGATTGGATGAAGAAAGCGACAAATATCGTTGTTTAAAAATACTTGGCGTAGTTATTCTGAATTAACACTATTGGAATACCCGGTGGTTAAAACATAGTAATCTGGCGTTGTTGCACGCGATGATTATGTATTGCACCAATTATTAAAGGCACTACTCAATAATGGTTACGATAATTCTTGTATTTAGTATTTTATTTTATTGAGTTAATAATTCTTTGCGTTGATATTTTATATTCTTTGTTGTTTGATAATTGTCATTACATAGTATTTTTCATTATCGAAGCAATAATTCATATTATCCGAATAATATTATTAGATAACATTATTGGCAATGTCTAGAAAGTTACATACTAAGGAGAGGTTTGGTCACCTAATTAACGCGCAAGTAAGAAGAAATTCTTATTGGAAAGCCCCCTCTTTCAGGAGCGCACGGTTGTCGATATTGTGATTACTGTAATATTATTTGTGAATAATTAATTATTGATTTATATGATGAGGAAAATATTGATTTTATGTGGATATAGATGGAGAAAATTTTTAAAATGACAATTGTTGAAAATTAATATTTTATCTTTTACGATAAAATAATTCATTTAAATATATTATTTTAATAATATATTAATGGTGATATATTTTACAACGAATGTGGGATATATGAGTATATGAGGAGGAAGAGTATTTTTGTTGCAATAAATGTTTAAAACATATGTTAAACATGTCGGTGGACCCCATTTATTATTTGAAATTTGATTATAGCTTTTGTAAAATCGCCCGTTTGTGGATTTGGTCAATTTCTATTTGGAATTTGGAAAAACTTTCTTCTGCAAAGTTGTAGAGAATTGAATTTCCTATAAAACTCATGAGATTTGAATTTTTCTGACAAAAAGGCTATTTATTATGAATTATTGAAGTTAGGAAGCTCAAAATAATTAATTTTGAAGTTTTAAATATTTTAATAAGAAAAACGTTTTTTTGAGTTAGGCAAGGTGAGTCACTCTTGGTGGCTGATGGTTTGAATCAGATTTTGGGTGCGTGAGGAATTTAATAATTATATATTAATATTTTATTAAATTTTACGCTTTGGTGTTAGCGATTTCTCTATAAATAGGGTCTTGGGTTAGAATTGAAAATCACACCGAAGCTGAAGTTTTCTCTCTCTATATTATCGGCGTATTCTTGTGAGTATTTTGAGTATACTTTGAGTATTGTTAGGCGGTGAAAGTTCCTTGACCTTATATCCGGTGTTTCAATTTAGAAATCTTGATCTCTTCGAGGTAAGTAAGGATGTTATTTTTTCTCAAATGATATTATTTCTTCAATATCATTATCTTTGAAATATTGGTTGGAACTTTTTATCAAATTTGGAACTTTTTCGTATATGGGGTTACTATTCATGAGTTCTTATTCACGAGTTACTATTCATGAGTTCTTATATTCACGATTCTTATTCACGAAAGTCTATTATTCATGAAGCGTGAAGATGTTTTTTTGTGAAATTTCTATCTTTTGGTGTCGAGTTACTATTCACGTATATCGACACTATTCACGTATCTGACACTATTCATAGAAAAATAAAATTTCTTCTTTTTGTCAAAATATCTAATACGGATACTAGCTTTGATTGTATCCATGTTTTGATCATTCTTGAATTTTACACCACTATGATTATTTTGAGGTATTTTTGAACATGGATAAAACAAAGTACGAATCCTTAATCCTTAATCCTTGTCATTTTGTTTTCTTTGGATTCGTTTCTTAAAAAATATTTTCATCATCCTCGGTCTTAAATGATGATATTATTGAAATGAGTGAAGATGAATGATGAAGAATATCTTTGGCTTTGTAGTGCAAAGATGAGCAAGATGAGATGATTCTGAGTGAGAATATCTTTGGCTTTTGTAGTGCAAAGATGAGCAGTGTTTAAATGAACATGACCAAGTGATGAATATCTTTGGCTGTAGTGCAAAGATGAATATTTGATTCGGATGTATATTGATTGATGTTACGGGGATAAAAGATGAGCGATGAACTTTTAAATTCATACATAGAAGATAGTAGTTTGCATTCTCTACTTAACTCTTCTAATGAATTATTTTTCAGCTGCGAATATTGATTTAAAATTTGTTGTCTATTGTATTCTATTAGATTTTTCCTATTGAAGACTAACGATAATTTGTTGTATATTATCTTAGTCATAATATTCTTTTCTTGAGCTAGTTGAGCTCACCCTTTTCCTTTTGTTCCATTTTTCTTCTCGGGAGGCGAGAATATAGCGAGTGCAAGTGGGGTATGGAATGAAGGTTTTAGAAAGAATTGTTTAGTAGTCCTCACCATTTTTGTAAAATAATGTATCAATAAATGTGATGAGGATTTATTTGAGTATAGATATTATGCAGAAGATAATATTTGTATTCAAACTCATGATTTCTTGTTGTAATAATAAAGTTGTAGTTGTTTACGTACCATGTATTGACAACTTCGAGAATGGGTGATGAATACCTATTTTGGGGGCGTCACGGTTGGTATCGAGCTTAGGGATATGATCTCTGGCGGAGATCGGGGAATAGAACTAGGAGGGAGGCGAGTAAATCCTTCGCTAGTGTGTCCTACTAAGCTTATTTGTTAGTTGGTCGGTATATAGGGATATTATGTGATATATTGATTTCCTTAATTAACCCTTGTTTTATGGCGATATTTGAGAATGTCATTGAGAATATTAACAATGGAAATGAGGCCAAGTGGAGATGCTGTACTCACCAGCGAGGGAAGCGTGCACAGTGGCAATGTTCCTCATGAACAACACCATTGAAGCGAGATGATGAGCGAGGGGATGTTTAGAGTTTTTTTGCAGTTCATGCAAAATCAGACGAGGAGACTTCGTGTTCAAAATACGAGGAGAAATGATAGCAATTCACGGGTTGTCTGACAAGCGATTCAAAGAGTTGGGACCACGAATTTAAGGAAAGCGGATCCGATCATGGCGGAAACATGGGTCAAGCAAATTACCAAGATATTCGATGTCTTGGGATGCGGAGAACGAAGGTTCCATTCGCCACCTTTATGTTCCGTGGCGGCGGCGGAGACTCTTGGTGGGAGTCGTGAAGCGTACCCATCCGTACTTTTCGGCATGTCTTGGGAAGCGTTTGAAACTATTTAATGACAAATACTTTCACGAAAGTGTTCGTCATATGAAGGAAGTGGAGTTCATCAGATTAGAGCAAAACAACATGGCGGTGTCTCGATGCGAGGCAAAGTTTGCGAGTTATCGAGTTTGCACCTCATTTGGTGGAGAATGAGGAGCGTATGCGCGGATGTTTCTTAGAGGTTTGAAACCCGGCATCGTCGATATCTCATTTCTCATAAATTTTCTCTCTATTGAGATGTTGTTAGCAAGGCTCAATTATTAAGCGAGATAACGAATACGGTCATTTGAGGACCCTGACGAGGATCGTACCGGAGATAGCGATCAGCAGAATAATGATAACCGGCGGAGAAAAAAGCGACGCCGGACAAAAATGGTAACCACTCTGGTGGTAATCATAGCCGTGAAAATAGAAGAAGCGAGTCGGGAGGAGATTTTAAAAAGGAGATTTAACAACGACCATGTGAAAGGCAGCGGTCTTGGTGACAAGCTGGTTCTAAGGGAGGAAACGACCACCGGTTATATATGCTCTATAAAATGCGGAAAAGAGGACATATCGGTCAAGCGCCCTGACAGTTCAAGGTATGCTATAATTGTGGAAAGGAAGGACATATCGCTCGAGATTATGCGATGGCGAAACCTAGTTAAGTGAGGGACGGTGACTCGAAAAAGCTCGTCGAGAAAAGTCAAAGTCAGCGATTAGGGAAGAAGCGTTTGTTGTATTTGGTCATAATCGAGGAACCCAAACGAGGTGATCACGGGTAAGCTATTTATAAATTCTTGCGAAGTTTATACCTTACTTGAATCTGGGTGCTACCCATTCATTTATCTCTCTGCATGTGCTCAGCGTTTAAACTTGACTCAGGAGAAATTAGACTTTGACTATCTGTGGAAACTCCGTTAGGAGAAACTTTCATCACATCCTTTGTTTATAAATCTTGTTTGATTCAAGTTGGCACCATCACCTTACACATTGACCTTATCTCTTTAAAGATACTTGCTTTTGATGTGATTTTAGGGATTGATTGGTTAACTACTCATCATACCAAAATTGATTGTTTTCGTAAGGTTGTTAGTTTTCATATTCTAACCAACTGACTGTTATGCAATTCAAGCAACTAAACCATTAAAATCAATCACTATCATATCTAATCATAAAAGCTATTCGTTTATTGAAAAGCGGATGTCAAGCTTTCTTAGCCCATGTTATGGATTTGAATAAAGACACGTCAAATTTGAATAATATTCTGTTGTTATTGACTTTCGGCGTATTTCTAGAAGAACTTCCGGTCTACCCCCGAGCGTGAAGTTGAATTCTTTATTGATCTTGAACTGGTACAAAGCCCATTTCTAAAACCCCATATCGAATGGCTCTATTGAACTTCGGGAGTTAAAGGTCCAACTACGAGGAATTGTTGGACATCGGTTTCATTAAATCTAGTACATCTCCTTGGGGTGCTCTGTTTTATTTGTAAAGAAGAAAAGCGGGAGTATCGACTTTGTATTGACTATCGGGGAATTGAACCATGTCACCATCAAGAATAGGTATCCTCTACCTCGTATTGATGACTTGTTTGACCCGATTCTGAGGCACAATTCTTTTCAAAAATCGATCTTAGATTACGGATATCATCATCGGTGAAGATTAGGCGAGGATATTCAAAGCGCCTTGAGAACTCGGTATGGGCATTATGAATTCTTAGTCGTGTCTTTCGGACTAACTAATGCTCTGCTGACTTTCATGGATATGATGAGCAAAGTATTCAAGGAATATTTGGATCGATTCGTTGTTGTCTTTATTGATGACATCCTCATATATTCCAAAAGTCGTGAAGATCATGAGCACCATTTGAAATTTGGTACTCCAAAGGCCGTGAAAACCAACTATATGCCAAATTGAAGAAATGCGAGTTACGGCTTGAGGAAGTAGCATTCCTTGGGCGCGATGGTGTCGAAACATGGAGTATCTGTTGATCCGTGAAGATTGAAGCAATCTGAAGTTAGAACAAGCGAAGTCGGTGGTTGAAATACGTAGCTTTTGGGCTTATTTGGTTATTATCGGAGATTTAGTGGAAGGGTTTTCTCGAATCGCTACTCCATTAACTCATCTAACTCGGAAGGATATAAAATTCGTTTGGAGGCGAAGAATGCGAGAAAAGTTTCCAAGAGCTTAGAGGAGACTTATTTGGCTGTTCTAACAATACCATCTGGTTCGGATGGATTTGTTATCTCTGATGATGCTTGAGCAAAGGGTTAGGATGTGTTCTCATCTGGCGTGGGAAAGTCATAGCCTATGCCTCGCGATGACTTAAAAGTATGAGAGGAATTATCCTACTCATGATCTAGAGTTAGCGTGATCGTTTGGCGCTTAAAAATATGGAGGCACTATCTATATGGGGAGAAAGTGGAGATATATTAGGACCATAAAAGCCTTAAATATTTCTTCACTCAAAAAGAACTCAACATCTGGCGTGACGTTGGCTCGAGCTATTGAAAGACTACGACCACACACTATTCGATACCATCTGGAAAAAGCGAGCGTGGTAGGTTGCGCGTTGAGTAGAAGATCATATGCGAGGAGCGAGTGCGATGATGTCAAGTATCGCGTAGAGCCGACTTTAATAGAAAAAGTTAAGGTTGCTCAAGCCCGCAGGCAGGAGGATGATCGTATGAAGAAGAAAGTACAAGAAGGAGCTATTAGGGCGAGAATTGATGAAGAAGGAATACTTGAGTCCACTCTAGACTTTGTGTTCCTAACGACTACGATTTGAAGTACAAGATTATGATGGAGGCACACAATACACCATTTGCAATCCATCACTGGAAGTACTAAAATGTATCGTGATCTTGACATACATTTTGGTGGAACAATATGAGAGAGAGATTGCAAAGTTTATCTCGATGTGTTTAACTTGTCAGCGTGTAAAGGCGGAGCATCTAGTACCTAAGGGTCGTTGCAACCACTTGAGATTAGAAATGGAAGTGGGAACACATTACCATGGATTTCGTTACGGGTCTTCCTACGGTTTCTCAAGGCATCAATCTTTATTTGGGTTATTGTTGATAGATTAACCAAGTACGCTCATTTTTCTTGCGATCGGAGACTTATTCCTTGAGCGTCTTGCTAGTATATGCGTGAATGAGATTGTGAGGTTGCATGGCATGCTTGTATCCATAGTTTGGATCGTGACCCAAGATTCACTTCAAGATTTTGGGTTAGCTTGCAAAAAGCTATGGGCGGAGTTTGCGATTTAGTTGACGCATACCATCCCCAAGCAGACGGACAATCGAGAGGACTATTCAAACTCTTGAAGATTTATTAAGACTACTGTGTCCTAGACTTCAAGGCGGTTAGGATAAGTATTTACCATTGGTGGAATTCTCCTACAACAACGAGTTATCAAGCAAGTATAGGTGTGGCTCCATTTGAAGCATTATATGGGCCGAAAGTGTCGTTCTCGATATGTTGGGATGAGGTGGGTGAAGCAACATTGTTGGGACCGAGAGTTAATGCGTATGACTACGGAAAAGATCCAAATGATTCGACAGCGTATACAAAGCGGCACAAGATCGACAAAAGAGTTATCACGGATCTTCATCGAAAGGGCGTGGAATTTAGTGTGGGGATCATGTATTGTTGCGAGTTGCTCCATGGAAGGAGTTACAAGATTTGGGAAGAGAGGAAAGCTTAATCCACGATTTATTGGTCCATTTCAAATTCTTGACCGAGTAGGAAATGTAGCCTATAGACTTGCGTTACCTCAAAGTATGTCTCGTGTTCATAATGTGTTTCACATATCGTACTGCCGTAAATATGTGAAAGACCGAAACCACGTTATTGAGTTAGAGCAGGACGAGATAGTAGAAGACTTAGCGTATGAGGAGGTACTGTCAAGATTTTGGATAGGAAGGAGCATGTCCCTACTGCATGAAAGGTCATACCACAAGTTAAAGTTTTGTGGAGGAATCATGCTATAGAGGAAATGACACAGGAATTGGAAGCGGAAATGAAAGCGAGGTATCCTCACCTTTTGAAACACCAGAATCGTCACGTCGATTTCGAGGACGAAATTTCATAAGGAGGGAGGTTGTAAAGACCAACTTTTTTTAAATGAAATTTAATTTTCTTTATTTATTATTTTGAAATAGTAAAGGTTGATTTGATTAATGTGGATAGTTAGGGTTAAATCGCAAATATTTCAAAAATAAGCAAGTGGTTATAAAATATTCATTGTTGTGGGGAATATTCGTTTGGTCGTGGAATATTAAATCTTTGTGGGGAATATTAAATGCGGTGGTAGTGACCATGTGTGGGCCCCATAATGAGAAAGCGATTGGATGAAAAAGACAAATATAAGTTGTTTAAAAATAACTTGGCGTAGTTATTTACTGATTAATCTTATTGGAATACAAATTGGTTAAAACATAAAATACGCGTTGTTGCGCGTATTGCACGATTATTGACCAATTATTAAAGGCATTACTCGATAATGGTTCTGATAATTCTTATTCGGATATTTTATTTTATTGAGTTAATAATTCTTTGCGTTGATATTTTATATTCTTTGTTGTTTGATAATTGTCATTACATAGTATTTTTCATTATCGAAGCAATAATTCATATTATCGAATAATATTATTAGATAACATTATTGGCAATGTCTAGAAAGTTACATCTAAGGAGAGGTTTGGTCACCTAATTGCTTGGCAGGTAGATGAGAAGAAATTCTTATTGGAAAGCCCCCTCTTTCAGGGCGCACGGTTGTCGATATTGTGATTACTGTAATATTATTTGTGAATAATTAATTATTGATTTATATGATGAGGAAAATATTGATTTTATGTGGATATAGATGGAGAAAATTTTTAAAATGACAATTGTTGAAAATTAATATTTTATCTTTTTACGATAAAATAATTCATTTAAATATATTATTTTAATAATATAATAATGGTGATATTTTACAATGAATGTGGGATATATGAGTATCTGAGGAGGAAGAGTATTTTTGTTGCAATAAATGTTTTAAAACATGTTAAACATGTCGGTGGACCCCATTTATTATTTGAAATTTGATTATAGCTTTGTAAAATCGCTTGTTTGTGGATTTGGTCAATTTCTATTTGGAATTTGGAAAACTTTCTTACTGCAAAGTTGTAGAGAATTGAATTTCCTATAAAAACTCATGAGATTTGAATTTTCTGACAAAAGAGCTATTTATTGTGAATTATTGAAGTTCAAGTTCAAAATAATTATTTTTGAAGTTTTAAATATTTTTAATAAGAAAAACGTTTTTTTGAGTTAGGCAAGGTGAGTCACTCTTGGTGGCTGATGGTTTGAATCAGATTTTGGGTGCGTAGGAATTTAATAATTATATATTAATATTTTATTAAATTTTACGCTTTGTGTGTTAAGCAATTTTCTATAAATAGGGTCTTAGGTTAGAATTGAAAATCACACCGAAGCTGAAGTTTTTCTCTCTATATTATCGGCGTATTCTTGTGAGTATTTTGAGTATACTTTGAGTATTGTTAGGCGGTCTGCAAGTTCCTTGACACTATATCCGGTGTTTAAATTAAAATCTTGATCTTTCGAGGTAAGGGATGTTATTTTCTTCTCAAATGATATTATTTCTTCAATATCATTATCTTTGAAATATTGGTTGGAACTTTTTATCAAATTTGGAACTTTTTCATATGGGGTTACTATTCATGAGTTCTTATTCACGAGTTCTTATTCATGAGTTCTTATTCACGAGATTCTTATTCACGAGTACTATTAAGTAAGCGTGAAGATATTTTTTATGGAATTTCTATCTTTTGGTGTTGGATTCTTATTCACGTATACGGCACTATTCACGATATCACGAATCTGACTATTCATAGAAAAATAAAATTTCTTCTTTTGTCAAAATATCTATACGGATACTAGCTTTGATTGTATCCATGTTTTGATCATTCTTGAATTTTACACCACTATGATTATTTTGAGGTATTTTTTGAACATGGATAAAACAAAGTACGAATCCTTAATCCTTAATCCTTGTCATTTTGTTTCCTTTGGATTCGTTTCTTTAAAAAATATTTTCATCATCCTCGGTCTTAAATGATGATATTATTGAATATCTTTGGCACGTGTAGTGCTGAAGATGAATGATTCTGAAGAATATCTTTGGCTGTAGTGCAAAGATGAAGTGTTGAGATGAACATGACAGTGATCGATTAATATCTTTGGCAGTAGTGCAAAGATGAGCAGTGTTTAAATGAACATGACCGGTGATGAATATCTTTGGCTGTAGTGCAAAGATGAATATTTGATTCGGATGTATATTGATTGATGTTACGAGGATAAAAGATGAGCGATGAACTTTTAAATTCATACATAGAAGATAGTAGTTTGCATTCTCTACTTAACTCTTCTAATGAATTATTATTTCAGCTGCGAATATTGATTTAAAATTTATTGTCTATTGTATTCTATTAGATTTTTCCACATTGAAGACTAACGATAATTTGTTGTATATTATCTTAGTCATAATATTCTTCTTGAGCTAGTTGAGCTCACCCTTTTCCTTTTGTTCCATTTTTTTCTCGGGAGGCGAGAATATAAGCGAGTGCAAGTCGGGGTATGGAATGAAGGTTTTAGAAAGAATTGTTTAGTAGTCCTCACCATTTTTGTAAAATAATGTATCGATAAATGTGATGAGGATTTATTTGAGTATAGATATTATCAGAGGATAATATTTGTATTCAAACTCACAGTTTCTTGTTGTAATAATAAAGTTGTAGTTGTTTACATGCCGTGTATTGACAACTCGAGAATGGGTGATGAATACCTATTTTGGGCGTCACTGTATTATCGTATTTTTACTCTTGAGTAGTTCAACAAAGATAATCAGTAAAACTTCCGCCGTTATTTTTATAAAAATATTTTTATCGTTTTCTCAATCCGACAATAATTTCGATTTGTGGGGTCCACTAATGATTGTCTTAGTCGTATGAATATTCCTTGTTAAAAGCGAATATTCCCTGAACCAATCGAATATTATATAACAACTTGTATACTTTGCAAAATTTATAAATATTACCCACAACTATAACATTATCTCAAATTCACACCATAATATTCAAAAAAATATTTTGAGAAATTTAAATCTTTATTCATAAAATTTGGAATTTTACAACAATAATTAAGAAAATGATTGTATAGCATTAAATATAGTATTAATTTATACATAGTATCTTTACCATATACTTATCTCACTTTCTCATTTAGTTATCTGTAACATTTTCTCATGAGGGATAATTTTAAAAGAATATGATTAATTACATTAAATTATATAAAACGTTAAATAATTTAAAAAAAATAAAATTATTTAAAACATCATATATTATAGAAGGGAAATAATTATATTGAACCATCCCTTACATATACTAGCAGGTGGATGGATATCAGAATCTATATTCTATGACTTTTTTATAATTGAAATATGTCTGCTGTGGCAATGTGGATCTATTAAACATGCCTCCAATTTCAAATTTGAATAGTCACTCTCATATTAGCCATATAATGTCATGCTAATCAATAATCACTCTCATAGTCTAATTGAATAATTAATAAACCCTAAAGTCTACTAAATAAACTCTAAACTCTAAATATTAAATTTTAGATTATAAATCCTAAATTCTAAATAATAAAACATAAACTTGAGGGATATTTTTGTAAATGGGTCATAATGATATGCAATTAATAGATGCAATGTAAATCATGAGTTGAAGCATGTCATTAAAGCATTTAATTTATAACTTTTAGAAGGTGATATCATCAATGGTTTGATCCACCAAATTAAAACTACCTACCATTAGATGATCATATTATTACCAAATTAAAGTACTCCCTCCATCCCTTAATTTTAATATAAGTTATTTTAGAATTGTGCACAAATATTAAAAAAATAATTATATAACATTAAATATAATAACAATTGTTTATATTATTATTGTATTGGAAAAAGAGTGTTATTTATTGGGCAAAAAATAGTGAGAGAACCAAAGTTATATTTAATATTTGGGGTAATATTAGAAACTAAGTAATTAATACTTACTTGAAATTCTAAAATATCTTATATTAAGGGACAAAAATACTTCTCTAAAATGACTTATATTAAAGGACAAAGAGAGTAGTACTAATTAACCAAAATTTTGGATTAATCAAAACTAATATTTTTCTCGAAATATTAACAATGGAGAGTAGAATTTGAGAGTACAAATGACATTACAATATCTTTCTCACGTAAAGGTTCAATTATATTTATAGGGTTAGTAAATAGGTCATGTAATCACTTCATTTGTTGTCTTGCATATTAAATAGTTTGTACCAAACATGATAATTTAGTGCATATCATATATCGCTATCGAAGAGACAATACTTAACATCGACTGATTGTGGCTATTCATTTTTCATATGCATGCAAATGTAGCGTAAAATTACATTTAAACCCCAATACTAATACTTTGAAGTTAATTTTTTATGTTCAACTAATTTTAACTTGTTTATATATGATGCAAGTCAATGTTGAACAAGCTAGTTTTTAACAAAATAATTTTTACTTTTTTTTTTTTTATCCTTTTAAGGGTTTTTTTGGGTGATCAAGTCAAAAGGAGTACTCCGTTTTGTGTTCATATTTTTAGAATTAATATTATAATTTACTGAAGACTCAATTAAATATGATATTCTTAATGATATTTTCAATATTAGATGTGAAAAAATAAATTTTAATATGAAGAACATAAATAATACAGTGATCAACTGTATCCGTAACGATTAAATAGTTGACAATTATATACTTAACTATACAAAATGTAAGAGAGTACAACATGTACAATGTACAACTTAATTATAAAAATATGACTTTTTAATTGAATGGCTGCTTAGGTTTCATAAAACTTATGAGAAAATTACACGGAATATATATATATATATATATATATATAAAGGTTTGTCCTTTACAATCCTTACTGTTGTGTATTATAATTGAGCGTTAGAACTTAATATTAAAAAAATTAAATTTTTTTTTTGAAATATGAGTGAAGGAGTTAAAAGAATTTTAAAAATAAGAAAAATAATAAAACAAAGGAAAGGACATAACATCTAAATTGAGATGAAATAGAGGGGGAGGGGGAGGGGGAGGGGGGGTTATCTTATCTATATATAATAACGAAGGAAAGCGTTGCCGACTTCTGATTAACCACAAGGAGACAGTGTGACAAACTGTTAGTTGTTTTTTTGGAGTTTTGTTATATCCCTATAAACATACTTTTGGTTGTAGTCTTGTAGGGTTTGACAAAAGGGAAAATTACAAACGTCCAAAGATTATTAATGTACTCTTTTTTTCTTGACAACCTACACTATCAAGAATATATTTCAATTTTAAGGGGCTTAGGTTGGGAAGTCTGAGAAAGAGGCCATGGTCTGGATAAAAATTAGAAGGGAACCCAAGAGAATTCATAAAAACTTTAACTAGCAAAGGGTATTATGATAAAGTTGACCACACTTTAAAAAAATAGAAATAGAATATTCCCTTTGTTCCTTAATATAGGTCGTTTTAGGGTTGTGCACAAGTATTAAGGTAATAATTGTATAACATTAACTATAATATTAATTGTCTATATTGACTTTGTATTGGAAGAAGAGATTGTTATTTATTAGACATAAAATAGTGAGAGAACCAAAGTTACATTTAATACTTTGGGTAATATTAGAAACTAAGTAATTAATGCGTACTTGAACAAAAATATTTTTCTAAAATGACTTATATTAAAAGAACGGAGAGAGCACCAAATAAGAACAATTGAGTCACCACCAGTCACCACTTCCCCGGAAACTGCCCCTTACACCATTAAAGGAAATTGGAGTGTTAAATTACAATACTTACAAGTTGTACAAAATTTAATTTCACAACACAATATTTTTTATTTTTTGTGTGTATTTATGTTTTCTTTTATAAATAGCATGGAAAAAAACATTCACAGTTATTTTACAAATCTCAAGACTAATAAATGTCCTCAATCCGATTCTACTCTAGAGTTGGTAAATGGCGACTTACATTGAAAAAGAAGTATTTAATTTGATGTCATTGAAAATAAGTCCATTGTGAAAAATAAATCAATAAATTGGACCTTGAAAAATAATATTATACTGATTTTAATATATTTTAAATGAACATTATATTTGGTGAATTATATATTATTATTTTTATCTATCAATTTTTTAATTATCTTTAATTATAATAGTGAGCACTGTTAATATAAATCCTGAATAAGCCACTGAATGGGGATGGGGATGGGGATGGGGATGGGGGTGGGTGGGTGGGGGGGGGGGGGGGGGAACTAGTAAGGAACTTTTGTGAAACATTCCTTCTCTAATGAGGGGAAGGGAAACATACATTTTAATTTTTTGAATAGCATTTGTTAATTTTTTTACCTCTTGTTGACGGGTAGCTAAACTTGAACTCTTGTTACTTTATACAGTATAATGTAAGTCATCTACCACTAAGCTATCACTTTTAGTCTATTAATGAATATACTAAATTACATACATTTAATATCATTTTTTCTTTATTATAATTCTATGCATTCTTTTCTTATGTTTGAAATTTGAAACATACGATGACACTTAAAGTTAGATTTTCATAAATATATATACTAGATTTTTATATATATATATATATATATATATATATATATAAATAAGTTAGATTTTCATAAATATATATACTAGATTTATATATATATATATATATATATATTAGTGTTGTGGTTGAATAATTTTATATGCGGGTGTGTCAAAGTACACTAAACTCAGTGTGAGGTAGTGTAAATTTAACTAGTAAGATATATACTCTTAAGTTAACACTTTCCTTTAGATTCGGTCAACTAATTAATCGAAATTGGTCAGACAAGTAATGAGAAAAGATTATTACCGTTTAATAATTTCTGAAATTCCAATAATAATAATCTAGAAGGGGGTTGAATAAATTATTACTGTTTAAAAATTTATTATAGACCTTTTTGAATTTTTAATTAATTAATTTACAGTGTTAAAATTAATATGCAAGACAATAAAAATTCGATCACACAATACATAGAGATTTGTCTGGTTCACAACATACAACTTGGGTATATTCCTATATCCAATTTCAAGCTCCTCTCAAAGACTATCAGTAGTAAATACTCCTTCAATAGACGGAGAAGCCTTTGCAAAATTTTATAGACAAACTTCCAACTATTCTCAACTAACTATCTTGGACAGCAAGTTCACAGCTCCCTCCTCAAGCTTAGTTGTACCTCTTTTGAGTTCAGTTCTATTCTATGATCTAGTCTTGAAATGACAACATCTTTCTCACCTTACAAGTACACTAGAGACCCAACTCCCAGCAGACCTCTCTAAGACTCTGGTCATGGTCAAAGAATTACTCGTCTTTCTCACAAGTATATAAAATAAATTAACTCTAATTATTATTATTTTTTACAAAGTGTTTGACATAATTTTGTTTCTAAAATAAGCAGATACAATTTAGTACAGATATATAAAAGTTTAAATAACTTTTATATTTAAGGTTTCTCAAATAAGCAGATAACAATTAAAGAGCATATATAAAAAGTTTAAAGACTTTTATCCTTCGAGAGAATATGCTTCTTTGTAAGGAGATATATAAATTTATGCTTGGATCAAATAATGCTTCTATGTAAGCAAATATATAAATTTATGCACTGTTATAATGTGACGCCCCCAAAATAGGTATACACAACACCCATTCTGAGTCGCCAAATACATGGTACAAGAAGCAAACTACAACTTCAATAATACAAATGTCGTGTGAAATACGACAATATACACTGTGAGTTTAAATATAATATTGTCTTCTAGACAATATCCACACGCAAATAAATCCCCATCATAATTATTGATTCATTATTTTACAAAAATGGTGAGGACTACTAAACAACTCTCTCTAGAACCTTCATTCCATACCCCGACTAAGATACTCGCTACATTCTCGCCTCCCCGAGAAGAAAAATGGAACAACAAGGAAAAGGGTGAGCTCAACTAGCCCAAGTAAAGAATATTATGACTAAGATAATATACAACAAATTATCGTTAGTCTTCAATGAGGAAAAATCGATAGAATACAATAGACAACAAGTTTGAGATCAATATTCGCAGTATGGAAATAATAATTCATAGAAGAGTTACGTAGAGAATGAAATCTACTATAATCTATGAATTTAACGATCCATCATCAATATTTTATCCTGTAACATCAATCAATATACATCCGGAATCAAATATTCATCTTTGCACTACAGCCAAAGATATTCATCGATTGGTCATGTTCATTAAACACTGCTCATCTGCATCATCTTTGCTACTATGTGCCAAAGATATTAGTCAATCGGTCATGTTCATCTCAACACTGTTCATCTTTGCACTGCACTACGTGCCAAAGATATTCTTGAAATCATTCATCTGCACCACAGCCAAAGATATTCAATAATATCATCATTTAAGATCGATGATGAAAAATATTTTTAAAGAAGCGAATCCAATTGAAACAAAATGACAAGGATTAAGGATTCGTACTTGGTTTTATCCACGCCCAAAAATACCTCAAAAATAATCATAGTGGTGTAAAATTCAAGAATGATCAAAACATGGATACAATCGAGTTAGTATCCGGAATAGATGTTTTGGACTTAAAAGAAGAAATTTTATTTTTGATTGAATAAGTATCAGATATCGTGAATAGTCGATAGTATACGTGAATAAGAAACTCGACACCAAAAGATAGAAATTCCACAAAAACATCTTCACGACTTCATGAATAGATACTCGTGAATAAGAACTCGTGAATAGTAACTCATGAATAGTAACTCGTGAATAGTAACTCATGAATAGTAACCCGAAGATACATGAAAAAGTTCTAAATTTGATAAAACTTCGGATCAACATTTCAAAGATAATGATATTGAAGAAATAATATCATTACAAAAAAAATAATATCCCTTACCTCGAAAGATCAAGATTTCTAAGCTAGAATACAAGGGTATAGGTTGAAGGAACTTGCACCGTCTAGCAATACTCAAAGTATACTCAAAATACTCACAAGAATACGCTCAAAATATCGAGAGAGAAATAGAGAGAAAACTTCAGTTTCTGGTGTGATTTTCAATTTAACCCAAGCACCCTATTTATAGGAAAACGCTTAGAACACCAAAGCAGAAAATTTAATATAATATTAATATAATTATACAAATTTTCCTTAGCCCACCTTTTGGTCAAAACACCAGCCACACATGTTAATGATGTCCAAAAAAAATACAAAAAACGTTTTTCTTAACAAAAATAATTTAAACTCCCAAAATCAATTATTTTGACTTGAACTTCAATAATTCATAATAAATAGCCCTTTCATCAGAAAATTCGAATCTCGCGAGTTTTTATAGAAAATTCAATTCTCTACAACTTTGCAGAAGAAAGTTTTTCCAAATTCCAAACAAAAATCGACCGAAATCCACAAGCGGGCGATTTTACAAAGCTATAATCAAATTTCTATTCAATAATTGTGTCCACCAACACACAAAAAACATGTGTTAAACATTTAATGCCACACAAAATACTCTTCCTCCTCATATACTCATATATCCCACATTCATTGTAAAAATATCACCAATTAATATATTATTAAAATAATATATTTAAATGAATTATTTTATCGAAAAAGATAAAATATTAATTTTCAACAATTGTCATTTTAAAATTTTCTCCATCTATATCCACATAAAATCAATATTTTTCTCATCATATAAATCAATAATTAATTATTCACAAATAATATTATGTAATCACAATATTGACAACCGTGCAGTCCTCAAGTGAAAGAGGGGCTTTCAATAAGAATTTCTTCATCGGGCCAGCGCAATTAGATGACCAAACCTCTCCTTAGATGTAACTTTCTAGACATTGCCAATAATGTTATCTAATAATATTATTCAGATAATATGAATTATTGCTTCGATAATGAAAGATAATGTGTAATGACAATTATTCAAACAACAAAGAATATAAAATATCAACACGTTAATTATTAACTCAATAAAATAATCGAATAAAGAATTATCGTAACCATTATTGAGTAGTGCCTTCACGTAAGAATCAATAATTAGTGCAATACCGTGTGCTACCGCTCAACAACGCCGTATTAGTGTGTTTTAACCACGGGTATTCCAACAAAAGATAATCTTGGCAACAACTACGCTGTTATTTAAAAACAACTTATATTTGTCGTTTTCTTCATCCAATCGCTTTTCGTTATGGGCCCACACATGGTCGCTAGGCCGCCGCATTTAATATTCCCCAAGCATTTAATATTCCACGACCAAACTAATATTCCCCACAACAATGAATATTTTATAACCACTTGCTTATTTTGAAATATTTGCATATTTAACCCTTAACTATCCACATTAATCAAATCAACCCTTACTATTTCAAAATAAAGGAAATTCCTTTTATTTAAAAATTTCTGGTCTTACAACCTCCCTCCTTATGAAATTTTCGTCCTCGAAATTGACGACGATACTGGTGTTTTGAAAAGGTGAGGATACCTCGCTTTCATTTTCGTTTCCAATTCCCTGTGTCATTTCCTCTATAGCATGATTCCTCCACAAAACTTTAACTTGTGGTATAACCTTTCTTGGCAGTAGGACATGCTCCTTCCTATCCAAAATCTTGACAGTACCTCCTCATACGTTAAGTCTTCTGGCTATCTCGTCCTGGTTCTAACTCAATAACGTGGTTCGGTCTTTCACATATTTATTTAAGTACAGATATGTGAAACACATTATGAACACGAGACATACTCGGAGGTAACGCAAGTCTATAGGCTACATTTCCTACTCGGTCAAGAATTTGAAATGGACCGATAAATCGTGGATTGAGCTTTCCTCTCTTCCCAAATCTTGTAACTCCCTTCCATGGAGCAACTCGCAACAATACATGATCCCCTACACTAAATTCCACGTCCTTTCGATGAAGATTCGCATAACTCTTTTATCGATCTTGTGCCGTTTGTATACGTTGTCGAATCATTAGTCATACGCATTTTAACTCCGGGTCCCAACAATGTTGCTTCACCCACCTCATCCCAACATATTGGAGAACGACATTTTCGTCCATATAATGCTTCGAATGGAACCATGCCTATATTTGTTTAATAACTATTGTTGTATGAGAATTCCACCAATGGCAAGTACTTATCCCAACTTCCTTTGAAATCTAGGACACGTAGTTTTAATATATCTTCAAGAGTTTGAGTAGTCCTTTTCGATTGCCCATCCGTTTGAGGATGGTATGCCAAACCGAATCAGAAATTGCGCCCATAGCTTTCTACAAACCAACCCAAAATCATGAAGTGAATCTTGGGTCACGATCTAAAACTATGGATCTTGGCATGCCATGCAATCTCACAATCTCATTTACGCACATACGAGAAAGACGCTCAAGGGAATAAGTCTCTCAGATCGCAGAAGAAATGAGAGACTTGGTTAATCTATCAACAATAACCCAAATCGCATCTATGCCTTGAGAAACCCCAGGAAGATTAGTAATGAAATTCAGTGGTAATGTGTTCCCACTTCCATTTCAAAATCTCAAGTGGTTGAAACGGACCCTTAGGTACAAGATGCTCCGCTTTACACGTTGGCAAGTTAAACACATCGAGATAAACTACGATCTCTCTCCTCATATTGCTTCTACCAAAATGTATGTTGAAGATCATAATACATTTTGGTACTCCTGAGATGGATTGCAAATGGTGTATTGTGTGCCTCCATCATAATCTTGTTCTTCAAATCGTAGTCGTTAGGAACACAAAGTTCAGAGTGGACTCAAGTATTCCTTCTTCATCAATTCTCGCTTCCTAATAGCTCCTTCTTGTACTTTCTTCTCATAGATCACTCCGCCTGGTGAATTGAGCAACCTTAACTTTTTCTATTAAAGTTGGCTCTGCGTATACTTGACATCATCGCACTCGTCTCGCGATATGATCTTCTACTCAACGCGTCGACTACCACGCTCGCTTTTCCAAGATGGTATGGTTAGAATATGTAATCAAATGAGTCGCCTCTTGATCTCTTGGAAAATCTTCTCGCATTCCTCGCTCCATACTTAATTTTGTATCTTTTCGAGTCACTAAGTTAACGGAATAGCGATTCGAGAATATCCTTCAACGAATCTCCGATAATAACCAACTAAGCCTAGAAAGCTACGTATTTCGACATCGACTTAGGTTGCTCTCAACCGTGACTCATATCCCAATCTTGGATAAAGACGTCACAATGACACCTATCGATTTACTATCGCACAAATATGACGCCCCTATGAGAGAGTTCCGCTTAGGTGAATTCCACAAAGGAAGTCACAAGATAAAGGCTCAGTACCAAATTTATAGTTGAATTTTTAACTCCGAAGTTCAATAGAGCCATTCGATATGAGATTTTAGAAATGAGTTTTGTCTTAGGGTTCAAAGTCGATACAAAATTTAATATCGAGCTTTGGGAGTAAGCCAAGAAATTCTTCGTAAAATACGCCAGAAAAATCAATAACAATGGAATATTATTCAAATCGACGTGTCTTTATTCAAATCCATAACATGGACTAAGAAAATTTGACATCCGTAATTAACGAATGACTTCATGGCTTGATATGAAAATGTTTGACTACAATGGTTTGATTGCTTGAATTGAATAACAAAGTTGCTTAGGAATATGAAAACTAACAACCTTACGAAAATAATCAATTTCGGCATTGATGAGTAGTTAACCTTAAAATCACATCAAAAACAAATATCTCTATAGAAATAAGGTTAATGTGTAATGTGATAGTGCCAACTGAATCAAGTAAGATTTATAAACAATGTGGATGTGATGAAAGTTTCTCCTAACGGAGTTTCCACAGATATAGTCAAAGTCTAATTTCTCCCGAGTCAAGTTTAAACGTTGAGCGCAAGTAAGAGAGATAAAAGAATGGGTAGAACCGACATATCTAGTAAGGTATATACTTCGCAAGAATTTATAATTGACTAACCCTGTGCTAACTTCGTCGGGTTCTTGCATTTTGACCGGCCACGACACAAACGCTTCTTCCTAATCGTTGACTTTGACTTTTTCGGGGACGAGTTTTTGAGTCACCGTCCCTCATTGAACTAGGTTTCGCCACCGCATAATCTCGAGCGATATGTCCTTCCTTTCCACAACTATAGCATACCTTAAACTGTTGTGGGGCGTTTCAATGATATGTCCCTCTTTCCCAAGATTTGTAACATACTGACCGGTGGTCGTTCTCTCCCTTAAAACTAGTTGCTATAGGCACCGACGCCTTCACATGGTCGTTGTTGAATCTCCTCTTTAAAATCTCCTCCCGACTCGCTTCTTCTATTTTCATGGCCACGATTACCACCGAGTGGTTACCGCTTTGTCTCAGTATTCTTCTTTCTCCATTGGTTATCGTTATTCGATGATCGCTATCTTCTTGAGATGATCCTCGGTTATGGTCCCTCGGTTGAACGTATATCGTTATCTCGCTTCTAACAACCGAGCCCTGCTGACAACATCCTGAATAGAGAGAAAATTTATGAGAAATGAGATATCGACGTATGTCGGGTTTCAAACCTCTCGTAAACATCCGCGTCATACGTTCCTCATTCTCCACCAAATGAGGTGCAAACTCGATAACTCCGCCGAACTTCGCCAGATCTTTGGGACACCGCCATGTTATTCTTTCTAGTCTAATAAACTCTACTTCCTTCATATGATTTAATACTTTCGTGGAAGTACTTGTCATTGAACTGTTTCAAACGTCTCCCACGACACATGCCGAAAGTGGATGGATGGGTACGCTTCACGATTCCCGAGAATCGCCCGCCACTTTAACATAAAGGTGGCGAATGGAACTTTCTGTTCCTCCGCATCCCAAGACATCGAATATCTTGGTAATTTGTTTGACCCACGCCTCCGCCTTTAATCGGATCCGGCTTTCTCTGCATTCGTGGTCCCAACTCTTTCGAATCGCTTGGTTGTGACCACCCATGAATTGCTATCATTTCTCCTCAGTATTTTGAACACGAGTCTCCTCAAATCTCGATTTTGCATGAATCGCAAAAAGCTTCTAAACATCCCTCGCTCATCATCTCGCCGGTTGGTG
This sequence comes from Panax quinquefolius, assembly GCA_020205615.1. Lineage (NCBI taxonomy): Eukaryota > Viridiplantae > Streptophyta > Magnoliopsida > Apiales > Araliaceae > Panax > Panax quinquefolius. Next base: position 95,835,391 of record CM035159.1, read on the forward strand.
TTGTTCACAGGAGGAACATTGCCACTGTTGACGTTCTCCTCGTTGGTAAGACAGGCATCTCCACGGCCTCATTTACTCCATCGTTAATATTCTCATCGACATTCTCAAATACCGTCATAAAACAAGGGTTAATTAAGGAAATCAATATATCACATAATATCCCTATATATCGACCAACTAACAAATAAGCTTAGGTAGACAAACTAGCTAAGGATTTACTCGCTCTCCCCTCCTAGTTCTATTCCCCGATCTCCGCCAGAGATCATATCCCTAAGCTCGATATTAACTGTGGACGCCCCCAAAATAGGTATACACAACACCCATTCTCGAGTCGCCAAATACATGGTACAAGAAGCAAACTACAACTTCAATAATACAAATGTCGTGTGAAATACGACAATATATACAATCATGAGTTTAAATATAATATTGTCTTCTAGACAATATCCACACGCAAATAAATCCCCATCATAATTATTGATTCATTATTTTACAAAATGGTGAGGACTACTAAACAACTCTCTCTAGAACCTTCATTCCATACCCCGACTAGTACTCGCTACATTCTCGCCTCCCGAGAAGAAAAATGGAACAACAAGGAAAAGGGTGAGCTCAACTAGCCCAATAAAGAATATTATGACTAAGATAATATACAACAAATTATCGTTAGTCTTCAACAGGAAAAATCGATAGAATACAATAATAGACAACAAGTTTCGATCAATATTAGAATGAAATAATAATTCATAAGAGTTACGTAGAGAATGAAATCTACTATAATCTATGAATTTAACGGTCCATCATCAATATTTTATCCTCGTAACATCAATCAATATACATCCGAATCAAATATTCATCTTTGCACTACATGTGCCAAAGATATTCATCACGGGTCATGTTCATTTAAACACTGCTCATCTTTGCACTCTAATGCCAAAGATATTAGTCAATTCCATTATGTTCATCTCAACACTGCTCATCTTTGCACCATCTGAGCCAAAGATATTCTTCAGAAATCATTCATCTTTGCACTATGTGCCAAAGATATTCAATAATATCATCATTTAAGATCGATGATGAAAAATATTTTAAAGAAACGAATCCGGTGAAACAAAATGACAAGGATTAAGGATTAAGGATTCGTACTTGGTTTTATCCACGCCCAAAAATACCTCAAAAATAATCATAGTGGTGTAAAATTCAAGAATGATCAAAACATGGATACAATCGAGTTAGTATCCGAATAGATGTTTTGGACTTAAAAGAAGAAATTTTATTTTTCTATGAATAGTACCAGTATACGTGAATAGTGTCAGATATCGTGAATAAAGGCCAGATACGTGAATAGTAACTCTCGACACCAAAAGATAGAAATTCCACAAAAACATCTTCACGCTACATGAATAAGTACTCGTGAATAAGAATTTCGAATAAGAATAGTAACTCATGAATAAGAACTCGTGAATAAGAACTCATGAATAGTAACCCCGACATGAAAAAGTTCTAAATTTGATAAAAACTTCAGATCAACATTTCAAAGATAATGATATTGAAGAAATAATATCATTACAAAAAATAATATCCCTTACCTCGAAAGATCAAGATTTCTATTTGTAATACCGGGTATAAGGTCAAGGGAACTTGCACCGATCTAGCAATACTCAAAGTATACTCAAAATACTCACAAGAATACGCTCAAAATATCGAGAGAAATAGAGAGAAAACTTCAGTTTTCGTGTGATTTTCAATTCTAACCCAAGACCCTATTTATAGGAAAACGCTTAGAACACCAAAGCGTAAAATTTAATATAATATTAATATAATTATACAAATTTTCCTTAGCCCACCTTTTGGTCAAAACACCAGCCACACATGTTAATGATGTCCAAAAAATACAAAAAACGTTTTTCTTAACAAAATAATTTAAACTCCCAAAAATCAATTATTTTGAGCTTTGAACTTCAATAATTCATAATAAATAGCCCTTTCATCAGAAAATTTGAATCTCATGAGTTTTTATAGAAAATTCAATTCTCTACAACTTTGCAGAAGAAAGTTTTTCCAAATTCCAAACAAAAATCGACCGAAATCCACAAACCAGGCGATTTTATTGTGCTATAATCAAATTTCTATCAATAATTGTGTCCACCAACACACAAAACATGTGTTAAACATTTAATGCCACAAAATACTCTTCCTCCTCATATACTCATATATCCCACATTCATTGTAAAAATATCACCAATTAATATATTATTAAAATAATATATTTAAATGAATTATTTTATCGTAAAAGATAAAATATTAATTTTCAACAATTGTCATTTTAAAAATTTTCTCCATCTATATCCACATAAAATCAATATTTTCTCATCATATAAATCAATAATTAATTATTCACAAATAATATTACGTAATCACAATATTGACAACCAGCAGTTCTCAGAAAGAGGGGCTTTCCAATAAGAATTTCTTCATCACAAGCAATTAGATGACCAAACCTCTCCTTGTATGTAACTTTCTAGACATTGCCAATAATGTTATCTAATAATATTATTCAGATAATATGAATTATTGCTTCGATAATGAAAGATAATCGTGTAATGACAATTATGAAACAACAAAGAATATAAAATATCAACACAAAGAATTATTAACTCAATAAAATATCGAATAAGAATTATCGTAACCATTATCGAGTAAGTGCCTTCACGTAAGAATCAATAATTAGTGCAATACCGCAAAGCACTCGCTCAACAACGCCAGATTAGTGTGTTTTAACCACCGGGTATTCCAACAAGATAAACTAAGAATAACTACGCCGTTATTTAAAAACAACTTATATTTTCGTTTTCTTCATCCAATCGCTCGTTATGGGGCCCAATACATAGTCAAGGCTGGCTGCATTTAATATTCCCTGACAAAGATTTAATATTCCACGACCAAACGTAATATTCCCGACAACAATGAATATTTTATAACCACTTGCTTATTTTGAAATATTTGCATATTTAACCCTTAACTATCCACATTAATCAAATCAACCCTTACTATTTCAAAATAAAGGAAATTCCTTTTATTTAAAAATTTTGGTCTTACACATATAAAAGTTTAAATAACTTTTATATTTTGTGAAAAAAGGTGCTTCTTGAATAAGCAAATTTATGACTTTAGTTTTGATTTAAATTTCTTTATAAAATAAAGAATGTGTTTCTATGGAAACCAATTTTAAATTTAATTACTAATATAAAAGTTTAAATAACTTTTATACTTATACTTCTTGTTAGCGAGATAAATTCACGAAGTTCGTGATATAAAAGTTTAAATAACTTTTTTATTATGCAACAAGTATATTGTGAATGTTCAATAATAATGATATCAAGTATAATAAATTAAACAATTTAAGTAATACTTGATATAACAAATAAATTTGTTAAACTCGAAAATATATATAACTATTCTATAAAATAGTGATAATAATAATAATAATGAGGACTTCATTTGAGTTTGGATATTGTCTATTTAGACAATATTCGTGTTAAAACTCTCGACTTATGTTACACGACAGTTGTATAATTAAGTTTGTATTTGTATTCTGTACCATGTATTTGGCGACTCAGAATGAGTGATGTATACCTATTTTGGGGGCGTCACAACTAGTTTGGACTCAAATGGAGGATGTGGATCGGATCCGGTGCAAGTACCAGTTGAACTCATGACGAGGGCACGAGCTAAACGGTTCAAGGAAGGACATATGGGATTAGTACAAGCAATGTGGAAGAAGACTGACATGCATACTTGTATTTGACTTATTATACAATAATTCATAGTTGTGTGTGGCGTCTTCTACCGCATCAATCTTCGATTGTACCAAGATTACCGCTTCAATATAAGCGAGAGGTCAAGGTGTCTTTGGTGTCCATTTAACGCAGAATTCTGAATGCGAGCAATTGTACCAAGATTACCGTTTACATATAAGCGAGGGGTTAAGGTGTTGCAAGCAATCTACCATATAAATTTGCTAGAACGATCGAGGGTAAAAGCCAATTTATTTAGTGAATTCACGAGTGAACCATTGATTCGAGCGAAACACGGTGGGGAGTGGTGAGGAAACTATTTTTTACTAACCCTTATTTTGTAAGACCCCAACTTATTATAAATAAAATTAAATTTCATCTATTTATTATTTTGAAATAGTAAGGGTTGATTTGATTAATGTGGTTAGTTATGGATAAAATGCGCAAATATTTCAAATAAGCAAGTGGTTATAAAATAGTCATTGTTGTGGGGAATATTAGTTTGGTCGTGAAATATTCTTTGCATTGCCGGGAATATTCGTATTTACTCACAAGAACCTTTGTGTGGGCCCCATAACGGAAAGTGATTGGATAAAGAAAAGCGGCAAATATAAGTTGTTTATAAATAACTACGTAGTTGTTATCAATTAATACCGTTGGAATACACGGTGGTTAAAACACAAGAAGATACGCAGTATTGCACCAATTATTGATTCTTACGTAAGAATGCACTACTCAATAATTGTTATAGTAATTTATCGCTCAATATTTTATTTTATTGATTCAATAATTGCTACGTTGATATTTTATATTATTGTTGTTTTAATAATTGTCATTACACAGTATTTTCCTTTATCGAATCAATAATTCATATTATTTGAATAATATTATTAGATAACATTATTGACAATGTCTAGAAAGTTCTCGCTCAAGGAGAGGTTTGGTCACCTAATGCTACCAAGAAGGAGAAATCCTTTTGAAAGCCCCCTTTCTGAAGGAACTACCGGGTCAGTTTATATATTGTGATTCTCGTAATATTATTTGTGAATAATTAATTATTGATTTATATGATAAGAAAAATATTCATTTTATGTGGATATAGATGGATAAAATTTTAAAGTACCAATTGTTGAAAAATTGATATTTTATCTTTTCGATAAAACAATTCATTTAAATATATTATTATATTTTAATAATATAATAATGGTGATATTTTTACAATAAATGTGGGATATATGAATATATGAGGAGGAAGAATATTTTTGTTGCAAAAGTTGTTTAAAACATGTTAAATATGTCTCTGTGGGCCCTTTTTCGATCGAAATTTGATTATAGCCGTAAAATCGTTTCAGTATGTGAATTTTTGGCCAATTTCTGTTTGGAATTTGGAAAAACTTTCTTCTGCAAAGTTATAGTGAATGAAATTTCCTATGGAAAGGACATAAGGTTTGAATTTTTCTGATAAAAGGGCTATTTATTATGAATTATTGAAGTTCCGTAGTTCCGAAATAATTGATTTTAGAAAGTTTTAATTATTTTTAATAACAAAAACGTTTTTTTGTTTTTGTCATTAGTGGTGGCTGAATTCAGATGGTCAAGGTGGGTGTAAGAATTTAAATAAATAATATTAATATTTTATTAAATTTTCTGCTTTGATGTTCTAAGCAATTTCCTATAAATAGGGTGCTTAGTTAGAATTGAAAATCACACCGTAAATCAAGTTTTTCTCTATATTATCGAGCGTATTCTTGTGAGTATTTTGATACTTTGAGTGTTGCTATACTGCAAGTTCCTTTAGCGTTATATCCGATATTCAACGTAAGTACTATTCTTTTCAAGTAAGGGATATTATTTTTTAAAAAATGATATTAATTTTTCAATATCATTACGCGGATTATTGGTAAGATTTTTCTTGTGAAATTCTTATCTTTTAGTGTCGGGGTTCTTATTCACGATATCTACACTATTCACACTAATCACGTAACTATTCTATTCACATAAAAATTAAATTTTCATTTTTTTTCAAAATATCGATTATGGATACTAGCTTTGATTGTATCCATGTTTTGATCATTCTTGAATTTTACTTCACTATGTTTATTTATGAAGTATTTTTGAACTCAGATTGTTTAAAGTACGAATCGTTAATATTTATTCTTTTGTTTCACTGGATTCGTTTTCTTTAAAATATTTTTCATCATCCTTAGTCCTAAATGATGATATTACTAAATATCTTTGGCCTGTAGTGCAAAGATGAATGAATTTTGATGAATATCTTTCGCCCTGTAGAGCAAAAGATGTATGAGTGTTGAGATGAACATATCGATCGATGAATATCTTTGGCCAGTAGTGCAAAGATGAATATTTGATTCAAGATGAATATTGATTGATGTTACAGGGATAAAATATTGATGATGGACTTTTAAATTCATAGATTATAGTAGATTTCATTCCTTACGTAACTCATCTATGAATTATTATTTCCGCTGCGAATATTGATCTGAAACTTGTTGTCTATTGTATTTTATCAGATTTTTCCCTGTTGAAGACTAACGATAATTTGTTCTATATTATCTTAGTCATAATATTCTTTACTGGGCTAGTTGAGCTCACCCTTTTCCTTTTTGTTCCATTTTTCTTCTCAGGAGGCGAGAATGTAGCGAGTACTAGTCGGGGTATGGAATGAAGGTTCTAGAAAGTTGTTTTAGTAGTTCTCACCATTTTTGTAAAATAATGTACCAATAATTGTAATGAGGACTTATTCGGGTGTGAATATTGTCTAGATGGCAATATTTGTATTTAAACTCACAGTTTATATGTTGTATTAATAAAGTTGTAGTTGTTTCTGTACCATGTTATTGACGACTCAAAATGGGTGATGTATACCTATTTTGGGGGCGTCACATATTTTGCTGGAGACATGTCTAGCTCCAAAGACAAAGGGATTTTTGAGAAATAGTCCTCAACGGCTGAATTGAAATTCAAGATGGAAAACATGAATAAAGAATGGGATCGAAGATTGAAAAAGGGCTATGGAGCGAATGCATGAACAATTAGATCAGGTGAGGGTGTCTATAGCTAAAGCTATCCCAAAACACTCATGGGACACACAACAAGGAGAGAACACAACAAACTGATGCAAGGAACGAAGATCTGTGACACCCCCAAAATAGGTATACCTCACCCATCTTGGGTCGCCAAATACATAGTACTGAATACAAAAACAAACTTAATTATACAACATGAGTTGAGACTTTTTACACGAATATTATCTTCTAGACAGTATTCAAACTCAAAAATAAGTCCTCATTTATTATCACACTATTTCACAGAATAGTGAGGACTACTAATGCAAACATCTGAACTGTCACTCCATTCCCCGACTAGTCACGGCTACGTCTCATTTCTTGAAGAGAACAATGAAAGCAAAAGGCGAGCTCAACTAGCCCAGTAAGAAATATTATGACTAAGATAATGCAGAATAAATTATCGTTAGGCTTCAAAAGTGTTAAACTGATAAAATACAATAGACATCAAGTTTAACTGCAGCGGAACAAGTAATCCATTAGAATAGTCAAGTAGAGCATGATATCTACTATCTTCTATGATTTAAAAAGTTTTCATCAACTTTATCACGAGACTCAAACTTATTAAATAAACCACATCATCGAATCATCCTCGCACGTACTAAGGATATTCATGTAATCATCACTGGTCATGATTATACTGAATAATCTCTGGTCATAATCATATCAACAACTGTCCATCAATAAACTACAGGCCAATGATGACTTTTATCACATCAATTGTAACATTACGGGCCATGATTATACCGAATGATCCCTGGTCATAATCACACCAATCAACAGTCCATCTATGCACGTAAGCCAAAGATGACTTTTATCACAATATAAGCATGAGGATGATGACAATGATATAAGAATTCAATTAAAAGAAACAAAGGATAAATTTTTAAAGATTTATAATTTAATTTATCCAGAATTCAATAATATTCAAATTTTTAACATGATACTGCTTTGTGGAGTAAAATTCAAGAATGATATTGTATCAAAAATGATTTGGACCGAAAAGAAATTAATCTTTTGTCATGAATAGTACTTTGGGTGAATAGTACCCGAGTGAATAGTACCCCATGAATAGTATTTCGGGAATAGTACCCAGTGAATAGTACTTTGTGAATAGTACTCGTGAATAGTACTTTGTGAATAGTACCCATGAATAGTACTTTTGTGAATAGTACCGTATAAATGAATAGTATTCATGGACAGCACTCCGGCATGAAAAGCTTAAAATTTAACAAGAATGTACAGAAAATATTATTGTGAATCGATACTAGATGAGGCGGAAATTTCAAGGATATTCTACTAATTTTACGGAGTATAGAAACAATACTTTAACAAGATGAGGGTATAATCAGGAATATGAGACGAAATAATATTACTCACATACTACAGAGTATGGAAGAAAATATTATTCCTATGAATACTGAACAAAATAATATCCCTTACCTTATAAGAAGATTGGATACTGGAATAGTGAGGTAGCAGACTTCTCTTCTTCTTTCTCTCTATAGCTTCTCTCTCTATAATTGCTCTTGTGAGACTTAGTGAATTTGTGAGAATGAAAGAAGAATGAGCTTCTATTTATAGGAAAATATATTTTCGATAATTGCACGTTTTGAGGCTCAAAATATTATAGTATAATACCTTCATCTTTTCCTTCATTTTTAATTTAGTCATGCAAGTATTATAAAACTTGCACCACCTCCCCTAATAGTACATCATGTGAATCAATAGTTCTATACATGTGAAAAAAATAATTATAGTATAGTACCTTCATCTATACCTCCATTTTTAATTTAGTCATGCAAGTATTATCAATATTGCACCACCTCCCCTAATAGTACATACATGTGAATCAATAGTTATAAGCATGTGAATTAATAGCAATTAATTGCTCATTTATCCGATTAATTACCCGATTGGTCAATATAACTTCCAGACATTAATTATTATCAAAATAAATGTCGATTTCCACTAACACTAATAATTCCAACACAATAAAACTATCAATTTTATCTTTAATCAACACGAACTTATTCATCATTAATATTATAACTCACAATATTTAACAACCAGGTCGTTCCAAGTAAAGAGGGGGCTTTCCAATAAGGATTTCTCCTTATTGGCGCGCAATTAGGTGACCAAACCTCTCCTTGATAGAACTTCTAGACATTGTCAATATTGCAAATAATAATATGAATAACTTTGTCGTCTCAATTATTGATTTAATAATATAACATATTATGCAGATGATACTGTGACAATAATTGAATGAATAATATGAGAGATATGATGCAACAATTACTATAGCAATAATTAAGTATAACCGAAAGTGACTTCTCACGAAGCATCAATAATTAATACCTGGTGCTGCTATGCAACCACGCCAGACATCGATTTACTTTACTACCGTGTAGTTCAACAATTTAACAGTAAAACTTTCACCGTTATTTTTATAAAAGATAATTAAATCGTTGCTTAACTACTTTACAATACTTTCGTTAATGGGGTCCACTAATGATTGTGCCGTCGTCTTAATATTTCTGTTAAAACGAATATTCCCCGACCAATCGAATATTTTATAACAACTTGCTTACTTTGCAAAATTTGTAAATATTACCCACAACTATAACATTATATCATATCCACACCATAATATTCAAAAATATATTTTGAGAAAATTAATCTTTATTCATAAAAGTTGGGGTCTTATAACAACCTCCCCTTCTTATGAAATTTCGTCTTCGAAATTAGGGTACGTACCTGATATATCGAAGAGGTGAGAATATCTTGACTTCATCTCAGATTCTAACTCCCAGGTCATTTCCTCCACATCGTGGTTTCTCCACAAAACTTTGACTTGAGGTATAACCTTGGAGCGTATAATATGATCCTTCTTATCCAAGATTTTAACAGGTACCTCTTCATACGTTAAATCTTCCGCTATCTCGTCCGATTCTAATTCAATAATGTGGTTTGGGTCTTTCACATATTTACGTAACATAGATATGTGAAAAACTTTATGAACACGAGACATACTTGGCGGTAAGGCAATTCTATAGGCCACAGTTCCTACTCGATCGAGGATTATAAATGGGCCAATGAATCGATGATTGAGCTTTCTTCTTTTTCCAAATCTCGTAACTCCTTTCCATGGAGCAACACGTAATAACACATGATCTCCAATATTAAATTCCACGTCCTTTCGATGAAGATCAACATAACTCTTTTGTCGATCTTGTGAGGTTTTTATACATTGTCGGATCGTTTGAATCTTTTTCGTAGTCATATGTACCAACTCCGGCCCCAACAATTTTGCTTCACCCACCTCATCCCAGCATACTGGCGAACGACACTTTCTTCCATATAACACCTCAAATGGAGCCATGCCAATACTTGCTTGATAACTATTGTTGTAGGAAAACTCCACCAATGGTAAGAACTTGTCCCAACTTCCGTTGAAGTCAAGGACATAGAGTCTTAATAAATCTTTAAGAGTTTGAATAGTCCTCTTTAACTGCCCGTCCGTTTGAGGATGATATGTCGAACTAAATCGTAAATTCGTGCCCATAGCTTTTTGCAAACTAACCCAAAATCTTGAAGTGAATCTTGGGTCTCGATCAGAAACTATGGATACTGGCATACCATGCAATCTTACAATCTTGTTTATGTACATACTAGCTAGCAAGACATTTAAGTGTATAAGTTTCTCGTATCGGTAAGAAATGAGCAGACTTGGTCAATCTATCACCAATGACCCAAATCACATCTATGCCTTGAGAAACCTTGGGAAAACCAGTAACGAAATCCATGATAATGTGGTCCCACTTACATTCTAGAATTTTAAGTGGTTGCAAGGGACCATTTGGCACTTGATGTTTCGCCTTGACTCGTTAACAAGTTAGACACCTTGAGATAAACCCCGCTATCTCTCTCTTCATATTGCTCCACCAAAATGTATGTCGAAGATCATGATACATTTTGGTACTCCTAGGATAGATTGCAAAAGGTGTGTTGTGCGCCTCCATCATGATTTTATACTTCAAGTCAAAATCGTTAGGAACATAAAGTCTTGAGTTGACTCGAAGTATTCCTTCTTCGTCGATTCTTGCTTCTGGAATAGCACCTTCTTGCACTTTCTTCTTCATACGCATCAGCTCCAGGTCTGTAGCTTGAGCAGCTTTAACGTTATCGATTAAAGTCAGTTCTACTCATATATTCGCCATCATCACATGGGTCCCTGGAGTCTTTACTCTATCTCCATCCTTTGTAAGTCATACAAAATGGGCCTTTGTGTTGACAATATCGCACTCGTACCCGCATATGATCTTCTACTCAATGCGTCAGCTTCTACGTTTGCTTTTCCAGGATGGTATTGGATAGTGTGATCGTAATCTTTCAACAGCTCAAGCCATCGTCGTTGCCGCATGTTGAGTTCCTTTTGAGTGAAGAAATATTTGAGGCTTTTATGATCCGTATAGATCTCCACCTTCTCTCCATACAGGTAATGCCTCCAAATCTTAAGCACAAAAACTATTGCTGCCAACACTAGATCATGAGTAGGATAATTCCTCTCAAATTCTTTGAGTTGTCATGAGGCATAGGCTATGACTTTCCCATGTTGCATGAGAACACATCCTAACCCTTGATGGTATTGTCAAAACAGGTGCTGAAATGTATATGATCCCTGGCTGAGATGTGAGACAAAGACTAGGAGGGGAGAGACAAGGAATTCCTTCGCTTGTATGACCTACCTAAGTTTATTTGGTATTTAATTGGTCGGTCAGAGTATAGGGATAATATGTGACATGTCAATTAACCCTTATTTTGTGGTAGTATTTGCAAATGGCATCCGAAAATGTTGAGATAAGCAATGAAGCACATGAGACCGTTGAGTCACCAACGATCAATACCCAGGATAATGTACAACAGGAAGACAATAATCCTCAGGTAAAAAATAACACCGATGAAATGGTGAACGATGGAATGTTCAGAGGCTTTATGCAATTCATGCAACATCAGGCGAGAGAGGCTCCTGTTCAAAATGTAGGTGAAAACACTGGCAACTCTCGGACGGTCACCGCTAAACAGTTCAAGGAGCTGGGACCACTGGAGTTTTTTGGAGAGCAAAAACCACTTAAGGCGGAGACGTGGATAAAGCAGATCACCAAGATATTTGATGTCTTGGGATGATCCGAGGAGCAAAAAGTTCCCTTTTCCACCTTCCTGTCATGAAAGCGGAGGCAGATTACGGTGGGAATCAGAAGCGACTCAACTTCTTTGATTGAAGATGTCTTGGGAGAAGTTCTAAGAACTGTTCAACGATAAGTACTTTCCCGAAAGTATTTGTCACATAAAGGAGGTAGAGTTTATCAAGCTGGAGCAAAAAAATATGACCGTGTCACAGTACGAAGCTAAGTTTTCCGAGTTGTCCCGGTTTGCGTCCCACTTGGTTGATAATGAGGAGAGAATGACGCGGATGTTTCTAAGAGGTTTAAAACCCGAGATACGTCAATACCTAATTTCTCACAAACTGTGTTTGTATTCAGATGTTGTAAATAGGGCTCAGTTATTAGAGCGTGATAATGAGTCAACTCAACCAAGAGATAGCAGCCGGCAAAGCGATACTACCAGTGGCGGCAGTCATCGAAGCGTGACAACAAACGTGGAGGGAATCAACATGCGAGAAATGGTAACCACTTTGGTGGTAATCATGGCCAAGACAATAAGAGTGGACATTTTAAGAAAATGAGATTCAACAATAATGGAAAGATGTCAGCACCAACACCCTTTGTTAAGAAAGGAGAACGACCACTGGTCATATGTTACAAATGCGGAGGGGATGGACATATCAGTCCAAACTGCGTGATGCAGTCCAAAGCATGTTACAATTGTGGAAGAGAAGGTCACCTAGCCCGATTTTGTCGTGCGCCAAAATCAAGTCCAGCTGGGATGGAGGCATCAAAGGCCATCCCAAACAAGACAAAACCGGTAGTTCAAGGGAGAGCGTTTGTCGTAACCTCCCAAAAAGTGAGGAATCCAAACGAGGTGATCACGGGTAAGCTAATCATAAACTCTAGCAAAGTATATACCTTATTTGATACCGGTTCTACCCATTCTTTTATTTCTCCTACTTGTGCTCAACGTTTAAATTTGACTCCGGAGAAATTAGACTTTGACTTATCTGTTGAAACTCCGTTGGGAGAAACCTTCATTACATCCACTATTTATAAGTCTTGTTTGATTCAAATCAGTAACCGCACGTTACTTGTCGATCTTATCTCTTTGAAAATACTTGCATTTGATGTGATTTTAGGGATTGATTGGTTAACTACTCATCATGCTAAAATCGATTGTTTTTGTAAGGTTATTAGCTTTCATATTCCTAACCAACCTATTATACGAATTCAAGCAACCAAACCAGTAAAGTCAATCACTATCATATCAAGCCATAAAGCTATTCGTTTATTGAAAAACGAATGTCAAGCTTTCTTAGCCTATGTCACGAATTAAAATAAAAATACGTTAGATTTGAATGATATTTCTATTGTTAATAAATTTCCTGACGTATTCCCTGAATAACTTCCTGGCCTACCCCAAGAGCGTGAAATTGAATTTTTTATCGACCTTGAATTCGGTACAAAACCCATTTCTAAAGCCCCATATCGAATAGCTCATATTGAACTTCAGGAGTTAAAAACCCAACTACAGGAATTGTTAGACATCAGTTTCATTCATCTTAGTACGTCTCCTTGGGGTGCTCCTGTTCTATTCTTGAAGAAGAAAGATAGAAGTATGTGACTTTGTATTGATTATCGGGAGTTGAATCATGTCACCATCAAAAATAGGTACCTGTTACCTCGTATTGATGATCTGTTTGACCAGTTGCAAGGCGTCAAATTCTTTTTAAAGATCGATCTTCGTTCCGGATATCATCAGTTGAAGATTAAAACTGATGACATTCCAAAGACGGCTTTCAGAACTCGGTACGGGCATTATGAATTCCTAGTCATATCTTTTGGATTGACTAATGCTCCTGCTGCCTTCATGAACATAATGAACCGAGTATTTAAGGGATATTTGGATCACTTTGTGGTTGTCTTTATTGATGACATTCTCATATATTTCAAAAGTCGTGAAGATCATGAGCAACACTTGAGGCTGATACTCCAAAAGCTTCGTGAAAACAAGCTATATGCCAAGTTGAAGAAATGCGAGTTCTGGCTTGAGGAAGTAGCATTCCTTGGACATGTGATATCAAATCATGGAATATTTGTTGACCCGGCAAATATTGAAGCAATTCAAAGCTGGGAGCAACCTAAGTCATTGACCGAAGTACATAGCTTTCTCGGCATAGCTGGTTATTATCGAAGATTTGTAGAAGGGTTTTCACGAATCACTACTCCATTAACTCAGCTGACTCAAAAAGATATAAAATTCGGTTGGAGCGAGGAATGTGAGAAGAGTTTTCAAGAACTCAAGATGAGACTCATTTCAGCACCTGATTTGACAATACCATCTGGCTCGGAGGGATTTCTCATCTACAGTGATGCTTCAGGCAAAGGGTTAGGATGTGTTCTCATGCAATATGAGAAAGTCATAGCCTATGACTCACGATAACTCAAATAATATGAGAGGAATTATCCTACTCATGATCTAGAGTTGGCAGCAGTCGTTTTTGCGCTTAAGATTTGGAGGCATTACCTGTATGGAGAGAAGGTGGAGATCTATACAGATCATAAAAGCCTCAAATATTTCTTCACTCAAAAGGAACTTAACATGCGGTAATGAAGATGGCTTGAGCTGTTGAAAGATTACGATTATACTATCCAATACCATCTTGGAAAAGCAAACGTAGTAGCTGATGCATTGAGTAGAAGATCATATGCGGGTATGAGTGCGATATTGTCAACACAAAGGTCCATTTTGTATGACTTACAAAGGATGGAGATAGATTTAAAGACTCCAGGGACCCATGTGATGATGGCGAATATACGAGTAGAACCAACTTTAATCGATAAAGTTAAAGTTGCTCAAGCTACAGACCTGGAGCTGATGCGTATGAAGAAGAAAGTGCAAGAAGGTGCTATTCCAGAAGCAAGAATCGACGAAGAAGGAAAACTTCGAGTCAACTCAAGACTTTATGTTCTTAACGATTCTGACTTGAAGTATAAAATCATGATGGAGGCGCACAACACACCGTTTGCAATCCATCCTAGGAGTACCAAAATGTATCATGATCTTCGACATACATTTTGGTGGAGCAATATGAAGAGAGAGATAGCGGGGTTTATCTCAAGGTGTCTAACTTGTCAACGAGTCAAGGCGGAACATCAAGTGCCAAAAGGACCATTGTAACCACTTGAAATTCTGGAATAGAAGTGGGAGCACATTACCATGGATTTTGTTACTGGTCTTCGCAAGGTTTCTCAAGGTATAGAAGCGATTTGGGTCATTGTTGATAGATTGACCAAGTCTGCTCATTTCTTATCGATACGAGAAACTTATACGCTTGAACGTCTTGCTAGTATGTACATAAATGAGATTATAAGATTGGATGGTATGCCAGTATCCATAGTTTATGATCGAGACCCAAGATTCACTTTAAGATTTTGGGTTAGTTTGCAAAAAGCTATGGGCATGGATTTACGATTTAGTTCGGTATATCATCCTTAAATGGA
The DNA here is from genome assembly GCA_020205615.1 of Panax quinquefolius. NCBI lineage: Eukaryota > Viridiplantae > Streptophyta > Magnoliopsida > Apiales > Araliaceae > Panax > Panax quinquefolius. Next base: position 95,850,952 of record CM035159.1, read on the forward strand.
CGGGCAGTCGGAGAGGACTATTGAAACTCTTGAAGATTTATTAAGACTCTGTGTCTTTGACTTCAAGGGAAGTTGGGACAATTTCTTACCATTGATGGAGTTTTCCTACAACAATAGTTATCAAACAAGTATTGGCATGACTCCATTTGAGGCGTTGTATGGAAGAAAGTGACATTCTCCAGTATGCTGGGATGAGGTGGGTGAAGCAATTTTGTTGGGACCAGAGTTGGTACGTAGGACTACGAAAAATATTCAAATGATCCGACAACGTATAAGAACCTCACAAGATCGACAAAAGAGTTATGTTGATCTTCATCGAAAGGACGTGGAATTCAATATTGGAGATCATGTGTTGTTACGTGTTGCTCCATGGAAAGGAGTTACAAGATTTGGAAAGAGAGGAAAGCTCAATCCTCGATTCATTGGCCCATTTATAATCATCGATCGAGTAGGAACTGTGGCCTATAGAATTGCCTTACCGCCAAGTATGTCTCGTGTTCATAATGTTTTTCACATATCTATGTTATGTAAATATATGAAAGACCCAAACCACATTATTGAATTAGAACCGGACGAGATAGCGAAAGATTTAACGTATGAAGAGTTACCTGTTAAAATCTTGGATAAGAAGGATCATATTCTACGCTCCAAGGTTATACCTCAAGTCAAAGTTTTATGGAGAAACCACGATGTGGAGGAAATGACCTGGGAGTTAGAATCTGAGATGAAGTCAAGTTATCATCACCTCTTCGATATACCAGATATGTGCCCTAATTTTGAGGACGAAATTTCATAAGAAGGGAAGGTTGTAAGACCCCAACTTTTATGAATAAAGATTAATTTTCTCAAAATATATTTTTGAATATTATGGTATGGATATGATATAATGTTATAGTTGTGGGTAATATTTACAAATTGTGCAAAGTAAGCAAGTTGTTTTAAAATTTTTGATTGGTCGGGGAATATTCGTTTTAACAGGGAATATTCGTACGATGACACAATCATTAGTGGACCCCACAACGGAAGTATTGTCGTAGTTAGAAAATGATAGAATTATCTTTTTATAAAAATAATGGCAAAAGTTTTACCGTTAAACCGTTGAACTACCTGGTAGTAAAAGTACATTAATACGCGTGGTTGCATAGTAGCACGCGGTATTGATTATTGATGCTTATGTGAGAAGTCTACCAGTTATACTCAATTATTGCTACAGTAATTGTTGCATCATATCTCTCATATTATTGATTCAATTATTGTCATAGTATCATCTGCATAATATGTTATATTATTAAATTAATAATTGAGACGACAAAGTTATTCATATTATTATTTGCAATATTGACAATGTCTAGAAGTTCCGTCAAGAAGAGGTTTGGTCACCTAATTGCTCGCCAATAAGGAGAAATCCTTATCGAAAAGCCCCCTCTTTTTTAGAAATGACCTGGTTGTTAAATATTATGAGTTATAATATTAATGATGAATAAGTTCGTGTTTATTAAAGATAAAATTGATAGTTCCATTATGTTGGGATTATTAGTGTTAGTGGAAATCGACATTTATTTTGATAATAATTGATGTCTGGAAGTTATATTGACCAATCGGGTAATTAATCGGATAAATGAGCAATTAATTGTTATTAATTCACATGCTTATAACTATTGATTCACATGTATGTACTATTAGGGAAGGTAGTGCAAGATTGATAATACTTGTATGACTAAATTAAAAATGGAGGTATAGATGAAGGTACTATACTGTAATTATTTTATTCACATGCATAGAACTATTGATTAACATGATGTACTATTAGGGGAGGTGGTGCAAGTTTGATAATACTTGCAGGACTAACTTAAAAATGAAGGAAAAGATGAAGGTATTATACTGTAATATTTCGAGCCCCAAAACGTGCAATTATCAAAACTATATTTTCCTATAAATAGAAGCTCATTCTTCTTTCATTCTCACCAATTCACTAAGTCTCACAAGAGCAATTATAGAGAGAGAAGCTATAGAGAGAAAGAAAAAGAGAAGTCTGCTACCTCACTATTCCAGTATCCAATCTTCTTCTGAGGTAAGGGATATTATTTTGTTCAGTATTCATAGGAATAATATTTTCTTCCATACTCTGTAGTATGTGAGTAATATTATTTCGTCTCGTATTCTTGATTATACCCTCATCTTGTTAAAGTATTGCTTCTATACTCCGTGAAATTAGTAGAATATCCTTGAAATTTGCGCTTCATCTAGTATCGATTCACAAGGATATTTTCTGCACATTTTTGTTAAATTTTAAGCTTTTCATGCCGGAGTACTATCCATGAGTACTATTCATTTATGCGGTACTATTCATAAAAGTACTATTCACGGGTACTATTCACAAAGTACTATTCATAAAGTACTATTCTTGAGGTACTATTCACGAGTACTATTCACAAAGTACTATTCATGGGGTACTATTCCCAAAGTACTATTCATGGGGTACTATTCACCTGGGTACTATTCACCCATAGTACTATTCATGACAAAAATTAATTTCTTTTCGGTCCAAATCATTTTTAATACAAATATCATTCTTGAATTTTACTCCACAAAACAGTATCATGTTGGCAATTTGAACATTATTGAATTCTGGATAAATTAAATTATAAATCTTTAAAAATTTATCCTTTATTTCTTTTAATTGAATTCTTATATCATTGTCGTCATCCTCATGCTTATATTGTGATTTACGTGCAAAGATGGACTGTTCATTGGTGTGATTATGACCAGGGATCATTCGGTATAATCATAACCTGTAATATTACAAATGATGTGGTAAAATTCCTCATTGTCCTGTAGTTCATTGATGGACAGTTATTGGTATGATTATGATTAGGGATTATTCGGTATAATCATGACCATTGATGATTACATGAATATCCTTGGCCGTGGTGCAGGGATGATTCGATGATGTGGTTTATTTAATAAGCTTAGTCTCAGCGATAAAGTTGATGAAAACTTTTTAAATCATAGAAGATAGTAGATATCATGCTCTACTTGACTCTTCTAATGGATTTCTTCTTCCGCTGTAGTTAAACTTGATGTCTATTGTATTTTATCAGTTGAACACTGTTGAAGGCTAACGATAATTTATTCTGCATTATCTTAGTCATAATATTTCTTACTGGGATAGTTGAGCTCACCCTTTGCTTTCATTGTTCTCTTCAGGAAATGAGAACGTAGTCGGGACTAGTCGGGGAATGGAGTGACAGTCCAGATGTTTGCATTAGTAGTCCTCACTATTCTGTGAAATAGTGTGATAATAAATGAGGACTTATTTTTGAGTTTGAATACTGTCTAGAAGACAATATTCGTGTAAAAACTCTCAGCTCATGTTGTATAATTAAGTTTGTATTTGTATTCAGTACCATGTATTTGGTGACCCAAGATGGGTGATGTATATCTATTTTGGGGGCGTCACAATAACTGACATGTGTTCATGGAGAGACTCATGCCTATAACATTTCGGGATCTACTTTATAAACCAATATGGGATGCTTTGACGGATCTTAGTCGTTTCTTCAAAGACTTATGTTCAAAAGCATTAAATGAGAAGGACATGTCTGTACTTGAGAAGAACATCATAGAGATCACGTGTAAACTGGAAAAAATATTCCCACCTAGTTTTTTTGACTCCATGGAGCATTTGCAAATCCATCTTCCCTATGAAGCTCGTGTTGGGGGTCCAGTTCAATATAGATGGATGTACACTTTCGAGAGGGTGATGGGAAACCTTAAGAGGAAGGTTAAGAATAGAGCTTATGTCGAGGGGTCGATATATGAGGCATACAGTTTCGATGAGATATCTACGTTTGTCTCAAACTATTTTCCGGACGAAGTCTTGACAAAGGCCAATCAAGTCTTAAGACATGATGATGGGGGAAATGTTGAAATAAATGGTCGGCTTTCTGTATTTGGTTTATCGGGCCGCACTTATGGAAAAGGGAAGTGCATATTCCTCTCTAAGCAAGAATTACATGCTGCACATACTTGCATTCTTCTCAATTTCTAGGAGATTGACGAATTTGTGAGGTACACACGTAAACTTGAAAATTTATCCCTTAAATTTCAATGAAATGTAATATACATTCCAATATGTTAATGTTTATATTATTGTATAGATTGTACGATGACGAGTTAAAAGTGAAGCATCCTGGCATAACTGATATAGATATTCAAATCAATCGTGATAAAAAATTTGCACTTTGGCTAAAAGGACAAAGTAAGTTCAATTTCTTAAGCACGACATATATATATATATATATATATATATATATATATATACACACTACAAGAAAAAGGGCCATCTGTAACCAATGATATCAGTGAGCGCCCTTTCCGGTCGCTAATAATAGTAATAGAGACCGCTATCTGCGACCACAAAGGATTCTAGTCGTTAGTATATATCAGCGACCGCATGCGGTCGCTGGGAAGAATTTCCTCCCCAAAATTTGGTGCGAAACTTTAGCGCGACGACCAATCTATATCAGCGACCGCTAGCGGTCGCTGATATGTCCACATCATTAAAAATTAGCGACCGCATGCAGTCGCTGATGGAGGTCGCTGATTCTTATAACCTTAATCAGATTCAGGCATTCGTTCGAATCAGTCAAAAAGAAAAAAAGAGAGGGAGAAACGAAGACGAGGGAGAAGAGGGAGTAGGGGGAGTGGAGAAGAGGAAGGATATTGCCGCTCACCACCAACATCCAGCCGGCCGACACCTTCACCACCACCGTACGGTAACCCCTTTAATTAATCTGAAGTTATTATATATTTCAATCTTCCTTTCACAATTTATTACTCTCTTCGTTCCAAAATTATGGGTAGCTGATATGAAGAAATCCATTGAGACTTACAGAGCATGAGAAAGATTTTTTTTAAAAAAAGTTTAAAGAATGATATTCTTTTTGTCTGCTTGGGTAAAATGCAAAGTCGACCACTGAACTTTAGGAATTTTTGGGTATTGGGCTCTTTTCTCTTGGTCAACGCAAATTGATCCCCTTTTTATTAAAAAATTTGGACTTTGAGCCCCAGGCGCCTCATGTGCATTGACATGCCTAAGTGGAGCCAATGTGGTAGATATGACGTGGACATTTTTAATTTTATTTTAAACATAGATAAACTGACTTGGCCATTTTTGAATTTTTCCCCAAAAACATGTAGCTACACAGATTTGAACTCAGAATCTCAAGTTTGGAAAATTGGCCCAATGACCAATTGAGTTACATGGCCTAATTGTTATAATTTTTCAAGGATTAATAGTACTAATAATAATAATAACAACAACAACAACAACAACAACAACAATAATAATAATAATAATAATAATAATAATAATAATAATAATAATAATAATAATAATAATAATTTCAAAAATTTTAAAAGTGGCCACGTTAGCTTATCCATGTGTAAAATAAAATTAAAAATGTCCACGTCATATTTGCCATGTAGGCGCCACGTAGGCAGTCAATGCACATGTGGCACCTGGGGCTCAAAGTCCAAATTTTTTAATAAAAAGGGGCTCAATTTGCGTTGACCAAAAGAAAAGGGCTCAATACCTAAAAACCCCTAAAGTTCAGTGGTCGACTTTGCATTTTACCCTTGTTTGCTCTCCTGATTTCCCACAGAGTAATGAAAATTGATTATGCTAAGGCAAACTTTTTTGGTTTGGATATTTCTTAAACTTGAATTGTACCTTTTGGTTGATTTAGCTATAAAATTATGGCTTACCAGATTGAACTAATACCTTTCATGCCAGCCACATTTATAACCACAGACATTAAAAATCCCACCCTTTTTACCCCAATTTGGTTAAATTTCATATATAGATTCAAATATTGGTCCTCCTATGGAAAAATGCACTGTAAAAAAATAAGACCAAGGCTTTCCCAGGTCTAGTATTGGCAATGTTTAGCAGTTTATTTGAATCCCTTCACTATGTTAAATCCCTTCACTTGACAATGTTTAGCAGTTTATTTTCATTGCATATGGTTTCTTTAGGTTATGATATATAATGCATACTGTTATGTTGAATTTGTTTGTCCCATACGAAAGAATTTCATTCACAAACTAATGCGTGTGACGCCCCCAAAATAGGTATACCTCACCTATTCTGAGTCGCCAAATACATGGTACAGAATACAAATACAACTTAATTATACAACAGTCGTATAAAATACGACATAACATAATCTAAGAGTTTTAATAAGAATATTGTCATCTAGACAATATCCACACTCAATGGAGTCCTCATTACATTTATTATCACACTATTTTACAGAATAGTGAGGACTACTAATGCTATCTTCTGGACCGTTACTCCGTTCCCCAACTAGTCCCGACTACGTTCTCATTTCTTGAAGAGAACAGTGAAAGAAAGGGTGAGCTCAACTAGCCCAGTAAGAAATATTATGACTAAAATAATTCAAAATAAATTATCGTTAGCCTTCAACAGTTTTAAACTGATACATTATAACAAACATCAAGTTTAACTACAAAGGAACAAGCAATCCATTAAAAGAGTCAAGTAGAGAATAAAATCTAAAATCTTTTATGATTTAAAAGGTTTTTCATCACTTTTATCGCTGGGACTCAGCTTAATAAATAATCCACATCATCCCTGCACTATGGCCAAGGATATTCATTAGTATCACAACCACAAATTATCCATGCACTACGGGCCAAGGATATTCGTGTATTCATCAATGGTCATGATCATGCCAACAACTATCCATCAATGCACTACGGGCCACATCATTTGTAACATTACGATCATGATTATACCGATTAATCCCTGGTCATAATCATACCAAGTCCATCTATGCACTATAGGCCACAAATGACTTTCAACATAATATAAAGATGAGGATGATGACAATGTTATAAGAATTCAATAAAACAAGTTCAAAAAATAATTTATCCAGGAACCAATAACGTCCAAATTGTCAACATAATACTTCTTTGTAGAGTAAAATTCAAGAATGCTCATAAGACTATTTCCATGAAAAGATACTGGATGAAGCGCAAATCAAGGATATTCCACTAATTTCATGGAGTATAGAAGTCAAAACTTTAATCAACTGAGTATAATAAAGAATGGAATAACAAAAGAAATCACCAGGTATGCGATAGATCGCGATGCATAAAAGTTATTCCAAATGTAATAATAAATAATGTAACCGTGTCGCATTTAAATTGCATGACCAATGTGATATTCCAATGTAATAATGAAGAATGGAATAACAACAGAAATTACCATGCATGCGATAGACCGCACAGACAGGTTATTCTAATAGAATAATAATTAATGGAACCAGATCAGGCGTAATACGCACCGACATGATATTCCAACAGAATAATAAATAACGGAACCAGGTCATGCATAAACACACAGACACGATGTTCCAACAGAATAATAAATAATGGAATAACAGAAGAATTTCACCATGTATGCGGTACTTCGCATAGACAGGTTATTCTAACATAATGATAAAGAATGGAATAATAGAAAAATTTCACCAAGTATAGGGTAGCCCGTGTATACAAGTTATTCCAATAGAATAATAAAGAATGGAATAACAGAAGTTCTCTTCATGAATACGAAAGAAATAATACCCCTTACTTTAGAAGAAATGGATATAGGAGTAATGTAGAAGTAGCGTATACTTTTTTTTTTTTCTCTATAGTTTATCTCTAGAGTTTCTCTCTAAAATTTTGATTGAATTAAGTAAGAAATAATGAAGGAATGAGCTTCTATTTATAGGAGAATGGATTTGAATAGTAACTAATTCATAAAACGGTCCAGATTGATTTACTTTTGAACAGACGATCCATATTAATTTACTATAAAGATAAATAAAATATTCTAATAAAACAAAATCTTTTAAATAAAATAAAATATATTTTATTTATAATCTAATAAAACGAATAACTTTATAAAAAGTATCATTTTATATAAAAAGATTTTACTATGCAATAATACTACGCAGCACTATGCAAACACTATGCATAATAAAATATAATATATTCTAATTATTGTCTAATAAAATAAATAACTTTAAAAGTATTTTGTTTTATATAAAAAATTTTACTGCAAAACACCATGCATAATAAAATATAATAAATTTAATTATTATCTAATAAAACAAATAACTTTATAAAAGTATTCATTTTATATAAAAAGCTTTTCTGTTTTATTACATTAATAATACTAATAAAACAAAATTTATATATATAATAAATATATATAAACTTCCGTGACTTCATAAAAAGACACCTCAATATATTTAACAACATTTATCATCATTATTATAATTCACAATATTAATCGACCAGGTCGTTCCCAGGAAAGAGGGAGCTTTCCAATAAGGATTTCTCCCTATTGGTGTATAATTAGGTGACCAAACCTCTCCATGGCAGAACTTCTAGACATCGTTAATATTGCAAATAATAATATTAATAACTCTGTCATCTCAATTATTGATTTAATAATATATAAAATATCGACAATAATTGAATTAAATAACGTAAGATACTATGCAACAATTACTGTAGTAATAATTGAACAAAACTGAGTGACTTCTCACGTAAGCATCAATAATCAATATCGTGTGCTACTATGCAACCACGCGTATTACTGTGCTTTTAACACCGGGTGTTTCAACAGTTAACGGTAAAAATTCCGCCGTTATTTTCATAAAATATTTTTATCATTTTCTCAATCCGACAATAATTCCATTGCGGGGTCCACCAATAATTGTGCCGTTGTACAAATATTCCCTGTTAAAACGAATATTCTCCGACCAATCGAATATTATATAACAACTTGCGTACTTTGCAAAATTTATAAATAGTACCCCCAACTATAACATTATATCAAATTCATTCCATAATATTCAAAAATGATATTTATAGAAAAATCATCTTTATTCATAAAAGTTGGGGTCTTACAACCTCCCCTACTTAAGAAATTTTTCCCTCGAAATTAGGGTACGTACCTGGTATATTGAAGAGGTAAGGATACCTTGATTTTATTTCAGATTCTAACTCCCAGGTCATTTCCTCAACATCGTGGTTTCTCCACAAAACTTTAACTTGAGGTATAACCTTGGAGCGTAGAATATGTTCCTTCTTATCCAAGATTTGAACAGGAACCTCTTCATACGTTAAATCTTCTGCTATTTCGTCCGGTTCTAACTCAACAATGTGGTTTGGGTCTTCCACATATTTACGTAACATGGATATGTGAAAAACGTTATGAACACGAGACATACTTAGCGGTAAAGCGAGTCTATAGGCCACAGTTCCTACTCGATCGAGGATTAAAAATGGGCCAATGAATCGAGGATTGAGCTTTCCTCTCTTTCCAAATCTCGTAACTCCTTTCCATGGAGCAACACGTAACAACACATGATCTCCAATATCGAATTCCTGGTCCTTTCGATGAAGATCAGCATAACTCATTTTGTCGATCTTGTGAGGTTTTTATACGTTGCCGGATCGTTTAAATCTTTTTCGTAGTCATACGTACCAACTCTGATCCCAACAACGTTTCTTCACCCATCTCATCCCAGAATACTGGAGAACAACAGTTTCTTCCATACAACGCCTCAAATGGAGCCATGCCAATACTTGCTTGATAACTGTTGTTGTAGGAAAACTCCACCAATGGTAAGAACTTATCCCAACTTCCCTTGAGGTCAAGGACACAGAGTCTTAATAAATCTTCCAGAGTTTGAATAGTCTCTCGATCGATTGTCCGTCGTGTGAGGATGATATCTTAACTAAATCGTAAATCCCATAGCTTTTTGCAAACTAACCCAAAATCGTGAAGTGAATCTTGGGTCTCGATTAGAAACTATGGATACTGGCATACCATGCAATCTTACAACCTCGTTTATGTACACAGGAGCAAGACATTCAAGTGTATAAGTTTCTCGTATAGGTAAGAAATGAGTAGACTTGGTCAATCTATCAACAATGGCCCAAATTGCATCTATTCCTTGAGAAACCTTGGGAAGACCAGTAACGAAATCCATGGTAATGTGCTCCCACTTCCATTCTGGAATTTCAAGTGGTTGCAATGGACCTTTTGGTACTTGATGCTTCGCCTTGACTCGTTGAGAAGTTAGACACCTTGAGATAAATAGCGCTATCTCTCTTTTCCTATTACTCCACCAAAATATATGACGAAGATCACGATACATTTTGGTACTCCCAAGATGGATTACAAACGGTGTGTTGTGCGCCTCCATCATGATTTTATACTTTAAATCAGAGTTGTTAGGAACACAAAGTCTGGATTTGAATCGAAGTATTCCTTCTTCATTGATTCTTGCTTCCGACATAGTACCTTCTTGCACTTTCTTCCTTATACGCGTAAGCTCCAGGTCTGTAGTTTGAGTAGCTTTAACTTTATCGATTAAAGTCGGTTCTATTCGTATATTTTCCATCATTACATGGGTCCCTGTAGTCTTTAACTCTATCTCCATCCTTTGAAAGTCACACAAAATGGGCCTTTGCGTTGACAATATCGCACTCGCACCCGCACCCGCATATGATCATCTACTCAATGCGTCAGCTACCACGTTAGCTTTTCCAGGATGGTATTGGATGGTATGATCATAATCTTTCAATAGTTCAAGCCAATGTCGTTGTCACATGTTGAGTTTCTTTTGAGTGAAGAAATATTTGAGGCTTTTATGATCCGTAAAGATCTCCACTTTCTCCCCATACAAGTAATGCCTCCAAATCTCAAATCTTTAGTGCAAAAACGACTGCTGCCAACTCTAGATCATGAGTGAGATAATTCCTCTAATATTCTTTGAGTTGTCATGAGGCATAGGCTATGACTTTCCCATGTTGCATGAGAACACATCCCAACCCTTTGCCCTAAGCATCACTGTAGATGACAAATCCCTCTGAGCCAGATGGTATTGTCAGAACAGGTGCTGAAATGAGTCTCCTCTTGAGTTCTTGAAAACTCTTCTCACATTCCTCGCTCCAACTGAATTTTGTATCTTTTCGAGTCAGCTGAGTTAATGGAGTAGCGATTCGAGAAAACCCTTCTACGAATCTCCGATAATAACCAGCTAAACCGAGAAAGCTACGTACTTCGGTCACTGATTTAGGTTGCTCCCAGCTTTGAATTGTTTCAATCTTTGTCGGGTTAACAGATATTCCATGACTTGATACCACTTGCCCAAGGAATGCTACTTCCTTAAGCCAGAACTTGTATTTCTTCAACTTGGCATAAAGCTTGTTTTCACGAAGCTTTTGGAGTATCAGCCTCAAGTGTTGCTCATGATCTTCACGGCTTTTGGAATAAATAAGGATGTCATCAATAAAGACGACCACAAAGTGATCCAAATATTCCTTGAATACTCGGTTCATCATATCCATGAAGACAGCAAGAGCATTAGTCAATCCAAAAGACATGACTAGGAATTCATAATGCCAGTACCAAGTTCTGAAAGCTGTCTTTGGAATGTCATTGGTTCTAATCTTCAATTGGTGATATCTGGAGTGAAGATCAATCTTTGAAAAGAATTTGGCTCATTTGTAATCGGGTCAAAACAGTCATCAATACGTGGCAATGGGTACCTATTTTTGATGGTGACATGATTCAACTCTCGATAATCAATACAAAGTCGCATACTCCCGTCTTTCTTTTTCATGAATAGAACAGGAGCACCCCAAGGAGAAGTACTAGGACGAATAAAGCCAATATCTAACAATTCCATGATTGGGTCTTTAACTCACGAAGTTCAATAGAGCCATTTGATATGGGGCTTTAGAAATGGGTTTTGTAACTAGGGTTCAAGGTCGATACAAAATTCAATTTCACGCCCGGGTAGGCTGAGAAGTTCTTCAGGGAATATGTCAGGAAATTTATTAACAATAAAAATATCATTCAAAACTAACGTATTTTTGTATAGATCCGTGACATGAGCTAAGAAAGCTTGACATCCGTTTTTTAATAAACGAATAGCTTTATGACTTGAGATGACAGTGATTGATTTTAATGGTTTGGTTGCTTGAATTCGCATAATAGGTTGGTTAGGAATATGAAAGCTAAGAACCTTACGAAAACAATCAATTTTTGCATGATGAGTAGTTAACCAATCAATCCCTAGAATAACATCAAATGCAAGTATTTTCAATGAAATAAGATCGACCGGTGTAATGTGAGGGAGGGTACCGATTTGAACCAAACAAGACTTATAAACAGTGGATGTAATGAAGGTTTCTCCCAATGGAGTTTTAACAGATAAGTCAAAGTCTAATTTCTCCGGAGTCAAATTTAAACGTTGAGCGCAAGTAGGAGAAATAAAAGAATAGGTAGAACCGGTATCAAATAAGGTATAAACTTTGCTAGAGTTTATGATAAGCTTACCCGTGATGACCTCGTTCGGGTTCTTTGCTTTGCTCGGGAGGTCATAACAAACGCCTCCCTCAGACCACCGGCTTTGACTTTTCTCGGGACGGCCTTTGGTGCCTCCATCCTAGTTGAACTTGTCTTCTCTGTGAACGACAAAATTGGGCTAGGGACATTCTCTTCCACAATTATAACATGCTTTGACTAAGATCGCTAGTTTTGACCGATGTGTCCCTCCCTCCACATTTGAAGTATATGATAGGTGGTCGTTCTCCTTCCTTAACAACGGGTCTTTGGTCTTTGACGTCTTTCCATCATCATTGAATCTCCTCTTCTTGAAATGTCCATTCTTATTGTTTTGGCCGACGATTACCACCGAAATGGTTACCATTTTTCGCCCGTTGATTCTCCTCACTTGTTGTCACCGCTTCGATGACTGCTTTCACTGGTATTATCATTTTTTCGGTTGCTCTCTTTTGGTTGGGTTGACTCATTATCGCGCTTCAATAACTGAGCCCTATTAACAACATCTGAATATAAACACAGTTTATGAGAGATAAGATATTGACGTATCTCGAGTTTCAAACCTCTTAGAAACATTCGCGTCATTCTCTCCTCATTATCAACCAAATGGGACGCAAACCTGGACAACTCGACAAACTTGGCTTCGTACTGCGACACGATCATGTTGTTTTGCTCCAGCTTGATGAACTCTACCTCTTTAATGTGCCGAATACTTTCGGGAAAGTACTTATGGTTGAAAAATTCTTGGAACTTCTCCCAAGTCATCTTCAATGCGGTAGGTTGAGTACGTTTTACAGATTTCCGCCAGTAATCTGCCTCTGCACGTAACATGAAGGTGGCAAAGGGAACCTTTTGCTCCTCGGAGCATCCCAAGACATCAAATATCTTATAGATCTGCTTTATCCACGTCTCCGCCTTAAGTGGTTTTGGCTCTCCAAAAAACTCCGGTGGTCCCAGTTCCTTTAACAGCTTAGCGATGACCGTCCGAGAGTTACCAGTGTTTCCACCTGTATTTTGTACAGGAGCCGCTCTTGCCAGATGTTGCATGAATTGCATAACGCCTCTGAACATTCCATTGTTCATTATCTGGTCAGTGTTGTTGTTTTCCTGAGGATTGTTGCCTTCCTGATGCACATTATCCTGATTATTGATCTGTGGAGACTCAACGGTCTCCTGTGCTCCATTGATGTTCTCAACATTCTCTGATGTCATTTTCAAATACTGCCACAAAACAAGGGTTAATTAACATATCACATATTATCCCTATACTCTGACTGACCAATTAAATACCAAATAAACTAAGGTAGGTCATACTAGCGAAAGAATTCCCCGTCTCTCCCCTCCTAGTTCTTATCTCACATTTCAGCCAGGGATCATATCCCTAAGCTTTGATACCAACTGTGACGCCCCCAAAATAGGTATACCTCACCTATTCTGAGTCGCCAAATACATGGTACAGGATACAATTACAACTTAATTATACAATAGTCGTATAAAATACGACATAACATAATCTAATAGTTTTAATAAGAATATTGTCATCTAGACAATATCTACACTCAATGGAGTCCTCATTACATTTATTGTCACACTATTTAACAGAATAGTGAGGACTACTAATGTTATCTTCGGATGCTTATTCTGGTTCCCGACTAGTCCCGGCTACGTTCTCATTTCTTGAAGAGAATAGTGAAAGAAAGGGTGAGCTCAACTAGCCCAGTAAGAAATATTATGACTAAGATAATGTAAAGTAAATTATCGTTAGCTTTCAACAGTGTTAAATTGATACAATATAACAAACATCAAGTTTAACTACAGCGGAACAAGCAATCCATTAAAAGAGTCAAGTAGAGAATAAAATCTACTATCTTTTATGATTTAAAAGGTTTTTCATCACTTTTATCGCTAGGACTCAACTTAATAAATAATCCACATCATCCTTGCACTACGGCCAAGGATATTCATTAGTATCACAACCACAAATTATCCATGCACTACGGGCCAAGAATATTCATGTATTCATCAATAGTCATGATCATTCCAACAACTATCCATCAATGCACTACGGGCCAATGAGGACTTTTACCATATCATTTGTAACATTACGGTCATGATTATAACGATTAATCCCAGGTCATAATCATACAAAGTTCATCTATGCACTACAGGCCATAGATGACTTTCAACATAATATAAACATGAGGATGATGACAATGATATAAGAATTCAATAAAATAAGTTCAAGAATTAATTTATCCAGGAACTAATAATGTCCAAATTGTCAACATGATACTTCTTTGTAGAGTAAAATTCAAGAATGCTCAGAAGAATATTTCCATGAAAAGATACTGGATGAAGCGTAAATATCAAGGATATTCCACTAATTTTATGGAGTATAGAAGTTAAAACTTTAACCAACATAGTATAATAAAGAATGGAATAACAAAAGAAATCACCAGGCATGCGATAGACCACACGTATAAAGTTATTCCAGCAGAATTATAAATAATGAGAACCGTGTCAAAGAAATTAAGACAAGCGAGGATATTCTAACTGAATAATAAAGAATGAAATAACAACAGAAATCACCATGCATGCGATAGACCACACATACAGGTTATTCCAATGAATAATAATTAATGGAATCAGGTCAGGCGTAATACGCACCGACAGGATATTCCAACAGAATAATAAATAACGGAACCAGGTCATGCGTAAACGCATGAGCAGTAATGTTCCAATGTAATAATAAAGAATGGAATAACAGAAGAATTTCACCATGTATGCGGTACTTCGCATAGACAGGTTATTCCAAAATAATGATAAAGAATGGAATAACAGGAAAATTTCACCAATTATAGGGTAGCCCGCGTATATAGGTTATTCCAACAGAATAATAAAGAATGGAATAACAGAAGTTCTCTTCATGAATACGAAAGAAATAATACACCTTACCTTAGAAGAAACTGGATATATTCCAACAGAATTATAAATAACAGAACCAGGTAAGGCGAAATTCGCACAGACAGGATATTCTAACAGAATAATAAAGAATGAAATAACAATAGAAATCACCATGCATGCGATAGACCACACATACAGGTTATTCCAACAGAATAATAATTAATGGAATCAGGTCAGGCGTAATACGCACCGACAGGATATTCCAACAGAATAATAAATAACGGAACCAGGTCATGCATAAACGCATAGATAGATTGTTCCAACAGAATAATAAAGAATGGAATAACAGAAGAATTTCACCATGTATGCGGTACTTCGCATCGACAGGTTATTCCAAAATAATGATAAAGAATGGAATAACAGAAAAATTTCACTAATTATACGGTAGCCCGCGTATATAGGTTATTCCAAAAGAATAATAAAGAATGGAATAATAGAAGTTCTCTTCATGAATAAGAAAGAAATAATACACCTTACCTTAGAAGAAACTGGATATAGGAGTAGTGAAGTAGCAGAATATTTTTCTTCTTTCTCTCTATAGTTTCTCTCTCTAGAGTTTCAGTGAATTCGTAAAAAATAATGAAGGAATAAGCTTCTATTTATAGGAGAATGGACTGAATAGTAACTAATTCATGAACGGTCCAGATTGATTTACTTTTGAACGGACGATCCATATTGATTTACTATGCAGTACAAATAAAATATTCTAATAAAACAAAATCTTTTAAATAAAATAAAATATATTCTATTTATAATCTAATAAAATGAATAACTTTATAAAAGTATTCTGTTTTATATAAAAAGATTTTACTATGCAAAATACTATGCAGGCACTATGCAAACACTATGCATAATAAAATATAATATATTTTATATAAAAAGTTTTTCTGTTTTATTACATTAATAATACTAATAAAACAAAATTTATATATATATATATATATAAACTTCTGTGACTTCATAAAAAGACACCTCAATATATTTAACAACATTTATCATCATTATTATAATTCACAATATTAATCGACCAGGTCGTTCTCAGGAAAGAGGGGGCTTTCCAATAAGGATTTCTCCCTATTGGCGCGCAATTAGGTGACCAAACCTCTCCTTGGCAAAACTTCTAGACATCGTTAATATTGCAAATAATAATATTAATAACTCTATCATCTCAATTATTGATTTAATAATATATAAAATATCGACAATAATTGAATCAAATAACGTGAGATACTATGCAACAATTACTGTAGCAATAATTGAACAAAACTGAGTGACCTCTCACGTAAGCATCAATAATCAATACCGTGTGCTACTTTGCAACCACGCGTATTACTATACTTTTAACACCGGGTGTTTCAACAGTTAATGGTACAACTTTCGCCGTTATTTTCATAAAATATTTTTGTCGTTTTCTCAATCCGATAATAATTTCATTACGGGGTCCACCAATGATTGTGCCATTGTACGAATATTCCCTGTTAAAACGAATATTCCCCGACCAATCTAATATTATATAACAACTTGTGTACTTTGCAAAATTTATAAATATTACCCCCAAATATAACATTATATCAAATTCATTCCATAATATTCAAAAATGATATTTATAGAAAAATCATCTTTATTCATAAAAGTTGGGGTCTTACAATGCGAGTCTCATAACATCTAAGTTTGTTTGTGATAACTTACTCGTGGAATATTTGTATGTCATTCAAAAGTTAATTGAGAAATGAAAATAAGCACAAGTGCACCCACAGTCACACGAATGCTCAACTTTGTCTAATGGTCATCACCATCTATCATTATTATCAATTTAGGTGAAAATATATAAAGCTTCAAATTATTTTCCTTGTAAATCACACTCCATTCTTTTCAAATTATACAATCACAAAGCAACATCCAAAGTCCACAAAAATCATTAGTCTTATTAATATAGCTTCAATAACATGTATGGAAGGAGTTGAAAAATGAGGCATAAACTTTATCAGTAAGTAGAAAAAAAGTTCAAAATAGCCATGGTTAAGAAAGAAATGACATAAAAATAACCTTAGATTAATATAAAAGCATGATCAGTTTATCCACAAAAGGGGATGGTGACTATGACTAGGAAAATAATAACCAGCCGTTTCTCAACAGTAGCTGCGAAAAAAGACACAACTGTACAAAAAATGTCCCTCTTTCTTATGGTCAAGTATGTAATGTGAACAAGATTATTTTGGGTATCAAATGAATTTATAAGATTAATAGTCCGACATTAAGGGACTAATAGTATGCCATTGGTTGTTCTTCAAACTTGACCATCAAGATATTTTCTTCACCTAATGTCCTATCCTATGTAGAAGAGCTTTTGTTGTGTTCAGATATGGACCTTGGAATATATAAAGGCAATGAGTATATATGATGTTATGTTAATTGCTTATACATTCTTGTTGCTCTTATATGCCTACAAATGGTCAAGTATGCATGCCCTCGTGCATGTGGATAATCCATATTATAGGGGAGACTCTGCTAAAATTTTTTCGTTGGTCGGGTAATTTAGACTTGTCCCAATGCATATGCAGACCATGCATGATACAATGATTCATATTCTACCCCTAGGAATCTATTGTCTTTAGGTTGGTGTCAGTTAAAATATGTAATAGACGGGGATTTCTACCAAGAGGATATGCTTCATAGACCTCTTATAATAAATATAGAGGACAACAATGAATTAATCCAATTAGAGGGTGGAGATGAACTTGATTAATTGGATCCCGAGACAATTATTGTGCCGAATGACATTGATACTGAGGAAGAGTTATTGACTGACACTGACATTGAATCTGAAGAAGAAGATGGTTATGAATCACCGATACTTGTACAAAATGATTCTGACTCAAACAACAATTTTCAGTAAAATGTATGTTTAGTTTTAATTGTATTACATACAATTACATATAGGAATGTTCTCTATATCCTTTACATGTTTATGTACCTTTCATTTATAGTTGTCGTAGTTAACTATTTCATACAATTACTTGTTATTATTTTCCTTTTCTATAAAATATATGTTTAGTTTTAATTGTATTACATACAATTACATATATACATGTTCTCTATATCCTTGACATGTTTATGTACCTTTCATTTATAATTTTCGTAGTTAACTATTTCATACAATTACTTATTCATGATATTGTAGTAATTTTCAAGATAGTAAAATTATGAAACATTTCAAAATTATCTTGAGTCGCCTACACCGGTGATTACATGGACCCCCAAAACAGTATACATCACCCATCTTGATGATACATGGTACATAAATTCAAATACAACTTAATTATACAACGATGTCGTGTAAATAACGACAAAACATAATGAGAGTTTAAACAAGAATATTGTCATCTAGACAATATCCACACTCAATGGTGTCCTCATTAAAATTATTATCACATTATTAGTAGAATAGTGAGGACTACTAAAAGCCATTTATCCTGGACCATCACTCCATTCCTCGAGCTCGTCCCGGCTATATTCTCATTTCTTTAAGAGAACAATGAAAAGAAAGGGTGAGCTCAACTAGCCTAGTAAGAAATATTATGACTAAGATAAATGCGAATAAATTATCCTTAGCCTTCAACGAAGATATAACAACCGATAGAATACAATAGACAACAAGTTTTAGATCAACAAGCTGCGGTGAAATAAGCAATCCATTAGAAGAGTCAGTAGAGCATAAAATCTACTATCTTCTATGATTTAAAAAGTTTTCATCAACTTTTATCGTTGAGACTCGACTTAATAAATAAAATCGAATCATCCCCGCACCACGACCAAGGATATTCATGTAATCATCAATGGTCATGATTATCTTAGAATAATCCACAGTCATAATCATATACAACAACTATCCATCGATGAACTACGAGCCGATGAGGACTTTTACCACATCATTCGTCACATTACGGTCATGATTATACCGAATAATCTTGGTCATAATCATACCAAGTCTATCTATGCACGTAAGCCAAAGATGACTTTAATCACAATATAAGCATGAGGATGATGATAATGACATAATAATTCAATAAAACAAGTTCAAGGATAAATTTTAAAGATTTATAATTTAATTTATCCGAGAAATCAATAACGTCAAATTGTCGACATGATCTTTGCTTTGTAGAGTAAAATTCAAGAATAATATTCATGTACCAAAAATAATTTGGATGAGAAAAGAAAATTTTTTGGGTGAATATTTTTTGGGTGAATAGTGAATGATACTAGAGTGAATAGTAATTGGGTGAATAGTAACATGAATAGTAACTCGTGAAAGTACTCTACGGCACGTGTGCCGAATCGAGTGACCCATTAGAGTGAATATATTAGGGTGAATAGTAAGTGAATAGTAACTCATAAAAAAAATAACCAAAAGAAAATGATATTTCATGGCAGTACAAAAAAATGATATAGAATGATATAATAGAATATCTGAAAGCGCAAATGGATTTTCACCGCCATGCGGTAATCCGTAAGATGAGATCATTTCCACAATTTAATAAAGAATGAATACAAAGGATCATTCACCATGCATGTGGTAATCCACATAGGCAAAGTTATTCAACGAGAATAATAAGAATGGAATAATGAAGAATTCACCGTGCATGCGATAGACCCGCGTAGGAGAGGTTATTTCAATAGAATAATAAAGAATGGAACCGGTCATGCGTAATCCGCGCACAGATAGGATATTTCAACAGAATAATAAAGAATGGAACGAGGTCATTATGTAATCACTTGCGTAGGCAGGATATTCCAACAAAATAATAAAGAATGGAATAACAACATAATTCACTGAGAGCAGGCATTCGATAATAATAAAGAATGGACAAACAAGTTATTCCAATAGAATAATAAAGAATGGAATAAAGAATGAAATAGATAAGAATTTCACCATGTATGCGGTACTTAGTATAGGCAGTTATTCAACATAATAATAAAGAATGGAATAACAACCCTTATGAGTATTGAAAGAAAATAACTCTCTTCATGAATACGAAAGAATAATACCCCTTACCTTAAAAGAAAAATTTGGATCTTTGGAATAGTGAGGTAGCAGACTTCTCTTCTTCTTTCTCTCTATAATTTTCTCTATAATAATTGCTCTATAGCTTTAGTGAATTGGTGAGAAATGAAGGAAGAATGAGCTTTTATTTATAGAAAAATATAGTTTCAATAATTGCACATTTTGGGGCTCAAAATATTACAGTATAATACCTTCCTCTTTTCCTTCATTTTTAATTTAGTCCTACAAGTATTATCAAACTTGCACCACCTCCCCTAATATTAAATCATGTGAATCAATAGTTCTAGACATGTGAAAATACGAATTACAGTATAATACCTCCATCTATACCTCCATTTTTAACTTGGTCAAGTAAGTATTATCAATCTTGCATCAACTCCCCTAATAGTAAATGAATGTGAATCAATAGTACACACATGTGAATAAATAGTTATAATCATGTGAATCAATAGCAATTAATTGCTCATTTATCCAGGTTAATTACCCGATTGGTCGATATAACCTCCGGACATCAATTATTATCGAAATAAATGTCGATTTTCACTAACACTAATAATTCCAACACAATGGAACTATCAATTTCATCTTTAATCAACACGAACTTATTCATCATTAATATTATAATTCACAATATTTAACAACCAAGTCGTTCGAGGAAAGGGGCTTTCAGATAAGGATTTCTCCTTATTGGCGCTTGATTAGGTGACCAAACCTCTCCTGATGAGAACTTCTAGACATTGTTAATATTGCAAATAATAATATGAATAACTTTTTGTCGTCTCAATTATTGATTTAATAATATAACATATTATACGAGATGATCTTGTGACAATAATTGAATCGATAATATGAGAGATATGATCGACAATTATTGTAGCAATAATTGAGTATAAGCGAGTGACTTCTTACGTAAGCATCAATAATCAATCTGTGTGCTCTTATGCAACCACAGCGTATTCTTATACTTTTACTACTAGGGTAGTTCAAGCGGTTTACTTGGTAACACTTTCGTAGTTATTTTTATAAAAGATAATTACATCGTTTTTCTAACTACGACAATACTTCCGTTGTGGGGTCCACTGATGATTGTCTTCGTCGTATGGATATTCCCCAACAAAAAGAATATTCCCGACCAATCGAATATTTTATAACAACTTACATACTTTGCAAAATTTATAAATATTACCCACAACTATAACATTATATCAAATCCACACCATAATATTAAAAAAAAATATTTAGAAATTTAAATCTTTATTCATAAAATTTGGGGTCTCACAATCTCCCCTCCTTATGAAATTTTGCCCTCGAAAATTTCGTACATACGTACTGGTATTAGAAGAGGTGAGGATACCTTGACTTCATTTTAGATTCTAACTCTTGAGGTATAACCTTTGAGTGTTGAATATGATCCTTCTTATCCAAGATTTTAACACGTATCTCTCATACGTTAAATCTTCGCTATATTCATCTAATTCTAATTCAATAATGTGGTTTGGGTCATCCACATATTTACGTAACATCGATACGTGAAAAGCGTTATGAACACGCATAGCGACATACTTGGCGGTAAAAGCGAGTCTATAGGCCACGGTTTCTACTCGATCGAGGATTTCAAATGGGCCAATTAAATCGAGGGTTGATATTTCCTCTTTTCATCGATTCTTGCTTCTAGAATAACGCCTTCTTGAACCTTCTTCTTCATTTTCATCGACTCGGGTGTGTAGTTTGAGCGGCTTTAACTTTATCGATTAAAGTCGATTCTACTCGTATATTCATTATCTTCACGTGGGTCCCCTAAGTCTTTAACTCTATCTTCATCATTTGTAAGTTATCTGAAATGGGTTTTTGTGTTAACAAACATCGCTTTTCGTAACGCATACGATCTTCTACTCAATAGCGTCGGCTACCACGTTCGCTCTTCCACGATGATATTGAATGGTATAATCGTAATCTTCAATGACTCGAGCCAACGTCTTTGGCGCGTATATACGTTCGTTTTGGTTGAAGAAATATTTGAGGGTTTTAGAAATGGGTTTTGTCTTTGGGGTCGATACAAAATTGATTTCACGCTCTAGGGTAGGCTAGGAAGTTCTTTGAGAATACGCCAGGAAATTTATTAACGATAGAAATATCATTTAAAAACTGTGACTCTCATCCAAGACTTGGATAACACATGAAATGAAGGTTTCTACTAACGAAGTTTCAACCAATAAGTCAAAGTCTAACTTCTCTGGGGTCAAATTTAAATGTTGAGCGTTAGCAAGAGAGATAAAAGAATGGGTAAAACTGGTATCTAATAAGGTATAGACTTCACAAGAATTTATAATTAACTAACCCGTGCTAACTTCGTTCGGGTTACTCGCTTTTTGAGAAGTCACAAAAAATGCTCTTCCTGAAACCACCAACTTTGTTTTGTCCGTATCCGCCTTTGGTGCCACCATCCCAGTTGGACTTGACTTTGGTGCATGATAAAATCGGGCTAGGTGACCTTCTTTTCCATAATTGTAACATGCTTTGGGTTTGCATCATGCGTTTGGTGATATGTCCCTCCCTCGCATTTGAAACATCTGATTGGTGGTCGTTCTCCTTCCTTGAAAATGGGTGTTGGTCTTCTTTGTCTTTCCATCGTTGTTGAACCTTCTCTTCTTGAAATTTCCACTCTATTATCTTGGCCATGATTACCACCAGAAGTGGTTACCATTCTTGGCATGATAATTCCCCCCGATGGTTATCATTGTTCGATGGTAGTTTGCTTTAGATGCGATTATTATCGTGTTGTTGCTCGTTATCCTTTTGGTTGTCTTTGACTCATTATCGCGCTCTAATAATGAGCCCTATTCACAACATCGAATATAAACAAAGTTTGTGAGAAATGAGGTATTGGCGTATATTTTGGGTTTCAAACCTCTTAGAAACATTAGCGTCATTCGCTCCTCATTATCGACCAAATGGGATGTAAACCGGGATAACTCGCAAATTTAGCCTCGTATTGCGACACGGTCATATTGTTTTGCTCGACTTGATAAACTCCACCTCCTTCGTATAGCGAATACTTTTGGGAAAGTACTTGTCATTGAGCGACTCTTGGAACTTCTCCCAAGACATCTTGAGTGCGTCAATTTGAGTACGTTTCTGATTTCCACCGATAATCTGCCTCTTCACGCAACATAAAGGTGGCAAAGGAACCTTTTGCTCCTCGGAGCATCCCAAGACATCAAATATCTTGGTGATCTACTTTAACCACGTCTCGCCTTAAGTGGTTACGGCTTTCCAAAAACTCTCGGTGGTCCCAGCTCCTTGAAGCGCTTAGCGGTGACCATCCAAGAGTTGCCATTGTTTCCACTGCATTTTGAACAAGAGTCTCTCTACACGATGTTGCATGAATTGCATAAAGCCTCTAATCACATCCATCGTTCATCATCATCGATCGGTGTTGTTATTTACGAGAGGATTATTGTCTTCTGTTGCACATTATCACGGGTATTGATCGTTGGTGACTCAGCGGTCTCATGTGCTTCATTCTTGATCTCAACATTTTTTGGATGCCATTTAAAAAAACTTTGTCACAAAACAAGGGTTAATTAACATATCACATATTATCCTATACTACGATGACCAATTAAATACCAAATAAACTTAGGTAGGTCATACTAGCGCGAAGAATTCCCGTCTCTCCCTCCTAGTTCTTGTCTCACATCTCGGCCGAGGATCATATCCTAAGCTTTGATATACCAAGCTGTGGCGCCCCAAAATAGGTATACATCACCCATCTTGAGTCGCCGGATACATGGTACATAAATTCAAATACAACTTAATTATCTGACGGTCGTGTAAAATACGACAAAACATAGTGAGAGTTTAAACAAGAATATTGTCATCTAGACAATATCCACACTCAATGGTGTCCTCATTACAATTATTATCACATTATTCCATAGAATAGTGAGGACTACTAAAGCCATTTATCTGGACCATCACTCCATTCCCAGGCTCGTCCCGGCTATATTCTCATTTCTTGAAGAGAAAATGAAAGAAAGAAAGGGTGAGCTCAACTAGCCCGAGTAAGAAATATTATGACTAAGATAATGCGAGAATAAATTATCCTTAGCCTTCAACGATATAACAATTGATAGAATACAATAGACAACAAGTTTTAGATCAACAAGCTGTGCGTGAATAAGCAATCCATTAGAAGAAGTCAAGTAGAGCATAAAATCTACTATCTTCTATGATTTAAAAGTTTTTCATCAACTTTATTGTTGAGACTCGACTTAATAAATAAAATCGAATCATCCACGCACCACGACCGAGGATATTCATGTAATCATCAATGGTCATGATTATAAGAATAATCCCTGGTCATAATCATACCAACAACTATCCATCGATGAACTACTGACCGATGATGAGGACTTTTACCACATCATTCGTCACATTACGGTCATGATTATCCGAATAATCCCGGTCATAATCATACCAAGTCCATCTATGCACGTAAGCAAAGATGACTTTAATCACAATATAAGCATGAGGATGATGACAATGACATAATAATTCAATAAAACAAGTTCAAGGATAAATTTTAAAGATTTATAATTTAATTTATCGAGAAATCAATAACGTCCAAATTGTCGACATAATACTTGCTTTGTAGAGTAAAATTCAAGAATAATATTCATGTACCAAAAATAATTTGATGAGAAAAAAAAATATATTTTGGGTGAATAGTAGTACCAAGTGAATAGTACTTGGGAATAGTACCCCATGAATAGTACCCAAACCACGAAAAGTGTCCCCGAATACCGAGTGAATGATACTAGAGTGAATAGTAATGGGTGAATAGTAACTTATGAATGAATAGTACTCAAGCATAAAAAGTACCCCGAATACTAGAAAAGTGAATAATACCAGAGTGAATAGTAATTGAGTGAATAATAACTAGGTGAATAGTAACCCGTGAATAGTAACTTTTAAAAAAATACCAAAGAAAATGATATTCCATGGCGAGTACAAAAGAAATGATATCTCATTTACATAGTATAATAGAATATCTGAAGCGCATAAATAGATTTTCACCATGCCATGCGATAATCCACGTAGACAGATCATTTCCACAATTTAATAAAGAATGAATACAAAGGATCATTCACCGTGCATGCGGTAATCCACATAGATAGGTTATTCCAATAGAATAATAAAGAATGGAATAATGAAGAATTCACCATGCATGCATGCGATAAATCAGCGTGAAGGCGAGTTATTCCAAAGAATAATAAAGAATGGAAAAAGAATGGAACCATAGAGCGAGGATATTGCAGAATAATAAAGAATGGAACGGTCATGATATCACAGAACGAGGATATTCCAACGAATAATAAAGAATGGAATAAAAACAAAATTCACCGGGCATGCGATGCGATAGCCAGACAGGATAGGTTATTCAACAGAATAATAAAGAATGGAATAATGAGAAGAATTTCACACCATGTATGCGGTACTTAGCATAGACAAGTTATTCAACATAATAATAAAGAATGGAATAACAACCCTTATGAGTATTGAAAGAAAATAACTCTCTTCATGAATACGAAAAGAATAATACCCTTACCTCAAAAGAAGACTGGATCTTTGGAATAGTGAGGTAATGAGACTTCTCTTCTTCTTTCTCTCTATAATTTCTCTCTATAATAATTGCTCTATAGCTTTAGTGAATTGGTGAGAAATGAAGGAAGAATGAGCTTCTATTTATAGGAAAATATAGTTTTGATAATTGCACGTTTTGGGGCTCAAAATATTACAGTATAATACCTTCCTCTTTTCCTTCATTTTTAATTTAGTCCTGCAAGTATTATCAAACTTGCACCACCTCCCCTAATAGTAAATCATGTGAATCAATAGTAAATCATGTGAATCAATAGTTCTAAGACATGTGAAAATATAAATTACGATTATAGTACCTCCATCTATACCTCTATTTTTAACTTAGTCATGCAAGTATTATCAATCTTGCACCAACTCCCCTAATAGTAAATGAATGTGAATCAATAGTACACATATGTGAACAAATAGTTATAATCATGTGAATCAATAGCAATTAATTGCTCATTTATCAGGTTAATTACCGATTGGTCGATATAACCTTCGGACATCAATTATTATCGAAATATATGTCGATTTTTCACTAACACTAATAATTCTACACAATGGAACTATCAATTTCATCTTTAATCAACACGAACTTATTCATCATTAATATTATAATTCATAATATTTAACAATCGAGGTCGTTCCCGGAAGAGGGGGCTTTCAGATAAGGATTTCTCCTTATTGATAGCGCTTGATTAGGTGACCAAACCTCTCCTTGTGAACTTCTAGACATTGTTAATATTGCAAATAATAATATGAATAACTTTATCGTCTCAATTATTGATTTAATAATATAACATATTATCTGAGATGATCTTGTGACAATAATTGAATCGATAATATGAGAGATATGATGCGACAATTCTTGTAGTAATAATTGAGTATAAGCGAGTGACTTCTTACGTAAGCATCGATAATCAATACCAGGTGTGCTACTTATGAAACCACGCGTATTCTTGTACTTTTACTACTAGGGTAGTTCAGCGCAGTTTTAACGGTAACACTTTCGTAGTTATTTTTATAAAAAGATAATTATTTCGTTTTTCTAACTACGACAATACTTCCGTTGTTGGGTCCACCAATGATTGTAATGATATGTCCCATCAAAAATGCCAAATGAATATCCTGACAAAAAGAATATTCCCACAACTATAACATTATCGAATATTATTATAACAACTTCAAGAAATTTATCTTTGCATAAATTTATAAATATTACCCACACCTCTCACCCTATAACATTATATCAAATCCATTACCATAATATTTAGAAAAAAAATATTTCTCCTTTAGCTAAATTTAAATCTTTATTCATAAATTTGGGGTCTTATGATGACATAAAGTAAAAGACACAAAGGATTTTAAGTGGTTCAGAGACTCAAGCTCTAATCCACTCTTCTACTATCAACTAGCGAGGATTTCCACTAAGTAAGCGGCTAAGACCGAATCACTAAGATTCCTTCAAGGCCGCGTGACCTTAGGACTTGATTCACTAAGAACTCTTCAAGACCAGTAGCCTTGGAACTTCTCTAGTTCTCTAGGAACTCTCCAAACCCAGCAGGCTTGAAACTTTATTTAGTCCCTCCGGACAAGGACCCCTCAGGCCCTGGCTTCTTGTTGTTGAGTTGTTTGTTTGTTGGAGGTGCTGCTAAATTTTTCTTTAAGCTCTTCATCTCTGAATGCTTAGCAGCTTGACGTGATCATCCTTAAAGTGCAGTTGAGTGTAGCATGATGCACAGCTTCTTCAGTTACTCAACCACTTCTGATGATCCCTTGTTGAATTGCAGTGAAGATCATTTTTCTTGATACTTGATTGCTGCACATGATGAGTTTCTATGATGACTGTAAGCTCTTCTTCTAGGTACTTAGAAACTTTCTCATGCTTGACACCATGATGGCGTTGGTGATCTTCTTTCTTGATACTTGTTGCCTTCTCATGATGGACTTGCCAAGATAACTATAAGCTCTTCTCTCTTGTACTTAGAGTCTTCCCACGATAGACATCAAGATTACATTGATGTTCTTCTTTCTCTTTGTAGTTCAAAACACTCTTCTTGTAGTAGAACTCTCACCTCTACATTGTAGAACTCTCACTTCTACTTCTTTCTTTGTTTGTCTCCAAGTGTTCTTGATGGATCGTAGAGTGAGCCTTCATTCCTTCATTGGTCACTCACTATTTTATGTTTAGATCAGTCCACCATTTCTCCAAACTTAGCAACTCCAGCTCCCTTTGATCTTTGAAGCTCTAGCTGATTTATACTCCTTCCCAATCTTCCCGTTGGAAAGTAGTCTTTAGAAGTTCTTTAAAATGCTTTGCAGTTCTTGAGTTGTTTGGTGCAGACTACAGATGTGACATGACATCCCCTTTTCTGACTTTCTGACACTACAGTCTACTATTTCACCTACCCCATCAGAGATGTCACTTTGATGTCTCGGGCAGGTCGACGACTTTATTTTCTCCTTCTAATTTCTCGATCAGAGGTTATCCTTTTGCATCGATGCTCTCAATAAGGTCTTGTCCGAATACCAACCTTCAAATTGAACCGTTGCCAATGCTTCAATCTTTGGATGGCCTAACTTTACGATTCTGATGCATGCTTTATTGAACCTGATCGTAGTGTTTTGTTGACTGTTGCTCATTGACATGTAGAGTCAACACTACGATCTTTGAAGTGTTTTCATTTGATCTTCAGTGTAAAACACCTCTTCCTTCTATTATTTAGTGCTTCAACACTTCTTGTTTGCTTCGACTGCTCTCAGATACTAATGGCTTGACTCATTGCTCTGGCCCCTTCTGAATAGCAAGACACTTCAGATTTATGGCGTGTCTAGCTCACTTTTTCCTTGTGATCTCCCATTCACTTATCATCAATGGACTGACCCAATGCTTAATCACTTTAGTCGTTCTTCAGAAGTTGAATAGTATCTCTATGTACACTCCATCAGTTCTTTCTTTATTTGGCAAACACTACGATCTTGGTTACTTCCAAGATCGTTGTCATCTTACCACTTGACAGCTACTGCACCTGCTGACTTTCCTTAGTCAGCTACTGAAGTCTTCTTATGATTAACTTGTGTAAGGCTTCATCTCGAATGGCTTCACAATTTAATCTAGATGCTGATTGGGTTGATGCTTAGATCTTCTGTTAGCTTGCATGCCATTTGTTGAGTGCTCTTTAGTTTCCTTCAGGTGGGATGTAGCTTTGCAGTATCAACCAGATGCTTCATTCCTTTGGATATTCTGGGAGTGCTCATTTGTTGAGAATCGTATTTTCTCTACGATTCTGCCTTGGCGTTGTGAGCACATCTGTTGAAGTCTTAGTTCTACACTCTACGATTCAACTTCACCTGTGTAGACACTACGACTCCGAGATCAAATCTTGACAATCTATGATTTTTAACTTTGTGTTTGTTGTCTTCATCTGATCTTACTCGACTACGATCTCTCCCTCTGATATGATCAGTAGACTCTACGACTCTGAGTATAGTCTATGATTCTTGACTTGGCTTTGGCAGATGCTCGGTCGGCTCGTAGGCAGGTTGTGTCTACGATTCTGAACATGACTTCCTCAGCAGACTATGGCTCTGAGGAAGCTCTACCTGACACACTACGATCCTTCCTCGTCTCTCCTGAAAGTCTACAAACTCCAAGATATACTATCTTGCAGACTATAATTCTGCCTCGATAGCTCTCGAGTTTTCCTTGACTCTCCTGGCAGACTACAATTTCTAGTGCAGTGCTCGACGATTAGACAAGCCTATCTATTACATCATAAGATCAACCTAACATGCTTGATCTTTCTATATTTATAGTCCTTATACATCATTTCTTTTTAAGGACTTTACAATGTTGTTTGCTTATGTAGGATCAACCTAAAACATTTGATCAATTCATTCTAAGTCATTGTACATATGTTTCTATTATCTATAATACTAATAAAAAAAAATTTATATATATAATAAATATATATAAACTTCCGTGACTTCATAAAAAGACACCTCAATATATTTAACAACATTTATCATCATTATTATAATTCACAATATTAATTGACCAGGTCGTTCCCAGGAAAGAGGAAACTTTTCAATAAGGATTTCTCCCAATTGGTGCGCAATTAGGTGACCAAACCTCTCCTTGGCAGAATTTCTAGACATCATTAATATTGCAAATAATAATATTAATAACTCTGTCATCTCAATTATTGATTTAATAATATATAAAATATCGACAATAATTGAATCAAATAACGAAGATACTATGCAACCAATTACTGTAGCAATAATTGAACAAAACTGAGTGACTTCTCACGTAAGCATCAATAATCAATACCATGTGCTACTACTGCAACCACCAGCAGACATCGCGTGCTTTTAACACCGGGTGTTTCTACAGTTAACGGTACAACTTCCGCCGTTATTTTCATAAAATATTTTTATCATTTTTTCAATCCGACGGTAATTCCATTGCGAGGTCCACCAATAATTGTGCCGTTGTACGAATTTTCCCTGTTAAAATGAATATTCTCCGACCAATCGAATATTATATAACAACTTGCGTACTTTGCAAAATTTATAAATAGTACCCCCAACTATAACATTATATCAAATTCATTCCATAATATTCAAAAATGATATTTATAGAAAAATCATCTTTATTCATAAAAGTTGGGGTCTTACAACCTCCCCTACTTAAGAAATTTCGCCCTCGAAATTAGGGTACGTACCTGGTATATTAAAGAGGTAAGGATACCTTGATTTTATTTTAGATTCTAACTCCCAGGTCATTTCCTCAACATCGTGGTTTCTCCACAAAACTTTGACTTGAGGTATAACCTTGGAGCGTAGAATATGTTCCTTCTTATCCAAGATTTGAACAGGAACCTCTTCATACGTTAAATCTTCTGCTATTTTGTCCAGTTCTAACTCAACAATGTGGTTTGGGTCTTCCACATATTTACGTAACATGGATATGTGAAAAACGTTATGAACACGAGACATACTTGGCGGTAAAGCGAGTCTATAGGCCACAGTTCCTACTCGATCGAGGATTAAAAGTGGGCCAATGAATCTAGGATTGAGCTTTCCTCTCTTTCC
Organism: Panax quinquefolius; assembly: GCA_020205615.1. Classification (NCBI taxonomy): domain Eukaryota; kingdom Viridiplantae; phylum Streptophyta; class Magnoliopsida; order Apiales; family Araliaceae; genus Panax; species Panax quinquefolius. The sequence continues at coordinate 95,882,160 of CM035159.1, forward strand.
AAATCTCGTAACTCCTTTCCATGGAGCAACACATAACAACACATGATCTCCAATACCGATTTCCACGTCCTTTCGATGAAGATCAGCATAACTCATTTTGTCGATCTTGTGAGGTTTTTATACGTTGCCGGATCGTTTAAATCTTTTTCGTAGTCATACGTACCAACTCTGGTCCCAACAACGTTGCTTCACCCACCTCATCCCAGAATACTGGAGAACGACAGTTTCTTCCATCCAACGCCTCAAATGGAGCCATGCCAATACTTGCTTGATAACTGTTGTTGTAGGAAAACTCCACCAATGGTAAGAACTTATCCCAACTTCCCTTGAAGTCAAGGACACAGAGTCTTAATAAATCTTCCAGAGTTTGAATAGTCCTCTCTGATTGTCCGTCCGTGTGAGGATGATATGCCGAACTAAATTGTAAATCCCATAGCTTTTTGCAAACTAACCCAAAATCGTGAAGTGAATCTTGGGTCTCGATTAGAAACTATGGATACTGGCATACCATGCAATCTTACAACCTCGTTTATGTACACACGAGCAAGACATTCAAGTGTATAAGTTTCTCGTATAGGTAAGAAATGAGCAGACTTGGTCAATCTATAAACAATGACCCAAATTGCATCTATGCCTTGAGAAACCTTGGGAAGACCAGTAACGAAATCCATGGTAATGTGCTCCCACTTCCATTCTGGAATTTCAAGTGGTTGCAATGGACCTTTTGGTACTTGATGCTTCGCCTTGACTCGTTGAGAAGTTAGACACCTTGAGATAAATAGCGCTATCTCTCTCTTCCTATTACTCCACCAAAATATATGACGAAGATCACGATACATTTTGGTACTCCCAGGATGGATTACAAACGGTGTGTTGTGCACCTCCATCATGATTTTATACTTTAAATCAGGGTTGTTAGGAACACAAAGTCTGGAGTTGACTCGAAGTATTCCTTCTTCATTGATTCTTGCTTCCGGCATAGTACCTTCTTGCACTTTCTTCCTCATACGCGTAAGCTCCAGGTCTGTAGTTTGAGTAGCTATAACTTTATCGATTAAAGTCGGTTCTAGTCGTATATTTTCCATCATTACATGGGTCCCTGTAGTCTTTAACTCTATCTCCATCCTTTGCAAGTCACACAAAATGGGCCTTTGCGTTGACAATATCGCACTCGCACCCGCATATGATCATCTACTCAATGCGTCAGCTACCACGTTCGCTTTTCCAGGATGGTATTGGATGGTATGATCATAATCTTTCAATAGTTCAAGCCAACGTCATTGTCACATGTTAAGTTCCTTTTGAGTGAAGAAATATTTGAGGCTTTTATGATCCGTAAAGATCTCCACTTTCTCCCCATACAAGTAATGCCTCCAAATCTTTAGTGCAAAAACGACTGCTGCCAACTCTAGATCATGAGTGAGATAATTCCTCTAATATTCTTTGAGTTGTCATGAGGCATAGGCTATGACTTTCCCATGTTGCATACGAACACATCCCAACCCTTTGCCCGAAGCATCACTGTAGATGACAAATCCCTCTGAGCCAGATGGTATTGTCGAGCAGTCTTTGAAATGAGTCTCCTCTTGAGTTCTTGAAAACTCTTCTCACATTCCTCGCTCCAATGAATTTTGTATCTTTTGAGTCGGTGAGTTAATGGAGTAGCGATTCGAGAAAACCCTTCTACGAATCTCTGATAATAACCAGCTAAACCGAGAAAGCTACGTACTTCGTTCACTGATTTAGGTTGCTCCCAGCTTTGAATTGTTTCAATCTTTGTCGGGTCAACAGATATTCCATGACTTGATACCACGTGCCCAAGGAATGCTACTTCCTTAAGCCAGAACTTGTATTTCTTCAACTTGGCATAAAGCTTGTTTTCACGAAGCTTTTGGAGTATCAGCCTCAAGTGTTGCTCATGATCTTCACGACTTTTGGAATAAATAAGGATGTCATCAATAAAGACGACCACAAAGTGATCCAAATATTCCTTGAATACTCGGTTCATCATATCTATGAAGACAGCAAGAGCATTAGTCAATCCAAAAGACATGACTAGGAATTCATAATGCCCGTACCAAGTTCTGAAAGCCGTCTTTGGAATGTCATCAGTTCTAATCTTCAATTGGTGATATCCGGAGTGAAGATCAATCTTTGAAAAGAATTTGGCTCATTGTAACTGGTCAAACAGGTCATCAATACGTGGCAATGGGTACCTATTTTTGATGGTGACATGATTCAACTCCCGATAATCAATACAAAGTTGTATACTCCCGTCTTTCTTTTTCATGAATAGAACAGGAGCACCCCAAGGAGAAGTACTAGGATGAATAAAGCCAATATCTAACAATTCCCGCAGTTGGGTCTTTAACTCTTGAAGTTCAATAGGAGCCATTCGATATGGGGCTTTAGAAAGGGGTTTTTACCGGGTTCAAGGTCGATACAAAATTCAATTTCACGCTCTGGGATAGGCCAGGAAGTTCTTCAGGGAATATGTCAGGAAATTTATTAACAATAAAAATATCATTCAAAACTAACGTATTTTTGTTTAGATCCGTGACATGAGCTAAGAAAGCTTGACATCCGTTTTTTAATAAACGAATAGCTTTATGACTTGAGATGACAGTGATTGATTTTAATGGTTTGGTTGCTTGAATTCGCATAATAGGTTGGTTAGGAATATGAAAGCTAAGAACCTTACGAAAACAATCAATTTTTGCATGATGAGTAGTTAACCAATCAATCCCTAGAATCACATCAAATGCAAGTATTTTCAATGAAATAAGATCGACAGGTAATGTGAGGGTACCGATTTGAACCAAACAAGACTTATAAATAGTGGATGTAATGAAGATTTCTCCCAATGGAGTTTTAACAGATAAGTTAAAGTCTAATTTCTCCGGAGTCAAATTTAAACGTTGAGCGCAAGTAGGAGAAATAAAAGAATAGGTAGAACCGGTATCAAATAAGGTATAAACTTTGCTAGAGTTTATGATAAGCTTACCTGTGATGACCTCGTTTGGGTTCTTTGCTTTCTGGGAGGTCACAACAAACGCCTCCTTGCACTACTACTGGCTTTGACTTTTTACGGGACTGACCTTTGGTGCCTCCATCCTAGTTGAACTTGTCTTGAGTGAAGCGACAAAATTGGGCTAGGTGACATTCTCTTCCACAATTATAACATGCTTTGACTAACATCGCTAGATTTTGACCGATGTGTCCTCCCTCCACATTTGAAGTATATGATAGGTGGTTGTTCTCCTTCCTTAACAACGGGTGGTGGTGCTGACGTCTTTCCATCATTGTTGAATCTCCTCTTCTTGAAATGTCCATTCTTATTGTTTTGGCCCTGATTACCACCGAAGTGGTTACCATTTCTGGCCTGTTGATTCCCTCCTCACTTGTTGTCACCGCTTCGATGACTGCTTTCACTGGTATTATCATTTTTTCGGCTGCTCTCTTTTGGTTGGGTTGACACATTATCGCGCTCCAATAACTGAGCCCTATTAACAACATCTGAATATAAACACAGTTTATGAGAGATAAGATATTGACGTATCTCTAGTTTCAAACCTCTTAGAAACATTCGCGTCATTCTCCCCTCATTATCAACCAAATGGGATATGAACACCGACAACTTCGGTAAACTTGGCCCAGATTGCGACACGATCATGTTGTTTTGCTCCAGCTTGATGAACTCTACCTCTTTCATGTGACGAATACTTTCGGGAAAGTACTTATCGTTGAAAAATTCTTGGAACTTCTCCCAAGTCATCTTCAATGCGGCGGAGTTGAGTCGTTTCTGATTTACGCCGATAATCGCCTCTACGCAATAACATGAAGGTGGCAAAGGAACCTTTTGCTCCTCGGAGCATCCCAAGACATCAAATATCTTACAGATCTGCTTTATCCACGTCCCCGCCTTAAGTGGTTTTGGCTCTCCAAAAAACTCCGGTGGTCCCAGTTCCTTTAACTGCTTAGCGGTGATCGTCCGAGAGTTGCCAGTGTTTCCACCTGTATTTTGTACAGGAGCCGCTCTTGCCAGATGTTGCATGAATTGCATAACGCCTCTGAACATTCCATCGTTCATTATCAGGTCAGTGTTGTTGTTTTCCTGAGGATTGTCGCCTTCCTGATGCACATTATCCTGATTATTGATCTGTGGAGACTCAACGGTCTCTTGTGCTCCATTGATGTTCTCAACATTCTCTCGATGTCATTTTCAAATCTTCGCCCAAAAAAACAAGGGTTAATTAACATATCACATATTATCCCTATACTCTGACCGACCAATTAAATACCAAATAAACTTAGGTAGGTCATACTAGCGAAAGAATTCCCCGTCTCTCCCCTCCTAGTTCTTATCTCACATCTCAGCCAGGGATCATATCCCTAAGCTTTGATACCAACTGTGACGTCCCCAAAATAGGTATACCTCACCTATTCTGAGTCACCAAATACATGGTACAGGATATAATTACAACTTAATTATACAATAGTCGTATAAAATACGACATAACATAATCTAATAGTTTTAATAAGAATATTGTCATCTAGACAATATCCACACTCAATGGAGTCCTCATTACATTTATTGTCACACTATTTAACAGAATAATGAGGACTACTAATGTTATCTTCTGGACCGTTACTCCGTTCCCCGACTAGTCCAGACTACGTTCTCATTTCCTGAAGAGAATAGTGAAAGAAAGGGTGAGCACAACTAGCCCAGGAAGAAATAATATGACTAAGATAATGCAGAATAAATTATCGTTAGCTTTCAACAGTGTTAAATTGATACAATATAACAAACATCAAGTTTAACTACAGCGGAACAAGCAATCCATTAAAAGAGTCAAGTAGAGAATAAAATCTACTATCTTTTATGATTTAAAAGGTTTTTCATCACTTTTATCGCTAGGACTCAACTTAATAAATAATCCACATCATCCATGCACTACGGCCAAGGATATTCATTAGTATCACAACCACAAATTATCCATGCACTACGGGCTAAAGATATTCATGTATTCATCAATGGTCATGATCATTCCAACAACTATCCATCAATACTCACACAGACGCCAATGAGGACTTTTACCATATCATTTGTAACATTACGGTCATGATTATAACGATTAATCCCTGGTCATAATCATACAAAGTCCATCTATGCACTATAGGCCATAGATGACTTTCAACATAATATAAACATGAGGATGATGACAATGATATAAGAATTCAATAAAATAAGTTCAAGAATTAATTTATCCAGGAACTAATAACGTCCAAATTGTCAACATGATACTTCTTTGTAGAGTAAAATTCAAGAATGCTCATAAGAATATTTCCATGAAAAGATACTGGATGAAGCGCAAATATCAAGGATATTCCACTAATTTCATGGAGTATAGAAGTTAAAACTTTAACCAACATAGTATAATAAAGAATGGAATAACAAAAAAAATCACCAGGCATGCGATAGTCCACAAAGACAGGTTATTCCAACAGAATTATAAATAACGAGAACCGGTCAAAGTGAAATTGCGACCAAGCGGGATATTCTAACGAGAATAATAAAGAATGAAATAACAAAGCGAAATCACCGTACATGCGATAGACCACAATCTGAGTTATTCAATGAATAATAATTAATGGAATCGAATTCGGTAATGTCACGCCAAGCGGGATATTCCAATGAGAATAATAAATAACGGAATTCAGTCATGCGTAAGCGATAGACAAAATGTTCCAAATGAATAATAAAGAATGGAATAATGAAAGAATTTCACCATGTATGCGGTGATTTCATGATAGGTGAGTTATTCCAAAATAATGATAAAGAATGGAATAATGAAGTTCTCTTCATGAATCTGAAAGAAATAATACACCTTACCTTAGAAGAAAGCTGGATATATTCCAATGTAATTATAAATAACGAGAACGGTCAAAGTGAAATTAAGACCGACAAGATATTCTAATGTAATAATAAAGAATGAAATAACAATGAAATCACCATGCATGCGATAGACCACACACACAAAGTTATTCCAATAGAATAATAAGTAATGGAATCGTGTCGAGCGTAATACATGACCAAGCGGGATATTCCAATGTATAATAAATAACGGAATTGGTCATGCGTAAAAGCGCATGTATGCAGAATGTTCCAACAGAATAATAAAGAATGGAATAATAGAAGAATTTCACCATATGTATGCGGTGCTTAGATAGGCAAAGTTATTCAAAATAATGATAAAGAATGGAATAATGTAAAATTTTCACTAATTATAGGGTAGCTCAGCGTATATAAGTTATTCAACGTAATAATAAAGAATGGAATAATGTAAGTTTTCTTCATGAATACTGAAAGAAATAATACACCTTACCTTAGAAGAAACCGGATATAGGAGTAGTGAAGTAGCGAGAATATTTTTCTTCTTCTCTCTATAGTTTCTTCTCTCTAGAGTTTCGGTGAATTAAGTAAGAAATAATGAAGGAATAAGCTTCTATTTATAGGAGAATGGTGAATGGTAACTAATTCATGAACGGTCCAGATTGATTTACTTTTGAATGGACGATCCATATTGATTTACTATGCAGTACAAATAAAATATTCTAATAAAACAAAATCTTTTAAATAAAATAAAATATATTCTATTTATAATCTAATAAAATGAATAACTTTATAAAAGTATTACATTTTATATAAAAAGATTTTACTATGCAAAAAACACTATGCAGTATTTATGCAAATACTATGCATAATAAAATATAATATATTCTAATTATTGTCTAATAAAACAAATAACTTTATAAAAGTATTACATTTTTTATATAAAAAGATTTTACTATGCAAAACACTATGCATAATAAAATATAATATATTTTATATAAAAAGTTTTTTCTGTTTTGTTACATTAATAATACTAATAAAACAAAATTTTTATATATATATATATATATATATATATATATATATAAACATCCGTGACTTCATAAAAAGACACCTCAATATATTTAACAACATTTATCATCATTATTATAATTCACAATATTAATCGCACTGTGTCGCTTTCAGTGAAAGAGGGGCTTTCCAATAAGGATTTCTCCTATTGGTAGCCAATTAGGTGACCAAACCTCTCCTGGCGTAACTTCTAGGCATCGTTAATATTGCAAATAATAATATTAATAACTAACTGTCATCTCAATTATTGATTTAATAATATATAAAATATCGACAATAATTGAATCAAATAACGTGAGATACTATGCAACAATTCATTGTAGCAATAATTGAACAAAAGCGAGTGACTTCTCACGTAAGCATCAATAATCAATACCGTGTGCTACTTTTGCAACCACGCGTATTACTATACTTTAACAAGGGTGTTTCAAACGATTAACTGTATAACTTCCACCAGTTATTTTCATAAACTATTTTTGTCGTTTTCTCAATCCGATAATAATTTCATTACGGGGTCCACCAATGATTGTGCCATTGTACGAATATTACCTGTTAAAACGAATATTCCCCGACCAATCTAATATTATATAACAACTTGTGTACTTTGCAAAATTTATAAATATTACCCCCAACTATAACATTATATCAAATTCATTCCATAATATTCAAAAATGATATTTATAGAAAAATCATCTTTATTCATAAAAGTTGGGGTCTTACAATGCGAGTCTCATAACATCTAAGTTTGTTTGTGATAACTTACTCGTGGAATATTTGTATGTCATTCAAAAGTTAATTGAGAAATGAAAATAAGCACAAGTGCACCCACAGTCACACGAATGCTCAACTTTGTCTAATGGCCATCACCATCTATCATTATTATCAATTTAGGTGAAAACATATAAAGCTTCAAATTATTTTCCTTGTAAATCACACTCCATTCTTTTCAAATTATACAATCACAAAGCAACATCCAAAGTCCACAAAAATCATTAGTCTTATTAATATAGCTTCTTAACATGTATGGAAGGGAGTTGAAAAATGAGGCATAAACTTTACTGTAGACCGAAAAAAAGTTCAAAATAGCCATGGTTAAGAAAGAAATGACATAAAAATAACCTTAGATTAATATAAAAGCATGATCAGTTTATCCACAAAAGGGGATGGTGACTATGACTAGGAAAATAATAACCAGCCGTTTCTCAACAGTAGCTGCGAAAAAAGACACAACTGTACAAAAAATGTCCCTCTTTCTTATGGTCAAGTATGTAATGTGAACAAGATTATTTTGGGTATCAAATGAATTTATAAGACTAATAGTCCGACATTAAGGGACTAATAGTATGCCATTGGTTGTTCTTCAAACTTGACCATCAAGATATTTTCTTCACCTAATGTCCTATCCTATGTAGAAGAGCTTTTGTTGTGTTCAGATATGGACCTTGGAATATATAAAGGCAATGAGTATATATGATGTTATGTTAATTGCTTATACATTCTTGTTGCTCTTATATACCTACAAATGGTCAAGTATGCATGCCCTCGTGCATGTGGATAATCCATATTATAGGGGAGACTCTGCTGAAATTTTTTCGTTGGTCGGGTAATTTAGACTTGTCCCAATGCATATGCAGACCATGCATGATACAATGATTCATATTCTACCCCTAGGAATCTATTGTCTTTAGGTTGGTGTCAGTTAAAATATGTAATAGACGGGGATTTCTACCAAGAGGATATGGTTCATAGACCTCTTATAATAAATATAGAGGACAACAATGAATTAATCCAATTAGAGGGTGGAGATGAACTTGATTAATTGGATCCCGAGACAATTATTGTGCCGGATGACATTGATAGTGAGGAAGAGTTATTGACTGACACTGACACTGAATCTGAAGAAGAAGATGGTTATGAATCACCGATACTTGTACAAAATGATTCTGACTCAAACAACAATTTTAAGTAAAATGTATGTTTAGTTTTAATTGTATTACATACAATTACATATAGGAATGTTCTCTATATCCTTTACATATTTATGCACCTTTCATTTATAGTTGTCGTAGTTAACTATTTCATACAATTACTTGTTATTATTTTTCTTTTCTATAAAATATATGTGTAGTTTTAATTGTATTACATACAATTACATATATACATGTTCTCTATATCCTTGACATGTTTATGTACCTTTCATTTATAATTTTCGTAGTTAACTATTTCATACAATTACTTATTCATGAATGTCATTTTATTTATATATGTAACTCATATAACTCATACTAACATCCTAAATTTTTTATTTATAGATGTCTTTACGAACCAAAGACAACGAAAGGCCTTGGGTTGGGTGGGGGCCCTAATCATGTGCCGAAGGCCCCGGCAAATCCGAATGATCGCATTCTCATACAGATCCGTCCTCCTCCAGAAAGCACGTAAGTTAAACATCGTGTATATATAACCATTTTATATTTTCATTGTTATAAATATATTTTAATGTAAGTTGTTGTATATTGTAGTGATTTTCAAGATAGTAAAATTATGAAATGCATTTCAAAATTATGCTTACAGAACTGGCCTACACCAGTGATTATGTGACACCTCCAAAACAGGTATACATCACCCATCTTGAGTCGCCAGATACATGGTACATAAATTCAAATACAACTTAATTATACAACAGTCGTGTAAAATACGACAAAACATAGCTGGGAGTTTAAACAAGAATATTGTCATCTAGACAATATCCACACTCAATGGTGTCCTCATTACAATTATTATCACATTATTCCGTAGAATAGTGAGGACTACTAAAGCCATTTATCCTAGACCATCACTCCATTCCTCGACTCGTCCCAGCTATATTCTCATTTATTTAAGAGAACAATGAAAGAAAGGGCGAGCTCAACTAGCCTAGTAAGAAATATTATGACTAAGATAATGCAGAATAAATTATCCTTAGCTTTCAACAGTATAACAACTGATAGAATACAATAGACAAGAAGTTTTAGATCAACAACTGCAACGAAATAAACAATCCATTAGAAGAGTCAAGTAGAGCATAAAATCTACTATCTTCTATGATTTAAAAAGTTTTTCATCAACTTTATCGTTGAGACTCAGCTTAATAAATAAAATCGAATCATCCCTGCACCACGACCAAGGATATTCATGTAATCATCAATGGTCATGATTATACCGAATAATCCCTGGTCATAATCATACCAACAACTATCCATCAATGAACTACAGGCCAATGAGGACTTTTACCACATCATTCGTCACATTACGGTCATGATTATACCGAATATTCCTTGGTCATAATCATACCAAGTCTATCTATGCACGTAAGCCAAAGATGACTTTAATCACAATATAAGCATGAGGATGATGATAATGACATAATAATTCAGTAAAACAAGTTCAAGGATAAATTTTAAAGATTTATAATTTAATTTATCCAGAAATCAATAACGTCCAAATTGTCAACATGATACAGCTTTGTAGAGTAAAATTCAAGAATAATATTCATGTACCAAAAATAATTTGGACAGAAAAGAAATATATTTTTTGGGTGAATAGTATCCCGTGAATAGTACCCTGACACGAAAAGTGTCTCGAATACCCAAGTGAATGATACTAGAGTGAATAGTAACCCATGAATAGTAACTCGTGAATAGAACTCTGGCACAAAAAGTAATAGAATATACAAAACTGCAAATGGATTTTCACCCGTCATGCGGTAATCCACGTAGACAGATCATTTCCACAATTTAATAAGGAATGAATACAAAGGATCATTCACCATGCATGTGGTAATCCACATAGACAGGTTATTCTAACAGAATAATAAGAATGGAATAACAGAAGAATTCACCATGCATGCGATAGACCTCATAGACAGGTTATTTCCAACAGAATATTAAAGAATGGAACCAGGTCATGCGTAATCCGCACAGATAGGATATTTCAACAAAATAATAAAGAACAGAACCAGGTCATGTGTAATCTGCATAGACAGGATATTCCAACAAAGAAATAAAGAATGGAATAACAACAGAATTCACTAGGCATGCAATAGACCGCACAAACAGGTTATTCCAATAGAATAATAAAGAATGGAATAACATAAGAATTTCACCATGTATGCGGTACTTCACATAGACAGGTTATTCCAACATAATAATAAAGAATGGAATAACAACCCTTATGAGTATTGAAAGAAAATAACTCTCTTCATGAATACGAAAGAATAATACCCCTTACCTTAAAAGAAGACTGGATACTGGAATAGTGAGGTAGCAGACTTCTCTTCTTCTTTCTCTCTATAATTTTCTCTATAATAATTGCTCTATAGCTTTAGTGAATTGGTGAGAAATGAAGGAAGAATGAGCTTTTATTTATAGAAAAATATAGTTTAAATAATTGCACATTTTGGGGCTCAAAATATTACAGTATAATACCTTCCTCTTTTCCTTCATTTTTAATTTAGTCCTACAAGTATACAATAGATAGAATACAATAGACAAGAAGTTTTAGAATACAATAGACAAGAAGTTTTAGATCAACAACTGCAACGAAATAAACAATCCATTAGAAGAGTCAAGTAGAGCATAAAATCTACTATCTTCTATGATTTAAAAAGTTTTTCATCAACTTTATCGTTGAGACTCAGCTTAATAAATAAAATCGAATCATCCCTACACCACGACCAAGGATATTCATGTAATCATCAATGGTCATGATTATACCGAATAATCCCTAGTCATAATCATACCAACAACTATCCATCAATGAACTACAGGCCAATGAGGACTTTTACCACATCATTCGTCACATTACGGTCATGATTATACCGAATAATCCCTGGTCATAATCATACCAAGTCCATATATGCACGTAAGCCAAAGATGACTTTAATCACAATATAAGCATGAGGATGATGACAATGACATAATAATTCAATAAAACAAGTTCAAGGATAAATTTTAAAGATTTATAATTTAATTTATCCAGAAATCAATAACGTCCAAATTGTCAACATGATACAGCTTTGTAGAGTAAAATTCATGAATAATATTCATGTACCAAAAATAATTTGGACAGAAAAGAAATATATTTTTCGAGTGAATAGTACCCCGTGAATAGTACTTCGGGAAATAGTACCCCGACATGAAAAGTGTCCCGAATACCCAAGTGAATGATACTAGAGTGAATAGTAATCAGGTGAATAGTAACTTATGAATAGTACTTTGGCATAAAAAGTACCCCGAATACCCGAGTGAATAATACCAGAGTGAATAGTAATTGAGTGAATAATAACTAGGTGAATAGTAACCCGTGAATAGTAACTCGTAAAAAAATACCAAAGAAAATGATATTCCATGACGAGTACAAAAGAAATGATATCTCAGACGAGTATAATAGAATATACGAAACTGTTAATAGATTTTCACCAGCCATGCGATAATTCACGTAGACAGATCATTTTCACAATTTAATAAGGAATGAATACAAAGGATCATTCACCATGCATGCGGTAATCCACATAGATAGGTTATTCCAACAGAATAATAAGAATGGAATAACAGAAGAATTCACCATGCATGCGATAGACCGCATAGACAGGTTATTCCCAACAGAATAATAAAGAATGGAACCAGGTCATGCATAATCCGCACAGACAGGATATTCCAACAGAATAATAAAGAAAGGAATAAAAACAAAATTCACCAGGCATGCGATAGACCGCAGAGATAGGTTATTCCAACAGAATAATAAAGAATGGAATAACAAAAGAATTTCACCATGTATGTGGTACTTTGCATAGACAAGTTATTCCAACATAATAATAAAGAATGGAATAACAACCCTTATGAGTATTGAAAGAAAATAACTCTCTTCATGAATACGAAAGAATAATACCCTTTACCTCAAAAGAAGACTAGATACTGGAATAGTGAGGTAACAGACTTCTCTTCTTCTTTCTCTCTATAATTTCTCTCTATAATAATTGCTCTATAGCTTTGGTGAATTGGTGAGAAATAAAGGAAGAATGAGCTTCTATTTATAGGAAAATATAGTTTCAATAATTGCACATTTTAGGGCTCGAAATATTACAGTATAATACCTTCCTCTTTTCCTTCATTTTTAATTTAGTCCTGCAAGTATTATCAAACTTGCACCAACTCCCTAATAGTAAATCATGTGAATCAATAGTTCTAGACATGTGAAAATATAAATTACAGTATAGTACCTCCATGTATACCTCTATTTTTAACTTAGTCATGCAAGTATTATCAATCTTGCACCAACTCCCCTAATAGTAAATGAATGTAAATCAATAGTACACATATGTGAACAAATAGTTATAATCATGTGAATCAATTGCAATTAATTGCTCATTTATCTTGTTAATTACCCGATTGGTCAATATAACCTCCAGACATCAATTATTATCGAAATATATGTCGATTTTCACTAACACTAATAATTCCCACACAATGGAATTATCAATTTCATCTTTAATCAACACGAACTTATTCATCATTAATATTATAACTCATAATACTTAACAACCAGGTCGTTCCCAGGAAAGAGGGGGCTTTTCGATAAGGATTTCTCCTTATTGACGCGCAATTAGGTGACCAAACCTCTCCTTGACAGAACTTCTAGACATTGTTAATATTGCAAATAATAATATGAATAACTTTATCTTCTCAATTATTAATTTAATAATATAACATTTTATGTAGATGATACTGTGACAATAATTGAATCAATAATATGAGAAATATGATGCAGCAATTACTGTAGTAATAATTGAGTATAACTGAGTGAATTCTTACGTAAGCATCAATAATCATGCTACTATGAAACCACGCATATTACTGTACTTTTACTACCGAGTAGTTCAACAGTTTTAACGGTAACACTTTCGCCGTTATTTTTATAAAAAGATAATTATGTCATTTTCTTACTACGACAATACTTCCGTTGTTGGGTCCACCAATGATTGTGTCGTCGTATGGATATTCTCTGACAAAAAGAATATTCCCCGACCAAATGAATATTTTATAACAACTTGCATACTTTGCAAAAATTATAAATATTACCCACAACTATAACATTATATCAAATCCACACCATAATATTCAAAAAAATATTTCGAGAAATTTAAATCTTTATTCATAAATTTGGGGTCTCACAGATTACGTGGGCGAGCACATCTCTCACCCATAAGGATGAAGTTTGGGCTGAATTTCAGGTATATGTTTTTATCACTCTGATAGATAATACATATGTTAGTTCCAGTAGGCGCAATATAGATCTAGAAGGGGGGGGGTAGAATAGCTCCTTTTTAATTTCAAATACTTTTTTCCTTTATTTTGTATTACTAATAATTTAGCATATGACAAACATAATAATCTTTTCAAGCACAACGGGATAAGTAAAAGATCCACTTCATTGATATATTTAATAATCATACATAAATTATTCGTAGAGTTAGTTCAGTAGTAAGCAGTTAAAACATACATAGCAGTTATAGCAGTTAAGTACATAATGTAAATGACATAAAGTAAAAGACACAAGGGATTTTAAGTGGTTCAGAGACTTAAGCTCCTAATCCACTCTTCTACTATCAACTAGCAGGATTTCCACTAAGTAAGGGCAGCACCTTGAATCACTAAGATTCCTTCAAGGCGGCGTGACCTTGGGACTTGATTCACTAAGAACTCTTCAAGACCAATGACTTGGAACTTCTCTAGTTCCCTAGGAACTCTCCAAACCCAATGAAGCTTGGAACTTTATTTAGTCCTCTGGGACAAGGACCCTCGAAGCCACGGCTTCTTGTTGTTGAGTTGTTTGTTTGTTGGAGGTGCTGCTAAGTTTTTCTTTAAGCTCTACATCTCTGAATGCTTAGCAGCTTGACGTGATCATCCTTAAAGTGCAGTTGAGTGTAGCATGATGCATGCGGCTTCTTGATTACTCAACCACTTACGATGATCCTTGTTGAATCATGCAGTGAAGATCATTTTCTTGATACTTAATTGCTGCACATGATGAGTTTCTATGATGACTGTAAGCTCTTCTTCTAGGTACTTAGAAACTTTCTCATGCTTGACACCATGATGGCGTTGGTGATCTTCTTTCTTGATACTTAATGCCTTCTCATGATGGACTTGCCAAGATGACTGTAAGCTCTTCTCTCTGGTACTTAGAGTCTTCCCACGATGGACATCAAGATGACATTGATGTTCTTCTTTCTCTTTGTAGTTCAGAACACTCTTCTTGTAGTAGAACTCTCACCTCTACATTGTAGAACTCTCACTTCTACTTCAAGTGTTCTTGATGGATCGTAGAGTGAGCCTTCATTCCTTCATTGGTCACTCACTATTTTATGTTTAGATCAGTCCACCATTTCTCCAAACTTAGCAACTCCAGCTCCCTTTGATCTTTGAAGCTCTAGCTGATTTATACTCCTTCCCAATCTTCCCGTTGGAAAGTAGTCTTTGGAAGTTCTTTAAAATGCTTTGCAGTTCTCGAGTTGTTTGGTGCAGACTACAGATGTGACATGACATCCTCTTTTCTGACTTTCTGACACTACAGTCTACTATATCACCTACCCCATCAGAGATGTCACTTTGATGTCTCGGGCAGGTCGACGACTTTATTTTCCCCTTCTAATTTCTCGATCAGAGGTTATCCTTTTGCATCGATGCTCTCAATAAGGTCTTGTTCGAATACCAACCTTTAAATTGAACCGTTGCCAATGCTTCAATCTTTGGATGGCCGAACTTTACGATTCTGATGCATGCTTTCTTGAACCTGATCGTAGTGTCTTGTTGACTGTTGCTCATTGACATGTAGAGTCAACACTATGATCTTTGAAGTGTTTTCATTTGATCTTCAGTGTAAAACACCTCTTCCTTCTATTATTCAGTGCTTCAACACTTCTTGTTTGCTTCGACTGCTCTCAGATACTAATGGCTTGACTCTTTGCTCTGGCCCCTTCTGAATAGCAAGACACTTCAGATTTATGGCGTGTCTAGCTCACTTTTTCCTTGTGATCTCCCATTCACTTATCATCAATGGACTGACCCAATGCTTAATCACTTTAGTCGTTCTTCAGAAGTTGACCAGTATCTTTATGTACACTCCATCAGTTCTTTCTTTATTTGGCAAACACTACGATCCTGGTTACTTCCAAGATCGTTGTCATCTTACCACTTGATAGCTACTGCACCTGCTGACTTTTCTTAGTCAGCTACTGAAGTCTTCTTATGATCAACTTGTGTAAGGCTTCATCTCGAATGGCTTCACAACTCAATCTGGATGCTGATTGGGTTGATGCTTAGATCTTCTGTTAACTTGCATGCCATTTGTTGAGTGCTCTTTAGTTTCCTTCAGGTGGGATGTATCTTTGCAGTATCAACCAGAGGCTTCATTCCTTCGGATATTCTGGGAGTGCTCATTTGTTGAGAATCGTATTTTCTCTACGATTCTTCCTTGGCGTTGTGAGCACATATGTTGAAGTCTTAGTTCTACAGTCTACGATTCAACTTCGGCTGTGTAGACACTACGACTCCGAGATCAGATCTTGACACTCTATGATTTTTAACTTTGTGTTTGTTGTCTTCATCTGATCTTGCTCGACTACGATCTCTCCCTCTGATATGATCAGTAGACTCTACGACTCTGAGTATAGTCTATGATTCTTGACTTGGCTTTGGCAGATACTCGGTCGGCTCGTAGGCAGGCTGTGTCTACGATTCTGAACATGACTTCCTCAGCAGACTACGGCTCTGAGGAAGCTCTACCTGACACACTACAATCCTTCCTCGTCTCTCCTGAAAGTCTACAAACTCCAAGATTTACTATCTTGCAGACTACAATTCTGCGTCGATAGCTCTCGAGTTTTCCTTGACTCTCCTGGCAGACTATAATTTCTAGTGCAGTGCTCGACGAGTAGACAAGCCTATCTATTACATCATAAGATCAACCTAACATGCTTGATCTTTATATATTTATAGTTCTTATACATCATTTCTTTTTAAGGAATTTACAAAGTTGTTTGCTTATGTAGGATCAACCTAACACATTTGATCAATTCATTCTAAGTCCTTGTACATATGTTTCAATTATCTATCAAAGGACTTTACAGCTTTTCTTAATGCAAGCATACTTGCATATTCATTCATATATATCATAATCAAATCATTTGTAAATAGGAATATCATTCATATGCTTATTCCTGACAATCTCCCCCTATTTGATTATGACAAAAACAATAAGTGCATATGCATGTTATGAATGAATCTTATATACAGTGAGAAAATGTTTTTCTAAAGCAGATAATCATTAATGTCATTTATAATAATATAAAATTTAATACACTGTGACATTTCTACATTTTGGATCCAGAACATACCTAATGCTTAGAGATATACCTCTATGGTTCCATGTGTGTTTCCAAGATGTCTGTTGATCAGCTATTCATCTGTTTGTCTTCTTGCACCTGCTCACCCTGGGATGTTGACTTCATTTCTTTTGTCTGCTCCCCCTTAGATGTATGCTTCTCTTCTTCTTCTTCTGGCTGCCCCTTAGCCTTTGCAAGCATAGGCTCATCATCCTTTGGCTCCCCCTCAGATGATGACCCAGCTTCTTCTTCTATTGTCTTCTTCTTTGTCTTCTTTTGTTGTCTCTTTCTGCTCTCCTTGCCCTTTCTTAAATGCCTCTTACTGTGCCTCTTTCTATGCCTATTTTTCTCTCCCTTTTTGTTATTAATCACTTCAGAGAGTTGTTCCATGTTGGACATAAGTTGTTCCATCAGATAGAAGGAGTTACCAACTTCAATCATGAGTTCTTGTTGACTTAACTCAAGTTGCATAGAGAAAGACTGATTCATGTTGTCAATCTTGTTAGAGAGGTCTTGAATTTGCTCTTCATTGGCCTTCTGTGCTCGTAGATCTTCTTTCTTCTGATCATGTATAGCCCTCAGATAAATGTGATCTCTCTCTTTGATTTTGAGACATACATCAGCTATAGTAGCTTAAAGTCTGTTCTGAATTGAATTATCTCCTTCTACTACCATCTTTGACTCTTCATTAATTTGAGATATCTTCTCAACCAGCTCATCAAAATTCTTTAATAGTTCCTGCTCTATAGGGATTTGGTCATTTGATTGGGCAGCCTCTTGTTAAACACCAGATTGGACTCTGCGATTTTTAACCTTTGACAGATTTTCAAAAGTAGTGAGAATCTGAAAAATCGTTGGATACCAATCATTATTGGTGAATAAAGGAACTTTAGATAGTTGTGCTTGGGCGGACAGAGGCTCCTTATTTTGGACTTGAACACCATTAATGGTAGAGTGAACAGACTCTACGATCATCTCCTTGGCCATAATCCTTTTGCCTTCAGAGTCCACTCTACGATCATAGGGAATATAGTGATTGCCAGCATAATGGTAGACTTTGTAATGGGGCTGGTCTTTGATCATCATTGTTGCAAACTTCTTCACCACAGGGAAGTTACGAGACACCGAGTTCGTGCTTGAAACCGAGAGAAGCACCACCGGTGAGGTAACTTTCATCCTTTTAGTATGTGCCTTTAACCAAGGCATCCATTGGAAAAACCATATTTCCGGAGGTACTTCTGGTGGTTTATTCGAGACTTCCACCACTATTCTCCTTTTAATTCTAGCTGGAGAGAGAACATGGTAGTGTTCTGGTTCCTCTGATTCCTGATGTGCAGAATCAAAATCTTTCTCCATTTCTTCTCTTTCTGAGCCTTAAACATTCTGATCAGATTCATTAGTGAATCCTTCTTGCTGAATTTCATTTCCAGAACCTTCTTCAGCAAAATCTTCCTTGGATTCATCTTCTTCATTACTAGTCCCATCTTCAGCACTTTCTTCCTTTGATTCAGATTCATCATCACTTACTTTAATGACTGTAGTAGAGTGGTCACTTTTCTTCTTGGAGGCAAATTTAGCTAGTAGTCTGTAGCTCTTTCTTCTCCTTGGGGGTTCAGCTATGGGAGAGTTAGATTCTTCTTCCTCTTCAGACTCTCAGGCCTTTGAATCATCAGGCAACCTTTCTTGTCATTCAGTATTGGCAGGGGCAGATCCTTTTTCCGAATCAACATCATTTGACCCATCATCTGGGCTTGTTGGAACATTTTCATTTGGAGATGCAGTTGGGTTATCTTGTAGTTTTTCTTCATCGTCAGAGTGAATACTCTGAGAGTTAGCCACAGGGCTTGCATATTCCTTTTCATCATCAGATTTTTCAATCTCTTTCATTGATCCATCTTCACTTTCATTGCTGGATTTGCTCTTTGAGGATTCATTTTTAGGGCTTTTAGTTTCCTTCCCATCTTTTGACTCTACATCCTCTTTTTCATCAGAAGTACTTTCTTGGGAAACTAGGGCTTGCTGGTTTACCACCTTAGCTTTCTTCTTTGATGGCCCTTGAAGCAGTCTGTTGCTTCTTCTCTTTGTGGTCTCTGGTGCAGTTAAGACCTTTTCACCTTCATCTTTGTCTTCGGTGGAGAGACTTCTTGGTGGAGCCTCAGTTTTCTTCATGCCCCTAGATCTCTTCCTTACTGGTGTGGCTGCTACTGGTGTAGATTCTCCAGACTCAGAACTTTTCACCTCTTTCGCCTTCCTCTTCTTTACAGAAACCTTGCTTCTGCTCCTAATTATTGTTAGCTTCCTGTTTTCCTTTGGGTTCTTCTTCCAGTTCAAGAACAATTGTGGAGACATTACTTTATGAACATATAGAGGCTCTCCTTCAACATCCTTAATTTTGCCTCCCAGCTTCTTCTTCATCATAATACTCAGCAATCTTCTATGAAAGACCTTAGTCAGGGGTCTATCAGTAGACTTCTTTATCTTAGCCTTTTCTATCCATTTAGAGATCTGATCGAACAAGATAGCTCCAAAGTTGATTCGCTTCTTCAGAACTATTGCAGACATAATCTTCAACTGCTGATCAAGTACAATGTCATGTGCAGTATATCCTTGCATAGTATACATTTTCCCACTATCTCAATAAAGAACTCGAATTCCTTAGGAAACTCCTTTTTCTTCATGTCGTTCAAACTAGGGTTCCTTTGGTACCCCATAATCTCCTTCGCTTGCTTAGTGTTGATCTCATCAAGGTTTTTCAGTCCTAGGTCAGGAAAACCTAAGCATTGATTGATATCAGATGATTTTAGCTTTAGAGACTGACCTTTAACCTTGATAGAAAGGGTTCCGGCATTTATGGATGCATTTGAGTAGAACTCCTTAACCAGTTCAGTATATATCTCGAGTGCTTGCCTCAAGACATTCTGAAAATCCATCTTTCTTCACAAGTTCAAGAATGTCTCTGAACTTCTTTTTAGATTTCTCAAACGACTTGGTTCCGAGCTGAATGTCAGTGATTAATCGTCAATCTTCCATTTGAATAGTTCGAGGAATATGGGTATTTGATTCAGAAAGATTTATGAGAAATAGCTGATTGTGATCAGAGCTCTGGGGGTTTAATTGATTTTGGCTTCGAAGAGGATTCTAGGGTTTGAAAATGGGAGGGAGAGAGGTTCGATAGTTTCTGATAACTGTTTGCAGATTTTGAATTTGTCTTTATGGCAGTTCCTTCTGACTCTGCAAACACTGTGATGTGTCAACTAGCCATTGGTTGCACGATGCCCAGTAATGAGCTGTAACTCCTCATAGCCTTTTCAGTTTTATATTCCTTTTAAGAGAATAAACATTACTGACTTGGATTGACCGTTGACCTTTTTGGTTCGTAGAGTATCTTGGTGAGGTAGCTATGGACTCTACGTTCCTTTGTTGACTCAACGATCTTTTTCTGAGAGATGTTGCAGTGGTTGGTTTTGACACTAGTCCTTATCTTGAAACTGCATAGCTCAACCACTGATGTAATTTATGAAGGCTGGGGCACTTTTCTTCTGCAGGACATCTTTCCAATCAGCATTAGACCTTATTTCCTCATATTCTGAATGGTTGAGCAATTGTTTAGTTCTTCCGAGCTCACCATGAGCTAGTTTGTTCTGGTAGGACTGCGATCGTCTAGTCTACTTCTACTATCGTTGAGATTGCACTACGATCGTTGAGTTTTCTTCAAACTCTACTCTACGATCGTTGACTGTCTTGGTCCTTGAGATGAACTTAACTAAGCAATCCTTCTGGGTTAAGGTAGCTCAGGAAGGGCCAACCTCTTAGAGTGAGCTAAGGGTCAAGTTGGTCCCTGAGGCGCTTTCCAGATGAAAAACTTTAGAAGTGAATTGAACTGATATCTCATTTGGCCTTTTCTGTTGAGGAGGTCATCTACCAACTTTAGATAATTACCTTTGCTGTAATCGTGGTGTCCTCCTGCTCTTACACTACGATCGGATGTTTGATTGTAGGCACTCCACGATTTTGAGTTGGGTGGCTGATTGGTTATCAGTAGTACATTTTGAGACGTTCTTAATGACTATGGTACTTCATTTGGTTCATCAGCCACAAAGTTTTGGGACTCTGTAGCTGGTACATTGCTTTATAGTATATCTCAGTGATGTAGTTCCTTAACAGATCACTGCTTCCCCATTTTTATATTGTCTTCTCAGTAAGGTGTAATTTCCTTTTCTTTATGTGCATTAGAAGGCATCCTTGCATATCTCCTTATGACTGGAATCACCATTGTCAAATAAATCTATTTTACCGTAGACATGGAAATCTCGGTATTGATCATTCTACGATCATTTGGATGAGATTCTGAACGTAGTCTTCTTTAACGATTTGTCTTTCTTGAGAGTTACGCTTCCATAATGAGTTCTTCATGATTGATGCTCGATGATCCTCTGATGTCAACTTTTTTGAGGATTCTTGTCATATGACATGCTTTTCATGATTGAGCATATATGACCCTTTTTATCTTTGGTTGAATGGCCTGCTTCCATATTAAGATCAGTAGCCATGTGAGCTTTATTTAGATTAGCTCAGCAGGTCTTCAAGAACAGGCTTTGACATATAGGAGTTTTATCAGAGTCATTTCTGAACAGTCTTAAGCCTTCTGCTGGTTGAATCTTCTTGACTGAAGTCTTCTACTTCAGCATTACTTAGTGTGGCCAGATAGACCAGGTACATACAGGTTAGATACATTTCTATTTTGGTACCCATAATTAAATGGGTCCTGCTAGGTTAGTTTTCTAAATCCCTGTTCCTCATATATTTGGATAATCATCATATTGATTACAATCAGTCATATTCATGCATTTAGATAATACATTTTGAGATGCATGATGGTGAGTGTGTGTAAGATTTGCCATTTTAATAAAACACTCTTTTTCTTTGATGGTTTCATCATTTGCTTGGTTATGCTCACAGGGTTTAAATGTTCACATAGTAAGAATCAACTCTGTGACTTATATGTAACTGGTTGATTCATGGAGGTGATCAGTTTCTACGAATCTTCAAGATACTCTTGCAGAACTAATCATACTCTGTGTTATCAAGCACTTAGAACATAGGCTTGTACATGCATACTTACCCATTAGCAAAGATTACTCCACATAAGATTATTTTAACCTTTGATATGCTTATGACCTATTTCAGATTTCTTTCAAGATGTCATCTTCAACCTAAAACTTGGATGGAGAGAAAGTTTGTAAGCATTTGAGTTTCCAACCTTAGTTTACTTTCTCTCTTCACCTTTTTAGGTAGATTATGGTTTCTTGATAGGATACTGTTATAGTTCATAAGGAGGTGCAACATGATGTACACAATTATACTAGTGAGAAATCGTACCTTTTCTTTATCGGTTCCTTAATGATCATTTAACTTCGATATCACCGAGATTAGGCATTGATGTGCATAGTTTCTCATTTGCTCCTGACAGCTTGTTGCTCCAGTTGACCTTCAATCAATCAGTCGTGGTCTTGAAGATACAAGCTAAGAGAAACTCAACACCTTTAGTTTTTCGACATCCTTGAGTTCACAAGGTTTACATCCAGCTGCTGGTTGGCCAGATACATGTTTGAGAAGTTCTTCTTTCTTCTTTGGATAGGCATTTCTTAGCATGTATGGCCTTTTCATCTTTTCAGGCTGGTGGATGTTTGGCTCTTTTCTGTTGATGTCTCTTGAGCTTCTTAGCATGGTCTTTAGACTACAAGATTGACCGTGAACAAGAATTGGTCTTGTAGATATGGCAATCAAGATCATGGACCAATCTGAGCAGCTTCAGGGGTATATACACATTTATATGTACACAATATTTCCAACGTGTGAGCTCATCTACATATAACAAGTGACTTACTACTAAACCAAGTTTAGAACAATGTTTAAGCCTAGGATCAGAGATCAAAGCGATTAGCTTTTGATCATATCATGAGAACCTGCTCTGATACCAATTGTTAGTTCCCAGTAGGCACAATATAGATCTAGAAGGGGGGGTTGAATAGATCCTTTTTAATTTCAAATACTTTTCTCGTTTATTTTTTATTACTAATGATTTAGCATATGACAAACATAAGAATCTTTTCAAGCACAGCGGAATAAGTAAAAGATCCCCTTCATTGATATATTCAATAATCATACATAAATTGTTCATAGAGTTAGTTCAGTAGTAAGCAGTTAAAACATACATAACAGTTAAGTATATAATGTAAATGACATAAAGTAAAAGACACAAGGGATTTTAAGTCATTCAGAGACTCAAGCTCCTAATCCACTCTTCTACTTTTAACTAGCAGGATTTCCACTAAGGAAGGCGGCACCACGAATCACTAAGATTCTTTGAAGACCGTGACCTTGGGACTTGATTCACTAAGAACTTTGAACTTGGAACTTCAAGGAACTCTTCAAGCCAGCGGAGCTTGGAACTTCATTTAGTCCATCCGGACAAGGACCCCTCAGACCCTGGCTTCTTGTTGTTGAGTTGTTTGTTTGTTAGAGGTGCTGCTAAGTTGTTCTTTAAGCTCTTCATCTCTGAATGCTTAGCAGCTTGACGTGATCATCCTTGAAGTACAGTTGAGTGTAGCGTGATGCACAGCTTCTTCAGTTACTCAACCACTTCTGATGATCCCTTGTTGAACTGCAGTGAAGATCAGTCTTCTTGATACTTAATGGCTGCACATGATGAGTTTCTAAGATGAATGTAAGCTCTTCTTCTAGGTACTTAGAAACTTTCTCATGCTTGACACCATGATGGCGTTGGTGATCTTCTTTCTTGATACTTGATGCCTTCTCATGATGGACTTGCCAAGATGACTGTAAGCTCTTCTCTCTGGTACTTAGAGTCTTCCCATGATGGACATCAAGATGACATTGATGCTCTTCTTTCTCTTTGTAGTTCAGGACACTCTTCTTGTAGTAGAACTCTCACTTCTACATTGTAGAACTCTTAATTCTACTTGTTTCTTTTTTTGTCTCCAATTGTTCTTGGTGGATCGTAGTGTGAGCCTCAGACCTTCATTGGTCACTCACTATTTTATGTTTAGATCTGTCCACCATTTCTCTAAACTTAGCAACTCCAGCTCCCTTTGATCTTTGAAGCTCTAGCTAATTTATACTCCTTCCCAATCTTCCCGTTGGAAAGTAGCTATTGGAAGTTCTTTGAAATGCTTTGCAGATCTCAAGTTGTTTGGTGCAGACTGTAGATGTGACATGACATCCTCTTTTCTGAATTTCTGACACTGCAGTCTACTATTTCACCTACCCCATCAGAGATGTCACTTTGATGTCTCGGGCAGGTCGACGACTTTATTTCCCCCTTTTGATTTCTCGATCAGAGGTTGTCCTTTTGCATCGATGCTCTCAATAAGCTCTTGTCCAAATACCAACCTCCAAATACCAATCTTCGGATGACCGAAATCTACGATTCTAATGCAAGCTTTCTTGAACCTGATCGTAGTGTCTTGTTGACTGTTGCTTATTGACATGTAGAGTTAACATTATGATTTTTGAATAGTGTTCATTTGATCTTCAGTGTAGAACAGCTCTTCCTTCTATTGTTCAGTGCTTCAACATTTCTTCTTTGCTTCAACTGCTCTCAGATACTGATGGCTTGACTCCTTACTCTGGCCCCTTCTAAATATCAAGACACTTCAGATTTATGGTGTGTCTAGCTCGCTTTCTCCTTCTGATCTCCCGTTCACTTATCATCAATGGACTGACCCAATGCTCAATCACTTTAGTCTTGTTCTTCAGAAGTTGACCAGTATCTCTGTGTACACTCCATCAGTTCTTTCTTTGTTTGGAAAACACTACAATCCTGGTTACTTCTAAGATCGTTGTCATCTTACCACTTGACAGCTATTGCACCTGTTGACTTTCCTTAGTCAGCTACTGAAGTCTTCTTATGATCAACTTGTGGAAGGCTTCATCTCGAATAGCTTCACAACTCAATCTAGATGCTGATTGGGTTGATGCTTAGATCTTTTGTTAGCTTGAATGCCATTTGTTGCGTGCTCTCTGGTTTCCATCAGGTGGGATGTATCTTTGCAGTATCAAACAGAGGCTTCATTCCTTTGGATATTCTGGGAGTGCTCATTTGTTGAGAATTATATTTGCTCTACGATTCTGCCTTAGCATTGTGAGCACATATGTTGAAGTCTTAGTTCTACACTCTATGATTCAGCTTCGGCTGTGTAGACACTACGACTCTGAGATCAGATCTTGACACTCTACGATTTTTGACTTTATGTTTGTTGTCTTCATTTGATCTTGCTCGACTATGATCTCTCCCTCTGATATGATCAGTAAACTCTACGACTCTGAGTGTAGTCTACGATTCTTGACTTGTCTTTGGCAGATGCTCGGTCAGCTCGTAGGCAGGCTGTCTCTATGATTCTGAACATAACTTCCTCAGCAGACTACGACTCTGAGGAAGCTCTACTCGACACACTATGATCCTTCCTCGTCTCTCCTGGCAGTCTACGAACTCCGAGATCTACTATCTTGCAGACTACGATTCTGCCTCGATAGCTCTTGAGTTTTCCTTGACTCTCCTAGAAGACTACAATTTTTGGTGCAGTGCTTGACGATCAGACAAGCCTATCTATTACATCATAAGATCAACCTAACATGCTTTATCTTTCTATATTTATAGTCCTTGTACATCATTTCTTTTTAAGGACTTTACAAAGCTGTTTTGCTTATGTAGGATCAACCTAACACATTTGATTAATTCATTCTAAGTCCTTGTACATATGTTTCTATTATCTATCAAAGGACTTTACAGCTTTTCTTAATGCAAGCATACTTGCATATTCATTCATATATATCATAATCAAATCATATCTAAATAGTAATATCATTCACATGCTTATTCCTGACAACATAGTTAATCAAATAATATTGTTTAGTAATGTTGGATTATGGTAATATAACAGTTTTAATATTATTATTGTTGTTTTATTTGTAGAAAAGGTATAGATGGGACAACGCACATGCATCAGTTATTCAAACACTGTTATGGCAGAAGTGTGTCATCTGAACTAAAGATAATCTGAACAAGGAACGACAGAAAGCCCTGCATAATGTTGAGATTGACCATCCAGGACAGGGTGAGCAGTATATGCATGAGCATAGCCCCTGGTGGTGCGCACAACCTATATGGGTGCAGATGTATGACCATTGGAGAGCTGAGAGCTGGGTCAAGAGACGCAAGACTGACGCCTCGAATAGATCCTCAGGTGTA
Organism: Panax quinquefolius; assembly: GCA_020205615.1. NCBI lineage: Eukaryota > Viridiplantae > Streptophyta > Magnoliopsida > Apiales > Araliaceae > Panax > Panax quinquefolius. The sequence continues at coordinate 95,908,821 of CM035159.1, forward strand.
TCTGAAGGCAAAAATACAAAAGGCACGTATCGGGGCGGCAATATATCACAGCTGCAGCATATTACTGCCAGGGTACATATGTATATCATAGTTTTGTTTACAGTCATGTTTTGTAGCTAAAATATCATATGTTTTCATATTAATATGAGAAAATAAACTGTAGGAGTCTCAGTCTCAAGGTCAACATATCAATTGGTTGGATGTGTATGTGGCCACCTGCGATGGGCTGTCTGAGGCTGTTCAGATAGCGGTAATAAGTTAACTTAATACTAATATATTGTTTATAAATCGTGACGACCTTTTTTAGCATTTATTAATTTATTTTTAACTATTTAATTGTTGACCTTCTGACAGAACACTTATAGGGCTTAATGAACGAGCGCTATCATGAAGGCACCCCGCATCCGTCGATTGATCAAAAATTATGGGAGAGGGCGTCAGTCATGAAGAAAAACTACATTAAAGGCCAAGGACAAAAACGACGCCCGACCATCAGTGGCACAGGTAGTTCTCCTACCCAGTCTACACAGTCATCAGGTCATCGAGCCTATCATACTCCTGCTGACTGTGTGAGAGCAATCTATAGGGATCGTGATCTTCTTCGTATACAGGGCGGGCATTTGCAGTCTCTGAGTTTTGATGAGTTGGCGGATGCGATGGTATAAAGAAAAAGAAGCAAAGAAAGATGGCAGTTAGAAGATGGAGATGAGGTATACATAGATATTATTACTGTCATTGTCTTACTTATATATTTCACTTATATGTTTATAAATCGTGACGACCTTTTTTAGAATTTTTTATTTATTTTTAACTATTTAATTGTTGACCTTCTGACATGACACTTATAGGGCTTAATGAACAAACGTTATCCTGAAGGCACCCCGCGCCCGTTGATTGATCAGGAATTATGGGAGAGGGCATCAGTTATGAAGAAAAACTACGTTAAAGGCCAAGGAAAAAAATGATGCCCGACCATCAGTGGCATAGGCAGTTCTGCTACCCAATTTACACAGTCATCAGGTCATCCAACCTATCATACTCCTGCTGACTGTGTGAGAGCGATCTGTCGGGATCGTGATCTTCTTCAGATATCTTGGGTGAGCATCTACGATTCTTTGAGTCCGATGAGTTGGCGGATGTGGTAGCGGCAATGACAGTTAGGATGACGATGAGGTATACATAGATATTGTTACTGTTACTGTCTTACTTATATGTTTCACTACATTGTCTATAGTTTAGCTTTCCCTAAGTCATAGCAGTATCAACACATGTAACATGTTTTATTCTTTTGTTAATTACAGGGTCCTAATTTGGTTGATCCATGAAGAGCTAGACTTGTTTTTTAGATATTTAAAGCCTTATACTTTTATATTCATTCTTTAGACAATTGTATTGGTTTACGATTCTATTATATTGATGTTTATGATTGTATTGGGTTGTGTTGGTCCTAACATTGTATTGTGTTGGTTTACAATTCTATCATATGGATGGATGTTTCTATATACTATTGTGGATGTGTTGGGATATATATGGATGTTTATATATACTGTTGTGTGTTGGGATAGAAAGCAGGTACAAAGCAGGGTATTTTTGGGAAATCCATAAAATAGGAAAAATATTTTTAAAAAAAACAACATTAGAAACCGCATGCGGTCGCTAATACTCAAACGCGGTCGCTGATAGCTCCATGGAAACTAGCGACTGATGCGGTCGCTATTACCGGTCATTGACACGTGCGCCACGTCATCCTTGACAACTGACTCAGCATGAGTCAGATTTGCGATAGATTCGATCGCTGATGGCGGTCGTTGATAAGTCAGTCGCTATTAATGGTCGCTGATGTCCATCCAGCGACCAGATTACCTGTGACTAATATCAGCGACCGCATTCGGTCGCTAATACTTTTCTGCGACCATATGCGGTCGCAGATATGCAGTCGCAGATATGCGGTCGCTGATAAACCTTTTTATTGTAGTGATTTATATATATACTCCATATTAACTATGACTTCATTTAATAAGATGGAGTTTTTATAGGCTTTGACTGAGGGATCAACAATTCTGGCTAATGTACAAGTCCTAGCTATAGGACTAGACAAGGACCAAGTCAACCGCAATGGTTACAAAATAAATGGTTGTGAATTTTACACAAAGACATATGGGCCCGGTAAAAGAACAACAAACTCTGGAGTGTGTGTCCAAGGAGATTGTTACAATGAGCTCGATTCTGACTTTTATGGAGAGTTAGAGGAAATTGTAGAGTTATCGTACAAGGGCACGTACGGGGGTCATATTAACTTATTTAAGTGTCTTTGGTTTCATTCAAAAAAAGGGATACGTGTTGACAGACATGGAATCGTCGATATTGACCTCCATAGGTCTGCGTACTCCAATGAACCGTTTGTTTTACCAACTCAAATAGTACAAGTATACTACACTCCTAATCCTGTTAGGAAAAGGAATAGACCGCCTACAGATTGGCAAGTTGTAATTCATACTCCCGCACGCAGTCGTGTAGAAGTAGTTGATGGGGAGATTTACCAAGAACAGATACTTCATGCTCAAACTATAATAAATATGGAGGACAAAAATGAAGTAATCCAGTTAGATGGTGGAGATGAACCACATGAATTAGATCCTGAGTCAATACTTGTGTCAGATGACATTGATCATCGAGGAGGAAGAGTTCTTGTTGAATCGACCTTTGAATCAAGCGGATGATGGTTATGAATATGCAATACGTATACAAGATGATTATGAATCAGACATTGACACTTGAACAAATGAAATGTATATTTAGCATTACATGTTTAGCATTTTCTGTCATTATTGTCATTTTATATTGATATATACATGTAATCAAATATAACTCATACTAACATCTTTATATCACTGTTATGTTTATGTACTAAACAATTTAAATACAATTTCCTTATCATTATTGTCATATATATATATATATATATATATATATATATATATATATATATATATATATATATATATACATGTAATCAAATATAATTAATACTAACATCTTAAAATTTGTAATATATAGATGGCTTCGAGCAAGTACTTGAGAAAAAGCGGCTTGGGTAGGGGCCTAATCATGTGCCCAAGGCCCCTACTAATCCGGATGATCGGATTCTTATTCAAATTTGTCCTCCTCCGAATAGCACATACGTCCCGCATCATTTATATATAAGCATTTTAGATTCCATTTGTACAATATATATAACTAATGTAAATTGCATTAATATATCTACTTATCTTTGATGTAAATTATTGTATATTATAGTGATTTTTCAGATAATAAGATCTTCAAGTGCATATCACAACTATGCTTACAGAATTGGCCCACACCTATGATTACATGGGCGAGCACACCTGTGACGCCCCCAAAATAGGTTTACATCACCCATCTTAAGTCGCCAGAAAATACACTATAAAAATCAAATACAACTTCATTTATATAACTGTCGTGCAAAATACGACGACATGTATACTGTGAGTTTAAATACAAATACATATACCAACTCTAACTCATGTCACAATTGCACCTTACATAAAGGTACAGTCAAAAACTGTTTTAGAAATTAAAATCTTTGAAAAGTGCTCAAGGAAACCTTCGTATATAGGAGGCCATGAATCTAAGTTATGATAGATATCATATGTCCAGAGAATTATCCTTGGTTGACCCAATAGACCCCAAAGAAAAACGAGAAGATTAGTATCATGTTCCTTCCAATGGTGAGTCTTCTTTTGACATATAACTATCTCCACTATCTCCAAATAAAAATTATATTTCAAATAAACTCCAAGATCATATAGGTAGTGCTCGTAGATATACTCAGCAAGTGGATGTGCACAACCTTGTCTTATGATAATACGAGGTTGTATGTCATTAGACATCTTGTATGATAGTGATAAAACACCCTTCCAAAGTTGGGTTCGCCTCACCTTATTCGGTTCACCAAAATTAAATATCAAATGACGTATACAATACGACACACTTATCTAAAGTTCTTAATAAAATTATTTCCATACTATTTAGGGAGAACCTCAACATCTATAGACCACCGTTCTATTCCCCTGTTATCCCCTCTCGACCCAGCTACACTCTTACTACCTGAAAGAAATTGTGAAGTAAAAGGGTGAGCACAACTAGCCTAGTAAAGAATATCATAACTAAAGATAATTAAATTATCATTAGCTTTTGTCAATAATAAATCAGAGATTTAGAACATATGGTAGATGATAAAACTTTTCAACCATAGTTGCAGCGGAACGAGCAATCCATTAAAAGAGTCAAATAGACCACCAGGTCTATTATCTTCTCCATGTTAAAAGTCCACCAATAATGTTTTATCCCTGTAACGTCAATCAACAATTCATGTCCACAATCATATAAATAACTCATAATCATAATTGTGATTCTGAATTCCTATTCGTACCTAGGACGAAGATTATTTTCATCACCTATCTTCACCTGAAACATCAAAAATCATGGTTATACCAAATCACAATCCTTGCTCATAATCATACTAATAAATTCATCTTTGAACTACGGCCAAAGATATTCATTAACAATTCATCTTTACACTACAGGCCAAAGACATACAACTGTATTTTTAGAAGAGTCAAGTAGAGCATGATATCTACCATCTTCTATGAATTTAAAACCTTATTATCAATATTTTATCGCTGAGACTCAGCTTAATAAATAATCAACATCATCGAATCACCCTTGCACTACGGCCAAGGATATTCGTTAATATCACATCCATGAATTATCCATGCACTATGGCCAAGGATATTCATTATTATCACATCCATGAATTAATATTTCATTGTTGAGACTCAGCTCAATAATTAATCCACATCATCTGTTCATCCCTGCACTATAGGCCAAGGATATTCTTTTAGTATCACGACCACGAACTATCCATGCACTACGGGCCAAAGATAATCGTGTTTCCATCAACGGTCCTGATCATGCCATAAAATAATTCATCTTTGCACCCTTGGCCGAAGAGAATCCATAGCCATAATCATACCAAAAATTGTCCATCAATACACTACTACTAATGAGGACTTTTTTCCACATCATTTGTAACATTACGGTCATGATTATCTAGAATAATCCACGGTCATAATCATACCAAGTCCATCTATACACTACTGAGCCACGAGATGACTTTCAACATAATATATACTTGAGGATGATGACAATGATATAAGTATTAATCAATGAAAATAAGGATAAATATTAAAGAATTTAAATTTATCCAAATATTATCAACCACTCATAATCTAATATTATTAATATCATAACAATATTTTAATCACTTCTTAAACTTATAAACAATTTATTTCAATTGTTTACACTTTACCAAATAATGCATTTAATCATTCAAAAATGTCATACTCATAAGATTTCATCACCAATGATTAAATCCCTTATCAAAAATATGCATATACCTTATATAGGATTTTCAAGCCATAAAATCCTATTTTCCAACTTTGTTACTTCACATTACATATTTAACTCATATGTTCGTAACTAAACAATTTTCATGAAAAATACCAAATCAGTCTCAAAAATATTTCTTTTCTGGGATTTGACAGAATACAATCCCATAATGAACATATATTTTTCTCGGAATTTTTAAAATTCATTTACTATTTTTCAAAAATCAATTTCTAATTAATTCCTTAAGAAATTAGCTACCTCAAGTTTAACTCCAGAAATTCCCAAATCTTGGCAGGATCTTACACATGTTAACGTGAGCCTCCGGTTTAAATTTCATGGTTATTGGAGTTATAGAACTCCGTTTATAGCGTTTTTCGTCAGAAAAACCTAAATATTGAAATGGTCATAACTTGCTCATTTTAAGTCAGAATGAGCTCATTTTTGGACAGGAGGTACTTTATACCATATACTTTCATGTCCCAAAAGGCCGAAATTTTTCTCACAAATTAAGTGGCCGAAAATTCCCTTTTAGAATTTCTAGCAGTAGCTGTTTTCCCATTTTTCACTTTTTCGTGCTTTGCTAAAATCAGTCCACACGAAAATCTACAACACCTTATCCAGTGATTCCACTTGGATAAGTTAGGAAACTAATAGATCTAACTCTAGAACTTGACCACACTCAAAAATTCAAAATATAATAGGAGATATGGTCAATTGAATCTCATGTTCTATTTTCAACAAAATCTGATTTTTAAACCCTTTGTGATTTCTAAGAAACTTTAATGTTTTCACATAATAACTAACATAACTCATCATAACACTTACTAATACTTTATATATCCATGATTTTCATCAGTCCAATGCTTTTATTATGACTCTCGTCATAATCAACGTAACCAGATCATTTCCACAATTTAATAAGGAATGAATATAAAGGATCATTCACCATGCATGTGGTAATCCATATAGACAGGTTATTCTAACAGAATAATAAAGAATGGAATAATGAAGGATTCACCATGCATGCGATGGATGAGCAACAGATAGGTTATTCCCAGCAGAATAATAAATAATAGAACCAGTCCCAAGTAAGCGCGCACGCACGAGGATATTACGACAAGATAATAAATAATGGAACGAGTCCGGTAGATACGCATGCAGATATGATATTAAACGAGAATAATAAAAAAAACGGAACCGTGTCGGGAAATTAAAGCACCTACATGAAATTCCAAGCGAGAATAATAAAGAATGGAATAATAAAGAATTTCACCGTGTATGCGGTACTTCAGATAAGCAAAGTTATTCAACATAATAATAAGGAATGGAATAATAGAAGAATTTCACCATGTATGCGATTACTTCAGATAGACAAAGTTATTCCAACATAATAATAAGGAATGGAATAATAGAAGAATTTCACCAAGTATAGGGTATCCAGCGTGATACAAAAGTTATTCTAACGAGAATAATAAAGACCTGGAATAATGAAGTTCTCTTCATGAATATGAAAAAAAATAATACCCCTTACGGTACAACAAATAATATCCCTTACCTTATAAAGAAGAGTACTCAAAGCGGTAGGCGGGGATATACTTGAAGAAACTCAGACTACGCTCAAAGCTTTCTTAAGCAGAAAATACGCTTCAAGATTATAGAAGAAGCATTCTCACGGTTTCTCTCTCTAGAGTTTCAAATTGAATTCGTAAGAAATAATGAAGGAATGAGCTTCTATTTATAGAAGAATGGATGAATAGTAACCAATCCATGAACGGTCCAGATTGATTTACTTTTAAGCAGACTATCAGGATTGGTTTACAATAAAATATAATATATTCTATTTATAATCTAATAAAACGAATAACTTTATAAAAGTATTACATTTTTTATATAAAAAGATTTTACTATTAGCCTAATAAAAGGAATAACTTTATAAAAGTATTACATTTTTATATAAAAAGTTTTTACTGCTTTTATTACATTAATAATACTAATAAAACAAAACTTCATCATCACTTACTTTTGAAAATTTTTAAATGTCACCCTTAACTTTAAACTTTTATCAATTTAACTATTCACCAAAATAGAAAAATTGAATACTTTTATTTCATAAAATTCGAGGTCTCACAACACCTATCGCCCACAAGGATGCAGTTTGGGCTGAATTTCAGGTACGTTTTTTTTTAAAATTATGACAGATAATATAATATTCTAAGGGTAGTTGTTTAGTAGTGTTGGATTATATGTTAAAGGTACTATTTTAATATTATTATTGTTGTTTTATTTGCAGAAAAGGTATAGATGGGAGGACGCGCATGCTTCAGTGATACAGACATTATTCTGGCAGAAGTGCGCCGTCCGTACCAAAGATAATTTGAACAAAGAATGACAAAAATTCATTCGTAATGCATCGATCCATGATCCAGGCCAGGGAGAGGATTACATGCACGAACATAGCCTCTGGTGGTGCACCCAGTTCATATGGGTTCAAATGTCACTACAAGAAAAAAGATTAATTCTAACGGAATTTTCCCTCGTAATTAAGCCTATTAAGTCGGAAATAGGTTATGTCCGACAGAATATTTTATTGGAAATTCAGTCGTATATATGCCCGTCGAAGATAAGATCCGTCAAAATTTCAGTCGGATCTATATTATCTTCAACGAACTTATCTCCGACGAATTTTCGTCGAACATAAACTATCTTCGAGTGAATACATAGGACAAAAATTTCTGTCAAGTATAATATACCCTATTTCGACGGACGTATTCCCTCAGAATTAACCTATTTCTGACTAAAAATTAAAGTAAGCCGGTATTTATTAAAAATGACTAATTATTAACTCCGATGGAATTTGCGTCAGAGATAAAGTAGTTTCGACAGACATGTTCCCTCGGAGTTAACTTATTTCTGACTAAAAATTAGAATATACCGGTATTTATTAAAAATTGGGTATTTGTTAAATGCGAGGGAAGTTCCGTCGGAAATACCTTATTCCGTCAGAATTAACTGTTTTTTTTAAATGCAGGTTTTAAAAGTTCAGTTTCGAGGTGTTTAAACCCATTAATGTACCTGTAACCTGTCACAACCCAATACACAATAATATAAACATGTATCTCACATTCAAATATGCAACGTAGCAATAAAACGTAATCTTTAACTCATTATCATTCACATTCACATTCAAATATCCACCAAAACGTATTATAAGCTAATGTTCCATAAGTATAAGCTAACCAATTACAAATATAAGCTAATGTTCTATAAATGATAAATAATATAATTTACAATACTTATACATACGCAATTAGACACTACAATATATACAAATATTCTACAATAATATGAATACAAATGAACTATAAACTAGTAAAAGTATCATCATCGGTGAGAAGGTGAGCAATATTTGCTACGGTGTATATGAAAATCGATAAATAAATGCTTCGTCAATCATCTTGATCTGCTTTCGCCATCGCCACCCTATTGATAGAATCAAAAATATAAATTATTAGTCCGTATATATATATGTGTGTATGTGTGTGTGTGTGTGAGAGAATTAACAAGCTAGCCTTAATTGAAAAAAACATAAACAATAAGAATACCTGAGTAGGCAGAGGAGGACGAAAAGCCTCATCCAAGACGGTAATCACCATCCAGAGCATCTCAGTGCTCCAAGCGTCAAAATGCTCCCGTGGTAATCCCATACTCTCTGTAGAGGCCCCTGCTATAATATCCTGAGCAATCTAGTGAAGACGAGAACTGGAAGGCAAATGCTAATACCGAAAGACCGGATCGGTATGGAACCTATCCGACACGGCCCCTATCAGCCGCCGGAAGATATCTTCATCCAAGCCAGCGCCCGTATGAGATGGTCCGACATGTGCTCTCGGACGCTGGCGCTGGATGGAGCCTATAAAGAGATACAAATTCGATTACTAATAATAAATTATATAATGTGATAAATTTGCATAATTTCGTGAAACATAATAAAATATTACCTCCAGGAAGTGTATATGCGGGTATCCTCGACAGACCCAATACTCAATATCTGTCAGTACTGCTAGTAAGGGGATCCTGAGACGCGACCCATAGTCTCAGCTCCTCATCCCGATCTAATTCAATATCGGGAAGAGGGGTGGCGGAATCTAACGGCTCAGAACCCCTCCTAATAGCCTCCAACTCAGCTATACGCTCGTCCTGAAGTCTCTAAAATCGGTCCTGTAATGTATTAGGTATACGTATGTTAATTATATCATTTTATTTACGATTAAATATTACTAAAAGCTAAATAGTAAGATGATTTTTACCCGTATAGCTAAAGATGCCTGAGACAAAGCACGCTCAACCTTAGGTATATGGGCTCGATCCCAAAAATCTAAAATGGTAGGATCTCGGCCCAAGGTCCTCCCCAATGCCTAATAAAAACATTCATAAAACAGGTATTAGCTATTTGTGTAAGAACTTGATACCTAAATAACTAAATACAACGCACTTACCGTCTTCGCCTCCTCGAACGACTGAGAACCAGTGTTGTGTACTATCCGAAGCTGACCACGGTTCTTCTTCGCATGCTCAGACTTTTTCTTGAAGTCATCAGCCTCCCAGTACGCACACATAGCCTCCCAGGCTAAATCAAAGACTATGCGGGGCTGATGATCTATGATGGTGGTCCCGGGCTAGTCCTCAACTTCTTGGGCTGCCTTCTGTCGCATCTCATACAACCAGCCGGAGTAATTCGCAGCGACATGATGCTCAATCACATCTTTGCCAGCTGACTGAGAGATGCTCGGGTCAAATCTATAATAAACCTATAACAAAAGTTAATTTAAAATTAGAAACAATTGATTTCGTCATCCTAATACAACTATGTAGTAATTAATATAATATGCTTAACTTATATAGAACTCTCGCAAGACGGTCTACATAAAAGTGACATCGTACCGCGCATACTGACTAAATCGCATGCACCCTCTCGGGAGATGCATCAAACAGATCATCTGTAAGGTGTGCTTAGCCATCGTGTCTAGTATACTATAGAAAAAGTATAACAATATGTGTTATGTGAATTGTGTTTTGCAATAACTGATAGAAATATTACCAATATATTAACAATTACTGCTGGGAAGCGACATCCACCGGTACTGTAAGTGGCACTGCCAGCAGACAACCAAAGATACCAAGGTTTGTCCCTCGGTGTCGTCGACGAGGTGCATCTATTGTGACGCCTCCAAAATAGGTATACATCACTCACTTTGAGTCATCAATAACATGGTACAGAAACAACTACAACTTTATTAATACAACATATAAACTGTGAGTTTAAATACAAAATATTATCATCTAGACAATATTCACACCCAAATAAGTTCTCTTTACAATTATTGGTACATCATTTTACAAAAATGGTGAGGACTATTAAAACAACTCTCTAAAACCATCATTCCACACCCCGACTAGAACTCGCTACATTCTCGCCTCCTAAGAAGAAAAATGGAACAAAAAGGAAAAGGGTGAGCTTAACTAGCTCAGAAAAGAATATTATGACTAAGATAATATAGAACAAATTATCGTTAGTCTTCAATAGGAAAAAATCTGATAAAATACAATAGGCAACAAGTTTCAGATCAATATTCGCAGTGAAAAATAATAATTCATAGATGAGTTACGTAGAGGATGAAATCTACTATAATCTATGAATTTAAAAGTCCATCATCAAATTTTATCCCTGTAACATCAATCAATATACATCTTGAATCAAATATTCATCTTTGCAATACAGGCCAAAGATATTCATCAGTCAGTTATGTTCATCTCAACACCTGTTCATCTTTGCATTACAGGCCAAAGATATTCATCAAAAATTCATTCATCTTTGCACTACAGGCCAAAGATAGTCTAGACATCAGCCACCAATATAGTCTAGACATTAGCCACACCTCAATAACAACCACAAAAAGTTTTTCTCAATTAATTCATTTAAAACTCCAAAAAAATTAATAATTAATTAATTCAGAACTTCAATAATTCATAATAAATAGCCCTTTTATCAGAAAAATTTGAACCTCATGTCCTGTCAATAGAAAATTCCATTCTCTACAACTTTGCAGAAGAAAGTTTTTCCAAATTCCAAACAGAAATTGACCGAAATCCACAAACGGGCGATTTTACAAGCTATAATCAAATTTCAGTCAAGAAATGGGCCCACAGACATGTTTAACATGTTTTAAACAACTTTTGCAATAAAAATACTCTTCCTCCTCATATATTCATGTATCCCACATTTATTGTAAAAATATCACCATTATTATATTATTAAAATATAATAATATATTTAAATGAATTGTTTTATCAGAAAAGATAAAATATCAATTTTTCAACAATTGTCACTTTAAAATTTTCTCCATCTATATCCATAAAATGAATATTTTCCTTATCATATAAATCAATAATTAATTATTCATAAATAATATTACGTAATCACAATATCGACAACCGTGTAGTTCCTAAGAAAGAGGAGGCTTTCCAATAAGGATTTCTTCTTACTGGCGCGCAATTAGGTGACCAAACCTCTCCTTAGACAGAACTTTCTAGACATTGCCAATAATGTTATCTAATAATATTATTCAAATAATATGAATTATTGATCTGATAAGGAAAATACTGTGTAATGACAATTATTGAAACATCAATAATATAAAATATCAACGTAGCAATTATTGAATCAATAAAATAAAATATTGAACAGTAACTACTATAACAATTATTGAGTAGTGCCTTCTTACGTAAGAATCAATAATTGGTGCAATCTGAGTGTCTTTGCGTGTTTTTAACCACCGGGTATTCCAACAAGATAACTCAGAATAACTACGCCTGCTATTTATAAACAACTTATACTTGTCGTTTTCTTCATCCAATCGTTTTTTTCATTATGGGGCCCACACAAGGTTCATGTCGTCAAACGAATAATATTCCCGACAGTAAGAATATTCCACGACCAAAAAAATATTCTCCGACAACAATGAATATTTTATAACCACTTGCTTATTTAAAATATTTGCGCATTTTACCCATAACTAACCACATTAATCAAATCAACCCTTACTATTTTAAAATAATAAATAGAGGAAATTTAATTTTATTTATAATAAGTTGGGGTCTTACAACCTCCCCTCCTTATGAAATTTCGTCCTCGAAATTGACATTTATACCTGGTGTTTTAAAAAGGTGAGGATACCTCGCTTTCATTTTTGTTTCCAACTCCCAGGTCATTTCCTCAATAGTATGGTTCCTCCATAAAACTTTGACTTGTGGTATGACCTTTGTACGTAAGACATGCTCCTTCGTATCCAAGATCTTGACAGGTACCTCCTCGTACATTAAGTCTTCAGATATCTCATCCGGTTCTAACTCAATAACGTGGTTCAGGTCTTTCACATATTTACGAAGCACGGATATATGAAAAACATTATGAACACGAGACATACTTGGAGGTAACACGAGTCTATAGGCTACATTTCCTACTCGGTCAAGAATCTGAAATGGGCCAATAAATCATGGATTGAGCTTTCCTCTCTTCCCAAATCTTGTAACTCCCTTCCATGGAGCAACACGCAACAATCTATGATCCCTAATACTAAATTCCATGTCCTTTCGATGAAGATCCGCATAACTCTTTTGTCGATCCTGTGCCGTTTGTATACGTTGTCGAATTATTTGGATCTTTTCTGTAGTCATACGTACCAACTCTGGTTCCAACAATGTTGCTTCACCCACCTCATCCCAACATACTAGAGAGTGACACTTTCGTCCATATAATGCTTCGAATGGAGCCACACCTATACTTGCCTGATAACTATTGTTGTAGGAGAATTCCACCAATGGTAAATACTTATCCCAACTCCCTTTGAAGTTTAGGACACATAGTCTTAATAAATCTTCAAGAGTTTGAATAGTCCTCTCTGATTGTCCGTCCGTTTGAGGATGGTATGCCGAATTGAATCGTAAATCCGTTCCCATAGCTTTTTGCAAGCTAACCCAAAATCGTGAAGTGAATCTTAGGTCACAATTCAAAACAATGGATACTGGCATGCCATGCAATCTCACAATCTCATTTACATACATATGAGCAAAACGTTCAAAGGAATAAGTCTCCCGTATCGACAAGAAATGAGCAGACTTGGTTAATCTATCAACAATAACCCAAATAGCATTTATGCCTTGAGAAACCATAGGAAGAACCGTAACAAAATCCATGGTAATGTGTTCCCACTTCCATTTCAGAATCTCAAGTGGTTGCAATGGAACCTTAGGCACTTGATGCTCCGCCTTTACACGTTGACAAGTTAAACACCTTGAGATAAACTTCGCGATCTCTCTCTTTATGTTTTTCCACCAAAATGTATGTCGAAGATCACGATACATTTTGGTACTTCCAGGATGGATTGCAAACGGTGTATTGTGTGCCTCCATCATGATCTTGTTCTTCAAATCAGAATCGTTAAGAACACAAAGTCTGGAGTGGACACGAAGTATTCCTTCTTCATCGATTCTCGCTTCCAGAATAGCACCTTCTTGTACTTTCTTCTTTATACGCATCAGCTCCGAGTCGGTGGCTTGAGCAACTTTTAACTTTATCGATTAAAGTAAGTTCTATGCGTATACTTGACATCATCGCACTCGTTCCTGCATATGATCTTCTACTCAACGTGTCAGCTACCACGTTTGCTTTTCCAGGATGGTATTGAATAGTGCAGTCATAATCTTTTAACAGCTCGAGCCAACGTCATTGCCGCATGTTGAGTTCTTTTTGGGTGAAGAAATATTTGAGGCTTTTATGGTCTAAATATATCTCCACTTTCTCTCCATATAGATAGTGCCTCCAAATCTTTAGCGCAAAAACGACTGCTGCCAACTCTAGATCATGAGTAGGATAATTCCTCTCATATTCTTTAAGTTATCGTGAGGCATAGGCTATGACTTTCCCATGTTGCATGAGAACACATCCTAACCCTTTGCCTGAAGCATCGTTGTAGATAACAAATCCATCCAAACTAGATGGTATTGTCAGAATAGGTACCGAAATGAGTCTCCTCTTAAGCTCTTGGAAACTCTTCTCGCATTCCTCGCTCCATACGAATTTTGTATCTTTTCGAGTCAGCTGAGTTAACGGAGTAGCGATTCGAGAAAATCCTTCCACGAATCTCCGATAATAACCAGCTAGGCCCAGAAAACTACGTAATTCGGTTACCGTCTTTGGTTGCTCCCAACTTTGTATTGCTTCAATCTTCGCCAGGTCGACAGATACTCCATGTTTTGACACCACGTGCCCAAGGAATGCTACTTCCTCAAGCCAGAACTCGCATTTCTTCAACTTGGAATATAACTTGTTTTCATGCAGCCTTTGGAGTACCAGCTTCAAATGGTGCTCATGATCTTCACGGCTTTTGGCAAATATGAGAATGTCATCAATAAAGACAACAACGAACTGATCCAAATAATCCTTGAATACTCGGTTCATCATATCCAAGAAAGCCGCATGAGCATCAGTCAATCCAAAAGACATGACTAAGAATTCATAATGCCCGTACCGAGTTCTGAAGGCAGTCTTTGGAATATCCTCAGTTCTAATCTTTAGCTGATGATATCTAGAATGAAGATCGATCTTTGAGAAGAATTGTGCTCCTTGCAACTGGTCAAACAGGTCATCAATACGAGGTAGAGGATACCTATTCTTGATGGTGACATGGTTCAATTCCCAATAGTCAATACAAAGTCGCATACTCCCATCTTTCTTCTTTACAAATAAAATAGGAGCACCCCAAGGAGATGTACTAGGACGAATGAAACCGATGTCCAACAACTCCTGTAGTTGGACCTTTAACTCCTGAAGTTCAATAGGAGCCATTCGATATGGGGTTTTAGAAATGGGTTTTGTACCAGGTTCAAGATTAATAAAGAATTCAACTTCACGTTCTGGGGGTAGACTAGGAAGTTCTTCAGGAAATACGTTAGGAAATTTACTAACAACAGGAATATTATTCAAATTCGACGTGTCTTTATTCAAATCCATAACATGGGCTAAGAAAGCTTGATATCCGTTTTTCAATAAATGAATAGCTTTATGACTTGATATAACAGTGATTGATTTTAGTGGTTTAGTTGCTTGAATTTGTATAACAGGTTGGTTAGGAATATGAAAACTAACAATCTTATAAAAATAATCAATTTTTGCATGATGAGTAGTTAACCAATCAATCCCTAAAATCACATCAAAAGCAAGTATCTTTAAAGAGATAAGATCAACGGGTAATGTGATGATGCCAACTTGGATCAAACAAGATTTATAAACAGTGGATGTGATGAAAGTTTCTCTAATCTGAGTCTCCACGAGATAAATCAAAGTCTAATTTCTCCCAGGAGTTAAGTTTAAGCGTTGAGCACAAGTAGGAGACAAAAATGAATGGGTAGCACCGATATCTAGTAAGGTATAAACTTTGCAAGAATTTATGATTAGCTTACCCATAATCACCTCGTTTGGGTTCCTCACATTTTGACCAGTCACGACAAACGCTCTTCCAGGAACCGTTGACTTTGACTTTTTCGGGATGACCTTTTGAGGTCACCATCCCCATTGGACTTGGTTTCCTCATTGCATAATCTCGAGCGATATGTCCTTCCTTTCCACAATTATAACATACCTTGAAGTGTTGTGGGCAGTTTGGGCTGATATGTCCCTCTTTCCCACATTTATAGCATACGACCGGTGGTTGTTCTCCTACCTTAGTACCAGTTCCTACTGGTGCTGACGTCTTCACATGGTCATTGTTGAATCTCCTCTTTTAAAATCTCCTCCCAACTCGCTTCTTCTATTTTTTCATGGCCATGATTACACATCGGAGTGGTTACCATTTTTGTCTCGTATTTTTCTTTCTCCATTTGGTTATCGTTGTTCGACGATGATTAGCCATCCCAGATGATCCTGGTTGTGGTCCCTCGGTTGAACGTACTCGTTATCTCGCTCTAATAATTGAGTCATGTTGACAACATCCGAATAGAGAGAAAATTTATGAGAAATGAGATATTGACGATCTTGGGTTTCAAACCTCGAAACATCCGCGCCATACACGTTCCTCATTCTCCACCAAATGAGGTGCAAACCTGGATAACTTTGAAAACTTTGCCTCGTACTGGGACACCGTCATATTGTTTTGTTCCAACCTAATAAACTCCACTTCCTTCATATGACGAATACTTTCAAGAAAGTACTTGTCATTGAATAGTTTCTGAAACGTCTCCTAAGACATGCTGAGTGCGGCTGGATGGGTACGCTTCAAAGATTCCCACCAGTAATTTGCCTCATTACGGAACATAAAAGTGGTGAATGGAACCTTCTGTTCCTCCGTGCATCCCAAGACATCGAATATTTTGGTAATTTGTTTGACCCACGTCTCGCCCTTAATCGGATCCCGCTTTCCTGAATTCGGTGGTCCCAACTCTTTGAGCGCTTGGTTTTGTGACAAACCGCAAATGCGTTGTTATCATTTCCACTTGTATTTTGTGCACGAGTCTTCCTCGTCTAATTTTGCATGAAGCGCAAAAAGCTTCTAAACATTTAAATGCGTTCATCATCTCGCTTTCGATTGGTGTTGTTTACAGGAAGAACATTGCCAGCCTGTTGTACGTTCTCCTCGTTGGTGAGTAAAGGTGTCTCCACGGTCTCATTTACTCCACTGTTAACATTCTCAGTCGACATTCTCAAATACTGCCATAAAACAAGGGTTAATTAAAGAAATCAACATATCACATAATATCCCTATATATTGACCAACTAACAAATAAGCTTAGGTAGGACACACTAGCGAAGGCTTTACTCGTCTCTCCCCTCCTAGTTCTATTCCCCGATCTCCGCCAGAGATTAAGCTCTGATACCAACTGTGATGCCCCCAAAATAGGTATACATCACCCACTTTGTGTCGTCAATAACATGGTACAGAAACAACTACAACTTTGTTAATACAACATATAAATTATGAGTTTAAATACAATATTGTCATTTAGACAATATTCACACCCAAATAAGTCTTCTTTACAATTATTGGTACATTATTTTACAAAAATAGTGAGGACTATTAAAACAACTCTCTAGATCCATCATTCCACACCTCCTAAGAAAAAAAATGGAACAAAAAGGAAAAGGGTGAGCTCAACTAGCCCAGTAAAGAATGTTATGACTAAGATAATATAGAAGAAATTATCGTTAGTCTTTAATAGGGAAAAATCTAATAAAATACAATAGACAACAAGTTTCAGATCAATATTCGCAGCGGAAAATAATAATTCATAGATGAGTTACGTAGAGAATGAAATCTACTATAATCTATGAATTTAAAAGTCCATCATCAATATTTTATCCCTGTAACATCAATCAATATACATCTTGAATCAAATATTCATCTTTGCACTACAGACCAAAGATATTCATCAGTCGGTTATGTTCATCTCAACACCTGTTCATCTTTGCACTACAGGCCAAAGATATTCATCAAAAATTCATTCATCTTTGCACTAATGGCCAAAGATATTCAGTAATATCATCATTTAGGACTGAGGATGATGAAAAATATTTTAAAGAAAATGAATCCAGTGAAATAAAAGAATAAATATTAAGGATTCATATTTCAAACAATCCAAGTTCAAAATACTTCATAAATAACCGTAGTGAAGTAAAATTCAAGAATGATCAAAACATGGATACAATCAAAACTAGTATCCATAATAGGTATTTTGGACAAAAAATGAAAATTTAATTTTTCTGTGAATAGTATCGTATTCGTGAATAGTGTTGTATATGTTAATAGTGTCATATACATGAATAGTAACTCCAACACTAAAAGACAAGAATTTCACAAGAAAAATCTTACCAATATTCCGGCATAATGATATTAGAAGAAATAATATCATTTAAAAAAAATAACATCCCTTACCTTGAAAAGAGTAGTACTTACTTCGGGTGGAATATCGATATATATTTGAAGAAACTTCAATCAGTATAGCAACACTCAAAGTATCAAAATACTCACAAGAATACGCTCGATAATATAGAGAGAAAGAGAGAGAAAACTTCAGTTTTTGGTGTGATTTTTAATTCTAACCTAAGCACCCTATTTATAGAAAAATGCTTAGAACACCAAAGCAGAAAATTTAATAAAATAATAATTTATTTTTCTTAACTTTCCTACGCACACCAATATAGTCTAGACATTAGCCACACCTCAATAACAACCACAAAAACGTTTTTCTCAATTAATTCATTTAAAACTCCAAAAAATAATAATTAATTAATCCATAACTTCAATAATTCATAATAAATAGCTTTTTTATTAGAAAAATTCGAACCTCATGTCCTTTCCATAGGAAATTCCATTCTCTACAACTTTGCAGAAGAATGTTTTTTTAATTCCAAATGTAAATTAAAGAAATCCACAAACAGAGCGATTTTACAATTTATAATCAAATTTCGATCAAGAAATAGGCCCATGACATGTTTAACATGTTTTAAACAACTTTGCAACAAAAATACTATTCCTCCTCATATATTCATATATCCCACATTCATTGTAAAAATATCACCATTATTATATTATTAAAATATAATAATATATTTAAATGAATTATTTTATCAAAAAGATAAAATATCAATTTTTCAACAATTGTCACTTTAAAATTTTCTCCATCTATATCCACATAAAATGAATATTTTCCTTATCATATAAATCAATAATTAATTATTCACAAATAATATTACAGAATCACAATATCGACAACCAGGCCGTTCCCAAGAAAGAAGGGGCTTTCTAATAAGGATTTCTCCTTACTGACACGCAATTAGGTGACCAAACCTCTCCTTAGACAGAACTTTCTAGATATTGCCAATAATGTTATATAATAATATTATTCAAATAATATGAATTATTGATCTGATAATGAAAATATTATGTAGTGATAATTATTGAAACAGCAATAATATAAAATATCAACGTAGCAATTATTGAATCAATAAAGAAAATATTGAACAGTAACTACTGTAACAATTATTGAGTAGTGCCTTCTTACGTAAGAATCAATAATTGGTACAATACCGTGTGCTACTGTGTTTTAACCACTGGGTATTCCAACAGTATTAACGATAACAACTACGCTGTTATTTATAAATAACTTATACTTGTCGTTTTTTTCATCCAATCATTTTCCGTTATGGGGCCCACACAAGGCTGTGCCATCATACAAATATTCCCCGACAATAAGAATATTCCACGACCAAACGAATATTTCCCGACAACAATGAATATTTTATAACCACTTGCGTATTTAAAATATTTGCGCATTTTACCCATAACTAACCACATTAATCAAATCAACCCTTACTATTTCAAAATAATAAATAGAGGAAATTTAATTTCATTTATAATAAGCTGGGGTCTTACATCTGTAATAATTATATTTAACTGAGTCAATAAACATTGTAACTAATGCAGCTTGAGATATATTTAAATCCTAGTTAAGATAACTTACTCGCGCCTGAAGAAGAGCCTCCATCGTGGCTACCGTCTCCAGTACCGGATTTCCCACAACCTCAGCGACCTCCACCGCTATGTCTAGCCATGAATATTCTACTGTAATAACAAAATTGGTAGATTATGAATATTATGGTTTAACAATATGTGGTATGTATTAATATGAATGCTCATTTTCAATTACGTACGTCATCAAACCCATCAGAATCAACGTGTATATCATTCTCGGATTCGGTTCTTCCTCATCCTCGGTTTTGAGATCAGTTTTGTCATCGTTATCATCCTCAATGACCACATAATCATTCATGTGTACGTTTTCCTCGATATCCTCATCTTCAGGTACGTCAATGACATCAGTACTCACCACATCTTCAGCATGGAACACTACAGCCAAAGGGTTGCTAACATCTTCTTGCAACGCCTCATCCATACCAAACATGTTATTAGCATTAAATGAACGTGTTTTAGTAGTGACTACTGTGTACCAGGGGCTTCGAGTATTTACGACATTAGGAGCGTAATACATTTGAGTCGCTTGACTTGCTAACACGAACATGTCATCAGACTTTAACACCGACTTGATATCCACCGTTGTGATTCTATTACTATCAACTTTAACCCCCTTTTCAGTATCAAACCAGCTACACTTAAATGTAACTACCTTTTTGCCCCCATGATAATTGAGCACAACCACATCTTGTAAACGACCATAGTAATTGGACTCAGAATCTTGTTAGCAGCTTCCTAACACCACACCCCCATAATTGACTGATGTGAGTTCATTCAAGTCATCGACTCTAAATCTGTACCCATTCACGATGCAACCAGGAAAAGAACTAACAATTTTGTAAGGTCCTTCGATGACATCTGTGAAACGCTCAGAAATGTTCTCCGCTTCAACCCTTTTCTTAAACCATTGTTGGAAATTAGCATTAGTGAATGTTTCCAACTCTGTTGCAGTAAAAGTTGGGTTAGAAGCATACGTTCCTCTTCGAATGAACTGTAAAAATAGTAAAATGTCTGTAACATATATAGATTACTACATTTATAAATTATACTAAATACCACAAATAAGCTGAGACTTACGTGATGTATGATGATACTTCGGGCATATTTAGAAGCACGTATGTAGATACAATCTTCAACTCTTTGTCCCTTAAGTAAGTAAGCATCTCATGGTCAAATAGTTTAGCTGGATATGTGAATACAGCTAACTCATCATCAGTATGAGTCATTGGACCAACAACCTCATTCCTTCCTAAACGGTTATGCTTTGTTGAGATAACATCGTCAAAATACAATGAGTAGAAGTTGACAAGCTCTTCCTCCGTATAGCGTTTAGCAATAGAACCCTCTACACGAGCTTTGTTCTTGACCTTTTATTTTAATCAATGCATATACCTAAGATAAATATACCAAAAAATATGAGTATTATTAATATGAGCAACATAAAGCAATTAGCAGTTTATATTACCTCTCAAAAGGATACATCCACCGATATTGCACCGGTCCTCCAAGTTTGAGTTCAAACGGTAGATGAATAGGCAGATGTTCCATTGAGTTAAAGAATCCTGGAGGGAAGATCATTTTGATCTTGCAAATGGTAAGCACAATATTCTTCTCCATCTGCTCGACATCACTGTACTTAATTACAGTTGAGCAAATATCTCAAAAGAAATTTGAAAGTTTGGTCAATGCATCTATAACTTTTCTAGGTAACATCTCACGAAATGTAATTGGGATCAACTTCTACATGAATACATGACAATTGTAACTCTTAAATCTAGAAATTTTTAATTGCTAAACCTTACAACGTGTTATGTTCGACGCATATCCATCTGGGAGCTTCAACCCACTAACCCACTTATACACATCTTCAACTTGTTGCTTAGTAAGGCAAAATGGAGCTTTAGGTTTCGTAGTGTTAGGGCAAAGCCATAGTTCTGGCCTAATGTTCAATGCCTCCAAATCTTTTTGAGCATTATCATTGTCTTTGGTTTTACCACTCGCATCTAACACGGTGTAAAATAAGTTCTAGAAAATATTCTTTTTGGTATGCATGAAATCTATACAATGGAGAACTGAAAGTATGGCCCACTACAACAACTCAAACCATATAGGCAAGTGTGTCCAATTATGAGTCTTCCCGTACCCGGTTGCTCTTAATTTACTATATTCCTTCCCCGACAAAGGAAAATCAAATTGGTTCAACCAAGCCAAGACCTCACTTCCCGATAGCCGACCAACAACCCCCTTCTTCTCTATCTTTCTGTTGAACTGTGCAGACATCTTTCTGTAATTGTGATCAAGAGGCAAGAATTTACGAGCAGTTCCAAAGAAACTACATTTTCGCCCATGCTGCAACTGGTTGCCTTGCACATCCCCCATACACACTGGACAGAACAGCTTCCCGTGAGTTGACCAACTACTAACCATCTAAAGAGCCGGAAAGTCAGTGATAGTCCATAATAGGGCTACCTTCATCACAAAATTCTCGCATATCGATTTATCATACGTCTGGACCCCTGTTTCCCATAACATCTATAATTCATCCACTAACGGTCGAAGGTACACGCTAAGGTTTTTTGTAGGACTTATATCCCCCAGAATGAGTAAAGTCAAAAATAAATACGGATCCCTCATGCACATTACCGGTGGAAGATTATAAGCGACCATAATGACTGGCCAAACTGAGTACGGCTGGCTAAAATTATTAAAAGGGCAAAAGTCGTTAGTAGCCATGCCAAGCCTAACATTCCTAACTTCTTCCGCAAACTCAGGATAATTTGCATCAAATCTCTTCCATTCATCTCCATCCACTGGGTGAGTTAGCTGACCAGGCACGACATTTCTTGTTCGATGCCAACTCATATGTTGAGCCGTATGAGACGATATGAATAGCCATTAAAGTCTCGGCACAAGTGGAAGGTACGGTAAGATTTTCCTGGGAACATGTTTCTCCTTCCCCCCACGTTTTGTAACCTTGTAGCATGGTAAGCTGCATTTATCACACTGTCCCTTATCTCTGTCCTCCCTATAGTATAACATGCAACCGTGCTCACAAGCATCGATTTTCTGATACCCCATATTTAACACCTTGACCATCTTCTTCACTTCGTAATAATTCGCAGGAAGAGTATGATCCTTCGGTAAGAACTGTCCAATTATAGCAAGCAAATCATTGAAACCTCTCTCACTACAGTCGTGCTCATTCTTGAAGTGTAAGAGCATCGTCATTGCAGAAAGTGTGGTGTCCGTATCATTTCCCGGATACAATGCGACCCCAGATTCAGATAGCAAATTGTAAAAGGCAGCAGCTATATCATTTGGCACTTGCTTCGCACTGCTTGAAAAAGGTTCATTTTCAGCCCAGACAATATTAGTATGGCCATAAGCATCGACCAACATCTCAACTGGATCATAGTTTTTGATGTATGAATCCCGTGGAATTAGTTGTTCCATAATATTTTCAATCACTTCTGATTCCCCGTGATGAGTCCATACAAAGTACCCATCCACAAATCCACGTGAAATTAAGTCGAATTTAATCTCGTCGACTTTCTTCCAAATCAGGTTTTTACACTTGACACACGGGTATCGCATCTTCCCGTTCGGATCATCCGTATGTTCTAGTGCTTTGTTCAAGAAATCTGACACCCCAACACGATAAGCTGAGACTAATCCCCTTCCATCACTGGGTATCCTACGGTACATCCAACTCCGGTCGGCTGACATTTTTAACTACACAAAAGACGGATTCAGTTAATTTGGATATTCATGCATGAATTAGATTTACCTAGTATCTCCACTCTACTGGACAAGGTTAAGGCTTCTATCCCGTTATTGGATGAGTCTCGTCACTAGTGCAAACACGTTGAGTACGTTTCATGAGTTTCAAGAAAATTTCGGCAGCACCTCCCCATGGACTCCAAGCACACGAAATAGACTAAGACAACTTAATCTAAGTATGCACTCGGAGAACATATAGAGATAACAGTCAAAAAATTCTCAAAATAACAAAAATGTACCGTTTCGTATTGGCACCGGCCTAAGTGAGAGACATAACATCCAATAACAGTCCCAAACTGGGGACTGTTCGACATTTACTCCTACTAATTGAATGTCAAACGGGTTTCTAAGTTTTAAAGTATAGTACATATATTATTGACTGTATTGAAGATTAAAGGGAGAGTATTATTGATTTTATTAAAAATTATGGCAAACTAAGCAAATGCTACTTAGTTTATTTTTCTAATGATGATAAACTAAGTAAGTAGTACTTAGTGTATTAAAATTGTTATTTGGAATCTATAGAGACAACTTGAGTCGATAAGCGGGAAAAAAAAGGGTCGTAGTTCCTGTTTGTGTCCTATACTCGAATAATAAAGTTAATTCAATTATTGCAAACATTCCTCACTGTTCCATCATAACAGATGAAAACATCTTGAAGGATTTCCATTAAGCTATTGAACAAAGTTTGGGTTAAGCAACCCTCAGATGAATGAGCGATCACTTCTCTGCTAGGAATGAATCATCTCCCGGGTGGGTCCAATCACAGGAGAGAAGTGATCGAATTTGTTCATCTCAGAGGGTTGCTTAACCTAGAACTTTGTTCAAGAACTTACTAGAACTCCTAGGATGTTGTCATGCATTATGATGGAAAAATGAGGAATGTCTCGCAGAATTCAATTAACTTTATTATTCGAGTAGTAGGACACAAACAGAACTACTTCACCATTTTTTTTTAATTGCTATCGAGGAACCTATTGAGTACTATTACCTACACAACTGCTATGTCTAAAACCCGCTATATAAGGAAGAGTAAATATATGTAGGAGAGTATTATTGCATTTATTTATTAAAAAATTGTGGCAAACTAAGCAAATGCCACTTAGTTTAGTTTTTTTTGCCAATGATAAACTAAATAAGTGGTACTTAGTTTATGAGAATTGTTATTTGGAATCTATATAGAGACTACTTTATTTAAGCATTTTGGCAACATTCACTCCTAGCTACTTAGTTTATTTTTGCCAATGATAAACTAAGTAAGTGGTACTTAGTTTATAAACTAAGAATTGTTGTTTGGAATCTATAGAGACTCTATTTTATTGAAAATTAGACATTCATTCCTACTTAGTTTATTATTATATTTTCTTTTATTTTAATTTGTAGTATATTATATTATAGTATATGATTGCTTTATTTATTTATTAAATTTAATTTATTAAATTAAATTAAATCATTTTATTTTATTTTATTTATTTTATGAAATCAAATTAAATTTATTATTATTTTTTTTTTATTTTGTATTATATTATATAAGTTATAATTTAATTTAATTTCATAATTATTTTAATTTAATTTAATTTATTATGTTATTTTATTTTATTTTATCTTGTATTATATATATATAATTTTTAAATCATTTTTTATTAAATTTGTTAAATTAAATTAAATTAAATTAAATTAAATTTATTTTATTTTATTTTTTTTATTAAATTATATTTTATTTGTATTATATTATATTTATAAAATATTTTTTATTTAATTTAATTTATTTATTAAATTAATTCAATTTTTTTTATTCAAATTAATTTAATTTATTATTTTATTTTATTTTACTTTATTTTGTATTATATTATATTATCTAATTTTTAAAATTTATTTTATTTAATGAACTAAATTAAATTAAATTTATTTTATTTTATTTTTTAGTAGTAAGAAACTAAGTAAATGCTACCTAGTTTATATTTTAATATTGGGAAATTAATTACTAATACAATACATGTAGGGCCCACAAATCTTGCAAATAAATAATTCTGATAGAATTTTTGTAAGAAATTCCGTCAGAAATAGCAAATATATCAAAATTAAAAACAGAGCATTTCCAAATATATACTGTAGAATACATAAAGAATTCAAACAATATATACTGCAGAATTATCCATTCTCAATCAAAATGAATTACACTTTCCAAATATATACCAATTTTCACCCCCAATTTTCAGCCTCAAATCCAATTTTCAGTCAAATATATAACAAATTTTTAGCCCTACCAATTTTCAGCCTCAAATGTAATTAACAAAGCCAAATTGATGCACACACAGTAACCAATTAAGGAATTTAAACATTACCAATTTCCAATTTCAATTGACAATAACAAACTAAACTAATACCAAATCAAAAATTAAACTCTACCAATTTTCAACCTCAAATCAATATATACATACAATATAAAAAATATTCAATCTATTGATTGTGTACATCATCATCAAATTGAAACAATATTGGAACTCATACCTTCTTTTAGAGCTAATAAACTGTCGGAATCAGAGGAAGAAATCTGTCACAGTGTTGGTCGGCGTGTGGAAATTGGTGGAGCCTTCCTCGGTGGTGGTGGGTTGGTGGCGGGATGTGGGTGGTTGGTTAGTGGTGGGGCAGGGGCGAGAGGAAGAGAGATGACTGAGATGGTGGTACTGGTGGTTAATGGTCGGCGGCTTGAGGTGGTGGTGGTTGGTTGGCGGCTGGAGGTTGTGGTGGGTGACAGGTGGGCGCCGGATATGAGATTGAAAGAGGAGAGAGTGAGCTGAGACTGAGAGATCGAGTGAGATGAGAGAGAGATGAACTGATGAGATTAATAAGAGGAGATATGAGAGGCTCCTTAATAAGAAGATGAATCGTTTAGGTTTTATAAGATATTTCCGACAGAATGTCTGTCGAAAATAAGTCCCTCGGAAATAGGTTATTCTCGACGAATAATCCCTCGAAAATAACCATAGTTTCGTCGAACTTAAGTTTCGCGCTAGCGGGAAACTTGGCGCCAGACGAGGCCTTATAATTCCGATGGATTTCCCTCGAAAATAAACTATATCTGACGGAATTATGTTCGACGTATTATTTCGTCGAAAATAACTTATTTTCGACTGACTACAGTCCGTCGAACCTAATTCTGTCGGAATTAGCCGGTTTTCTTGTAGTGTGTGTGCCCAATGGAGAGCTGAGAGCTAAGTCAAAAGACGCAAGACTGTCGCCACTAACAGATCCTCGGGTGTACCTGATGGTGAAAAGGCTAAAAGAGAACTCTGTGTGCGGCAGTATTTCTGATTCTGACATATAAGCGATAGGGTACATATGAATAGTTTTAATATATTTACAATCATGAATTGTAGAATATATATCACATTTTTACTTAGTAATATTGGCATCCCATTTGTATAGGAGTCTTAGTCTCAAGGTCAACCTATCCATTGGCTGGATGTGTATGTGGCCACCCGTGATGGTTTGCCTGATGCTCTCCAGATAGCGGTAATAAGTTTTAACAACTTGATCTTGTTTATCAAGTTTTACGTCATTCTTTAGAATTTTACCAATTTATTTTTAACTATTTAATTGTTAACATGATGACATGATACTTATAAGCGTTTATTGAATGAGCACTATCCTGAAGGCACCCCACGTCCGCCAATTGATCAAGAATTGTGGGAGAGGGCAACTGTTGTGAAGAAAAACTACGTCAAAGGTCAAAGACAACGACAATGCCCATCCTTCAGTGGCTCAGGCAGCTCTGCTACCCAGTTTTCACAATCATCGAGTCATCCAGCTATTCATACTCCTACTGACTGTGTGAGAGTTATATGTCAAGATCGCGATCTTCTAAAGATCTTTGGGCGGGCATCCGCTACTCGAAGAGTCTTGATGAGTTAGCCGAGAGGCGATGTGCGCATGACATCACAAAGCGGGGGGGTTAAATATTTTTTCGATCAACGTCTTTATATGCCAACTTACTGGATGGATAACTAAACTTTTTTTTCTTACAGTCAACTCACTGAACTTTACTTTTCTAACACAAAATTAAAAAAATCGTTAAAAGCTTTGACTTTAACGGAAAATGACAGCTAAGCAACTGAGTTGTCCATTACAAAGCCGATATGGCGTCCTTGTGTGACGTGGTAGTGATTATGTGGATTTGGAGGAAAAATTTTATGAAAAATATGAAAAAAATATTTTAAAGTATAATATAAATTTAAAAAGTGTGCCAAAAAATAAGAAAATAAATAAAAATATATATTTAATTATTTTTGTAATTAATATCAAATAAAATTTTATTTATAATTAAGCCATTTATAAAATATATAATCCAAAAATATGCTAATTAAAATTAAGAGGAATGTGAAATATATTTAGGGGAAAAGAGAAAATTATAATAAAATAAGAAAATTTAGCAAAAAATACATGGTAGAAATTAAAAATTGATTTTAAGAGAGAAAATTGATTTTTTAGAAATTAATAATAATTATAATTATTTAAGAAATTATAAAATTAATTTAATGTTCATCTTAAATAATTTTATAATTTCTTTATTCATCTTAAATAATTTTATAATTTACTATTTTAAGAGAAAGAAGAAGAACAATAATTTTAAAATTAATTATTGTTTATAATTTTAAAATTAATTACTATTTATAATTTTAAAATTAATTTATTGTTCATAATTTTAAAATTAATTACTTATCATAATTTTAAAATTAATTATCGCTTATAAATATTGTCTTCTAGACAATATCCACTCTCGAATAAGTCCTTATTACATTTATTGTCACACTTATTTAAATGAATAGTGAGGACTACTAATGTTATCTTACGGACCATCACTCAAGTTCTCCGATTAGTCGCTTACGTTCTCATTTCTGAAGAGAACAATGAAAGCAAAAGGGTGAGCTCAACTAGCCCGTAAAAAAATATTATGACTAAGACAATGCGAGAATAAATTATCATTAGTCTTCAACAATGTTAAAGCGATAAAATCTGATAGACATCATGTTTAAGCTGCGGTGAACGAGCAATCCATTAAAAGAGTCAAGTAGAGAATAAAATCTACTATCTTTTATGATTTAAAAGGTTTTTCATCACTTTTATCATTTGGGACTCGAACAATAAATAATCCACATCATCGAATCACCCCCGCTCACGCCTGAGGATATTCTTTAGTATCATGACCACAATTATCCATGCACTACGGGCCAAGGACATTCGTGTATTCATCAATGGTCATGATCATGCCAACAACTGTCCATCAATGCACTACGGGCCAATGAGGACTTTTATCACATCATTTGTAACATTACGGTCATGATTATACCGAATAATCCATGGTCATAATCATACAAAGTCCATCTATACACTACAGGCCACATATGACTTTCAAAAAAAAATATAAACATGAGGATGATGACAATGATATAAGAATTCAATAAAACAAGTTCACGAATTAATTTATCCAGGAACTAATAACGTCCAAATTGTCAACAGGATACTTCTTTGTAGAGTAAAATTCAAGAATGCTCATAAGAATATTTTCATGAAAAGATACTGGATGAAGCGCAAATATCAAGGATATTCCACTAATTTCATGGAGTATAGAAGTCAAAACTTTAACCAACTGAGTATAATAAGGAATGTAATAACAAAAGAAATCACCAAGCATGCGGTAGACCGCACAGGCAGGTTATTCCAACAGAATAATAAAGACGGAACCGAGTCCAAACGTAAAGCACAAAGCAGGATGTTCCAAGCGAGAATATAAAAAAGAACACAGTCGAATTGTAAAGCATGCACACGAGGATGTTCCAACAGAATAATAAAGAATGGAATAACAGAAGAATTTCACCATGTATGTGGTACTTCGCATAACCAGGTTATTCCAACATAATAATAAAGAATGGAATAATAGAAGCTCTCTTCATAAAGACGAATAAAAGAAATAATACCCCTTACCTTTGAAAGAAACTGGATATAGGAGTAGTGAGGTAGCAAGCTTCTCTTCTTCTACAGATTTTCTCTCTACAATTTCTCTCTATAATAATTGCTCTATAGCTTTAGTGAATTGGTGAGAAATGAAGGAAGAATGAACTTCTATTTATAAAAAAATATAGTTTCAATAATTGCACGTTTTGGGGCTCAAAAAATTACAGTACAATACCTCCAACTTTTCCTTTATTTTTAATTTAGTCATGCAAGTATTATCAAACTTGCACCACCTCTCCTAATAGTAAATAATGTGATTCAATAGAAAATCATGTGAATCAATAGTTCTATACATGTGAAAATATAAATTACAGTATAGTACCTCCATCTATACTTCCATTTTTAACTTAGTCATGCAAGTATTATCAATCTTGCACCAACTCCCCTAATAGTAACAAGAATGTGAAACAATAGTATACACATGTGAACAAATAGTTATAATCATGTGAAATAATAGCAATTAATTGCTCATTTATCCAGTTAAATACAGATTGGTCAATATAACCTCCAGGACATCAATTATTATCGAAATAAATGTCGATTTTCACTAACACAAATAATTCCAACACAATGAAACTATTTTTATCAAAATATAAATTTTGAAGTTTGACTTTTTCCCAAAAAAGTCAACTGTTGACTTTTTGACCAAATAGTAAAACTTAGAAAAATTTTACATTTTATAGTCTATTTTTTACTAATTTTATCGTTTAGGACTCAAATATCACGTCGCGTCTCCAAATTCAACTCGAGCACAACTTCAATTTTAATAACATTCATCATTAATATTATAACTCACAATATTTATCAACCAGGTCGTTCCCAGGAAAGAGGGGGCTTTCCAATAAGGATTTCTCCCTAATGGCGTGCAATTAGGTGACCAAACCTCTCCTTAACAGAACTTCTAGACATTGTAAATATTGCAATTTAATAATATGAATAACTTTGCTAGTCTCAATTATTGATTTAATAAAATAACATATATATGCGGATGATATTTGTGACAATAATCGAATCAATAATATGAGAGATATGATGCAATAATTATTGTAGCAATAATTAAGTAAAAAACCGGTGACTTCTCACGTAAGCATCGATAATCAATACTGGTGTCTACTTATGCAACCACAGCGTACATCGTACTTTTACTACTAAAGTAGTTCAACAAGATAACAGTAAAACTTCCGTAGTTATTTTCATAAATATATTTTTGTCATTTTCTCAATCCGACAATAATTACATTTGTGGGGTCCACCAATGATTTTTCTTGTGGTTATGCGAATATTCCCTGCTAAAACGAATATTCTCCGACCAATCAAATATAATATAACAACTTGCATACATTGCAGAATTTATAAATACTACCCACAACTATAACATTATAACAAATTCATTCCATAATATTCAAAATTGATAATTATAGAAAAATCATCTTTATTCATAAAAGTTGGAGTCTTACAGATGTTATATTGTTGTGCATGTTTATATGTGTTGGGATAAAGCAGGTACATGTACAATTTTTTGAGAATTCTGTAAAACAGGAAAAATCTGGTTTCGGTTTTTACATCATCAATCGTGACGCGTCACGATCGGTGATTCTGATCGACGACGCGGCCCACGTCCACTGTGCCCCTAAACTATGCTGACTCATCTTAACGACCGAAATGACGATTTCGATCGCTAATATCGATTGTAGATAGATCGGTCGCTGACGTGCATTCTAGCGACCAGATTTTATCGACGACCTTTATCGTGATCATGATCGGTCATGAGATGATCATCAACGATCGCATTCGGTTCTTCGATAAGCGATCGTAGATAGCCTTTTTTCTTGTAGTGGTTCAACATGATAGATTTACCAATGTATATTCCTTTGTTCAGGACAAGAAAAAAATCACTTTAAGTCCTATGTCACCACAACAGGTGCATGAGGACCAAATTAATCAGCAATAAAATCATGTACAAAGAAAAGAGAGTGAAGAGGAAAAAAATAAGAGAGAAAAAGAAAGATGAGAGAAAAATAAATATATTGGCAAAAATGAGTGATGTGCGAAGAGTTTTGATTTCTAAACTGTCGATGATTTTACTTCGGTATAAAGAGACGCTTTTTACTAACGCTAATGATTCTTTGTCTAGTGTTGTATCATCTCATTTGCAAAAATTCAAATATGTATTTCCCAAGGAGCTTCCTCAAGGACTATTATCGATTCAGGGAATAGAACATCAAATTTACTTTGTTCTCGGTGCAACTATTCCAAACCGTCTGGTTTATGGAGTAATTTAGAAGAGACGAAGGAGTTATAAAGACAAATTGACGAACTAATGAAAAAAAGATTCATAAAAAAAAGTATGAGTCTGTGTGCAGTTCCGATGATTTTAGTGTCTAAAAAGGATGAAGTGGGCATTACATTACAGGACCAAAACTTATGTATAAATAAGACATTTGTTCATGGTGCAGAATAAAATTGAAAATGAAAAAACAATCAAAATATCAAAAGTTTGTAATGCTAAAAAGTCACTACACATCTATATATATATATATATATATATATATATATATATATATATAAATAAAGAAAAAAGTGGAAAGATTGGCAAAATAGGAACTAAACCACATGGATTGGAGTAAGAATAAAAATAAATATACAATGTATTTGATTTATGAATTTAAAAAGTCATTGTAATTTTTTTTAAAACCTTGAGTACTTGATGAGTCACCAATCTTTATATTTTATAATATATTAGAATAATGATGATAAGATATTTTTTGTGGGGGTTCTTTAATTAATGGAGTAAACGCAGGAATCATGAAGTCAGGTGACTCACACAAAAAATTGAGCAAAAACACTTTTTGGAAATCTCACCAGGAATGTCGAAAATCCAAAAAAAAAATTGAGCTTTTTAAAAATATATATTTTTAAAATATCGAATTATCAGAGTTGAATTGTTGAGTCGACTCAAGATCAATCAAAACAATTCCGTATTTGCATTTTTATATTTTGATATTGATGTATATCTAATTAGTGCAATTCACATTATCCTTCAATATTTTATTGAATTATTTAAATATATATGCCTGTTAAAAATTATATTTAAAAAATTACTCCATCCGTCCTATGATAAAAGTCTTTATTATTATTTTGGGTAGTCCCATGTTAAATGTCTATTTTTTTTAATAACCAAACTTTTACACATATTTTTCTATTATACCCATAGCATTAAATATCTCATACTTTTCTTATTTTAATTCTCTCTCCATATTTAATGATATTATTATAGGCAATTTTATCATTTTATTCATCTTCTTAATATGCGTAAAAAGTTCACCAACATTTTTATTCTGGAACAGTGGGAGTACAAGCTAAAAACATTCCAACAGTCCCCCTAAATTAATGAAAAGATTAACCATTAATTAATTAAATAGATTGTGGGAGGCCATGTGGGAACCGTACATCCCATCATTTATCTCCCAACCCACTGCACGTACGTGTGCACCATTATGGCATTATTGGTGTCCTATATGATATGATTATATATTTTAATTATTTGTGATAACAATTCAAAATAATATAGTTATTAAAATATATAATAAAAATAAGTTTGTGTTAACAATATATTAATTGTGACTGGTTGTTATAACTACAATGAAGTTATCATCTGTATAAATACTTACTCCCTCCTTGCCGAATAAGATAAATATTGATTTTCAAAATTCAATTTAAAATATTTTAAAATTTAAAATTGATATATTTATTTAAATTTTGAAAATAATAAATTTATATAGCTAGAAGTATTTTAGGTAATTTATGATATTTATAATTGTATTGATATAAATAACATTAATTAATTCATGTCGATTTTAAATTTAAAAATATTTGAAATCGATTTTGATAATTTAGAGCGAAAAATAGTATTAAGAGTTATTTAAAAATAGTATTTAAATCAATGACAATATTTTAGTATCACTTATATTTTAAGCGATACTTATTATCCTAAAAATAAAAAAAAATAAAAGTATTTATAGTGACTAATTCAAAGGATAAAACATAAAAAGAAATGAATGATCAATCAATCTTCTGTTTGTGTTCAATATTCTCAATCTTCTGTTTGTGACATTAAATCAATCCCATCTAGTGTATTTTATAACAAAGTTAATTTCTAATTAGTTTACACTAAACTTGATCACTTTTCTTCTTCTTTTTTTTTGAATGTTATAATTTATTATAATAATTTATCTTAACTTAGGGAGATCTGCATAGGAGAGAGGATAACTTACTGTCTTCGATCTACAACGCGCGTTGCTGCCTTTTGAACTTTCTTTATAACTTGTTCTTAACAAGATTCGAATCATCAATCTCTATATCGATAGAAGTGAGTAGTACAAAATGACATTTATATAAATAAAATTGATTACATATGTATGTTTTGTTTATTTATTAAATATTTTAGACTTAAAAGCCAAAAATACAGATTTTTTTTAATTGGTCAAATACATCATGACATGGAGAAAATCTTCCCCACACATATA
This sequence comes from Panax quinquefolius, assembly GCA_020205615.1. Classification (NCBI taxonomy): domain Eukaryota; kingdom Viridiplantae; phylum Streptophyta; class Magnoliopsida; order Apiales; family Araliaceae; genus Panax; species Panax quinquefolius. The sequence goes on from CM035159.1 coordinate 95,943,195, forward strand.
CATAACAAAAGTGATAAAAATAAGAAAATCATGCATGCTGTTTGTATATATTTTGTCTGTTATACTGCAGGCCTGTATATGTACTGTAATTAGGACAGTTACTAACTTTACACCTTTTAAAGGAGGTTTACTCTGTTTTAGTCTCCCAATTTATAGCGTCAAATATAAAGTCATGGAAAATCCAAATCATTCGTTGACAACTAAAAGCTTTCATTCACAATTAAGTATCAAAATAACATTAGGTAATTAGACAAATATTATTTAGTATTGGTTCATCTAACGGTATTTGAAGTGTTTGGAAGTTTCAAACGTAATTGAGAATATTATTCGTTTACATGTAATCTATTTTTAAACGTAATTTATTTAATTCATAAATGTTATATTTAGAATCCAAATATAATGCTTCAAAAGTGGTACGATGCGTTTAGATCTCCAAACGCTAGTGTTGTAAACGCTCTAAACGCAATTAACAGAACATACCAATACTTTTTTTTTGTTTATACAATCATGTTGGGATTGACTCATACTTCAACGGATTTGTTGAATGGCCACTACGATAGGATAGCCGAGGGTCTCGCTCCCTGATGATTGGGCTTGGAAATTTATTAGTAGTCCGGTCTTGGGTTTTACTAATGTATTGGGTATCATGTGTTTGGACTCATGTTATAGCAGGTAGGGTTGTATAGTTACTATAAAAATATTGTTTGGTATGTGGATCATTGTAGTGTGTGAGGCATTTAATGAATACATCAAACAAGCATTACTATCCAAATTGGTGAACCTTGATATATTATGACGCCCCCAAAATAGGTATACAACACCCATTCTGAGTCGCCAAATACATGGTACAGAAAGCAAACTATAACTTCAATAATACAAATGTAGGTGTAAAATCGACAACAAATCTTTGTGAGTTTAAATACAAATATTGTCTTCTAGATAATATCAACACTCAAATAAGTCCTCATTACAATTATTCATACACTATTTTACGAAATAGTGAGGAATTTGCTAAAACATCTTTCTAGAACCATCACTCCATACGCCAGGCTCGATCCTGCTATGTTCTCACCTCCTGAGAAGAAAAATAGAACAAAAAGGAAAAGGGTGAGCTCAACTAGCCTAGTAAAGAATATTATGACTAAGATAATATACAACAAATTATCATTAGTCTTGATAGGAAAAATCGATAGAATATAATGAGACAACAAGTTTTAGATCAACAAATACAAATGAAACAACAATCCATTAGAAGAGTCACGTAGAGAATGAATTCTACTATCTTCTAAGATTTAAAAGTCCATCATTAATATTTTATCCCTGTAACATCAATCAATATACATCTTTAATTAAATATTCATCTTTGCACTACAGGCCAAAGATATTCATTTATATCACCAGTCGGTCATGTTCATCTCAACACCTGTTCATCTTTGTACTACGGGCCAAAGATATTCATCAGTTAATCATTCATCTTTGCACTACATGTCAAAGATATTCAATAATATCATTATTAAGGACTGAGGATGATGAAAAATATTTTAGAGAACGAATCCAGTGAGACAGAAGGACAAATATTAGGGATCCGTGTTACAGTTTATCCAAGATCACTAATACTTCATAATAATCAATTGTGAAGAATAATTCAAAAATAGCGATCAAAACATGAATACAATCAAAGATAGTAGCCAAAATAGACATCTTGGACAAAAAGGAAAATTTTTATTTTTTAATTGAATAGTGTCGTATTGCGTGAATAGTCTTAGTATCGTGAATAGTCTTAGTATATGTGAATAGTAACCTACGACATAAAAAGTTCTAAATTTGATTAAAAAGTTCACCAATATTTCGGCATAATGATATTGAAGAAAATAATATCATTTAAGAAAAAAATAGCATCCCTTACCTCAAAATAACGGTACTTCTGATCGGAATATCGGATATAAAGTAGAAGGAAGCTTTATCTTAGAACAACAACTCTCAAAGTATATAAATACTCACAAAAATAAACGATAATCAGAGAGAGAAAGAAAACTTGTTTACGGTATGATTTTCAATTCTAACCTAAGCGCCTATTTAGGAAAATCTTTAGAAGCGTCGTAGGAGACTAAAATAATAAAATATTATTTTCTTTTTCTTCTTCCATGCCAACCTTCACCAACCAAGCCACCAGCAACCATCTAGGAAGAAAATTCAGCAGCCCACATGTTTATAACATAAGTGGGTCCCAACCATAATTTAATAAAAATTATTTTATTTTTTAAAACTTCAATAATTCATAGAAAATAGCTCATTTATTAGAAAAATACGAATTTTATCTCCATTCTGCCTGAAATCGAATTCTCTACAACTTTGTAGCTTTGAGTTTTTCCAAATTCCAAATAGAAAATATCTGAAATCCACAAACAGGTGATTTTTAATTCTTCCATTCTGACAAAATACTGATAAAACACCTTAACATTAATTCCTTCATTTATAACCACATAAATAAATTCATCATTTATATTCATATCAAATAAATATTTTCTTATCATATAAATCAATAATTAATTATTCACAAATAATATTACATAATCACAATTATGAATGACAGGTAGTTCCCGAGGAAAAGGGGCTTTCAATAAGGATTTCTCCTTCTTGGCGCGCATGATTAGGTGACCAAACCTCTCCTTGTGTAACGAGACTTTCTAGACATTGCCAATAATGCTTATCTAATAATATTATTCAAATAATATGAATTATTGATCTGATAATGGGAAATACTGTGTAGTGACAATTATTGAAATAACAATAATATAAACTATCAACGCAACAATTATTGAATCAATAAAATAAAATATTGAACAATAACTACTGTAACAATTATTGAGTAGTGCCTTCTTACGTACAAATCAATAATTCAACAATATTAATGTAATGCAATCTGAGTGTCTGCTCTTTGTGCCACCACGCGTATTCACGTATTTTAACCACGGGTAATTCAGCGGTGTTACTTGGTAACAACTACGTCGTTATTTATAAAAACTCAAACTTTGTCGCTTTCTTCATCCGATAGTTATACAATTATGGAGCCCACAATTGACTGCGCCATCGTACGGATATTTCCGACAAAAAGAATATTCTACGACCAAACGAATATTCCCCGACAGAATGAATATTTTATAACCACTTGCTTATTTTGCAAAATTTGCACATTTCACCTATAACTAAAGCATTATATCAAATTAATACCTTATTAATTTAGAATAATGAATAGTGGAAAATTCAATTTTACTTATAATAAGTTGGGGTCTTACAACCTCCCCTCCTTATAAAATTTCGTCATCGAAATTGGCGTCGTATACACAGTGTTTTTGAAAGGTGAGGTACCTCACTTTCATTTCGATTTCAACTCCCGGTTATTTCCTCGATAGCATGGTTCCTCCACAAAACCTTAACTTGTGGTATAACCTTTGAGTGCGTGGGACATGCTCTTTCCTATCTAAGATCTTAACGGTACCTCCTCGTCACGTTAAATCTTGGACTATCTCGTCTGGTTCTTGCGATAATGTGGTTCGGGTCTTTTACATATTCTGAAGCATAGATATGTGGAAAACATTGTGAACACGAGACATACTTGGAGGTAACGCGAGTCTATAGGCCACATTTCCTATTCGGTCAAGAATCTCAAATGGACCAACAAACATTGGATTGAGCTTTTCTCTCTTTCCAAATCTTGTAACTCCCTTCCATGGAGCAATATGTAATAATACATGATCCCCAATATTAAATTCCATGTCCTTTCGATTAAGATCAACATAACTCTTTTGTCGATCTTGTGAGGTTTGAATACGTTGTCGAATCATTTAGATCTTTTCTGTAGTCATGCGTACTAATTCTGGTCCCAACAACGTTGCTTCTCCCACCTCGTCGACATCTTTGGAGAAGCGACACTTTCATCCATACAACACCTCGAACGGAGCCATGCCTATACTTGCTTGATAACTGTTGTTGTAGGAGAATTCCACCAGTGGCAAGTACTTTTCCCAACTTCCTTTGAAATCTAGGACAAAGAGTCTTTATAGATCTTCAAGGGTTTGAATAGTCCTTTCTGATTGCCCGTCTGTTTGAGGATGGTATGCTGAACTAAATCGTAAATCTGTGCCCATAGCTTTCTATAGGCTAACCCAAAATCTTGAAGTGAATCTTGGGTCACGATCCGAAACTATGGATACTGACATGCCATGTAATCTCACAATCTCATTCACGTACATCTGAGCAAGGCGTTGAGGAATAAGTCTCACGTATAGGAAAGAAATAAGCGAGACTTGGTTAATCTATCAACAATAACCCAAATCGCATCTATGCCTTGAGAAATTTTGGGAAGACCAATGCTTGAAATCCATGGTAATGTGTTCCCACTTCCATTTAGGAATCTCAAGTGGTTCTGATGGACCTTTTGGCACTTGATGCTCGCCTTTACTGCGTTAACAAGTTAAACACCTCGAGATAAACTCCGCGATCTCTCTCTTCATATTATTCCACCAAAATGTATGTCGAATATCATGATACATTTTGGTACTCCCAAGATGGATTGCAAATGGGGTGTTGTGTGTCTCCATCATGATTCTATGCTTCAAGTCAAAATCGTTAGGAACGCAAAGTCTAGAGTTGACTCGAAGTATTCCTTCTTCATCGATTCTTGCTTCTGGAATAGCTCCTTCTTGCACTTTCTTCTTCATACGCATCGCCCCATTGGTAAAGTAGCTTGAAAGCGACTTTAACTTTATCGATTAAAGTTGGTTCTACTCGTATATTCACCATCATCATGTGGGTCCATAGAGTCTTTAATTCTACATCCATCCTTTGCAAGTCATACAAAATGGGCCTTTGCGTTGACAATATAGCACTCGTACTCGCATATGATCTTCTACTCAATATGTCAGCTACTACGTTCGCTTTTTCAGGATGATATTAAATAGTGTGATCGTAATCTTTCAACAACTCAAGCCAACGTCGTTGCCGCATGTTGAGTTCTTTTTGGGTGAAGAAATATTATAGGCTTTTATGATCCGTATAGATCTCCACTTTCTCCCCATACAAGTAGTGTCTCCATATCTTCAACGCGAATACGACTGCTGCCAACTCCAGATCATGAGTAGGATAATTCCTCTCATATTCTTTGAGTTGTCGTGAGGCATAGGCTATGACTTTCCCATGTTGCATGAGAACACATCCTAACCCTTTTGCTTGAAGCATCATTTGTAGATAACAAATCCATCCGAACCACGGATGGTATTGCGAAACAGTGCGAAATGAGTCTCCTCTTGAGCTCTTGGAAACTCTTCTCGCATTCCTCGCTCCATACAATTTAGTATCTTTAAAGTCAATTTGAGTTAGCAGAGTAGCGATTCGAGAAAATCCTTCCATGAATCTCCGATAATAATAACCATTTAAGCCGAGAAAAGCTGCGTACTTGATCACCGACTTGGTTGCTCTAACTTTGTATTGCTTGATCTTCGTGGTCAGCGGATACTCCATGTTTTGACACCACGTGCCCAAGGAATGCTACTTCCTCAAGCGAACTCGCATTTCTTGACTTGGCATAAAGCTTGTTTTCACGAAGCCTTTCAAGAATCGATTTCAAATGGTGCTCATGATCTTCACGGCTTTTGGAATAGATGAGGATGTCATCAATAAAGACAACAACGAAGCGATCAAATATTCCTTGAATACTCGGTTCATCATATCCATGAAAGCGGTGGAGCATTAGTCGATCAAAAGACATGACTAAGAATTCATAATGCCCGTCTTAGAGTTACGAAGGCAGTCTTTAGAATATCCTCAGTTTTAATCTTCTGCTGATGGTATCTAGAATGAAGGTCGATCTTTGAAAAGAATTGTGCTCCTTGTAATTGGTCAAACAGGTCATCAATGCGAGGTAGCGGATACCTATTCTTGATGGTGACATGGTTTAATTCTCGGTAGTCAATACAAAGTCGCATACTCCCGTCTTTCTTCTTTCTGAATAAAAGCAGGAGCACCCCGAGGAGATGTACTTAGGACGAATGAAATCGATGTCTAATAATTCTGTAGTTGGACTTTTAACTCACGAAGTTCAATAGGAGCCATTCGATATGGGGTTTTAGAAATGGGTTTTGTGCGGTTCAAGGTCGATAAAGAATTCAACATCACGTTACGGGGGGTAGACCAGGAAGTTCTTGAAATACATCAGGAAATTCTCTAACAACAGAAATATTATCCAAATCTGACTTGTCTTTATTCAAATCCATAACGTGGGCTAAGAAAGCTTGACATCTGTTTTTCAATAATCGAATAGCTTTATGGCTTGATATGACAGTGTCTGATTTTAGTGGTTTAGTTATTTGAATTTGTATGATAGGTTGGTTAGGAATATGAAAACTAACAACCTTACGAAAACAATCAATTTTGGCATGATGAGTGGTTAACCAATCAATTCCTAAAATCACATCAAAAGTAAGTATCTTTAAAGAAATAAGATCAACAGGTAATGTGATTGTGCCAACTTGGATCAAGCAAGATTTATAAACGGTAGATGTAACGAAGGTTTAACCCAACGGAGTTTCAACAGATAAGTCAAAGTTCAATTTCTCCGGAGCTAAGTTTAAACGTTGAGCACAAGCAGGAGAGATAAAAGAATGGGTAGAACCGGTATCTAGTAAGGTATAAACTTCACAAGAGTTCAAGATTAGCTTACCTGTGATCACCTCGTTTGGGTTCCTCACGTTTTGGCCAGTTACGACAAATGCTCTTCCAGGAACCGCTGATTTTGACTTATTTGTGGCGGCCCTTGGAGTCACCATCCCCGCTGAACTTGGTTTCGCTATAGTACAATCTCGAGCGATATGTCATTCCTTTCCACAATTATAACATACCTTGGATTGTTGTGGGCAGTTTGGGCTGATATGTCCCTCTTTCCCGTATTTGTAACATCTAACTGGCGGTCGTTCTCTTCCCTAGAATTTGTTGTTGGTCTTTGATCTTCTTCTTGCTGATGTCTTCCGTCATTGTTGAATCTCCTCTTTCGAAATTTCCACTTGACTCACCTCTCTCTCCTATTATCATGGCCACGATTACCACCCAGAGTGGTTACCGCCTTTGTCAAGTATTTTTCCCTCATCATTTGGTTATCATCGCTTACGATAAGCTTCTTTGTCCACCAGTATGACCACAGTTGTGGTCCCTCGGTTGAGTATACTTATTATCTCTCTCTAATAATTGAGCCCGGTTGACAACATCCGAATCTGAGAAAAATTTATGAGAGATAAGGTATTGGCCGAATCTCGGGTTTTAGACCCCTCAAAACATCGCGTCATCGTTCCTCATTCTCTACCAAATGAGGTGCTGAACACTGGATAACTCATGAACTTCGCCTCGTCTTTGAGACACCATCATGTTATTTTGTTTCGATCTAATAAACTCTACCTCCTTCGTATAGCGAATACTTTCGGGAAAGTACTTGTCATTGAAAAGTTCTGAAATCTTTCCCCAAGACATGTTGAGTGCAATTTGGTGGGTAGTGCGCTTCCTGATTCCCACCGATGTAATCCGCTTCACCATGGAACATAAAGGTGGCGAATGGAACCTTCTATTCCTCAGTGCATCCCAAGACATCGAATATCTTGGTAATTTGTTTGACCCACGTTTCCGCCTTAATCGGATCGGGCTTTCCCCATAAATCTGGTGGTCCCAACTCCTTGAACTGCTTAGCTGTGACAGACTACGCGTTGCCATCATTTCCACCCGTATTTTGTACACGAGTCTCCTAAATCGATTTTGCATGAAGCTGCAAAAAGCTCCTAAACATTCCATCGTTCATCGTTTGCTCGGTAGTGTTGTTTAGGGAGGAATATTGCTTTCTTGTTTGCGTTCTCGTGATTTGTGACTAAAGGTTGTTCCACGGTCTCATACACTCCATTGTTAACGTTCTCGTGACCATTCTTAAAATCTTGCCATAAAACAAGGGTTAATTAAACAAATTAACATATCCCATAATATCCATATATTATGAATGACCAACAAATAAGCTTATTAGATAGGACACACTAGCGAAGGATTTACTCATCTCTCCCTCCTAGTTCTATTCCCGATCTTCGCCGGAGACCATATCCTAAGCTTTGATACCATTTGTGGCGCCCCCAAAATAGGTATCTGACACCCATTACGAGTCGCCAAATACATGGTACGTGAAAGCAAACTATAACTTCAATAATACAAATGTGTAAAATACGATAACACATACTGTGAGTTTAAATACAAATATTATCTTCTATACAATATCAACATTCAAATAAGTCCTCATTATAATTATTCATACACTATTTTATAGAAATAGTGAGGACTGCTAAAACATCTTTCTAGAACTATCACTCCATACCCCGACTCGATCCTGCTATGTTCTCACCTCCTAAGAAGAAAAATGGAACAAAAAGGAAAAGGGTGAGCTCAACTAGCCCAGTAAAGAATATTATGACTAAGATAATATACAACAAATTATCATTAGTCTTCAACAGGGAAAAATCTGATAGAATATAATAGAAAACAAGTTTTAGATCAACAAATGCAGCGGAAACAACAATCCATTAGAAGAGTCACGTAGAGAATGAATTCTACTATCTTCTAAGATTTAAAAGTCTATCATCAATATTTTATCCCTGTAACATCAATCAATATACATCTTTAATTAAATATGCATCTTTGCACTACAGGCCAAAGATATTCATTTATATCACCAGTCGGTCATGTTCATCTCAACACCTGTTCATCTTTGCACTACGGGTCAAAGATATTCATCAGTTAATCATTCATCTTTGCACTACAAGCCAAAGATATTCAGTAATATCATCATTTAAGACTAAGGATGATGAAAAATATTTTAAAGAAAACGAATCCAGTGAGACAGAAGGACAAATATTAGGGATTCGTATAACAGTTTATCCAAGATCAATAATACTTCATAATAACCAATTGTGAAGCAGAATTCAAAAATAACGATCAAAACATGGATACAATCAAAGATAGTAGCAAAAATAGACATCTTGGACAAAAAGGAAAAAAATTATTTTTCGGTGAATAGTGCCGTATACGTGAATAGTAACCCCGACACAAAAAGTTCTAAATTTGATTAAAAATTTCACCAATATTTCGACATAATGATATTGAAGAAAATAATATCATTTAAGAAGAAAATAACATCCCTTACCTCAAAATAACGGTACTTCTGATCGGAATATCGGATATAAATCCGAAGAAAGCTTGTACCGAACAGCAACTCTCAAAGTATATAAATACTCACAAAAATACACTCGATAAGCTAGAGAGAAAGAAAACTTGTTTCTGGTGTGATTTTCAATTCTAACCTAAGCGTCTATTTATAGGAAAATCTTTAGAAATACATGTAGGAGACTAAAATAATAAAATATTATTTTCTTTTTCTTCTTCCACGCCAACCTTCACCAACCAAGCCACCAGCAGCCATCTAGGAAGAAAATTCAGCAGCCCACATGTTTATAACATAAGTGGGTCTCACCCATAATTTAATAAAAATTATTTTATTTTCTGAAATTTCAATAATTCATAGAAAATAGCCCGTTTATCAGAAAATACGAATTTTATGTCCATTCTGCCTGAAATCGAATTCTCTACAACTTTTTAGCTTTGAGTTTTTCCAAATTCCAAATAGAAAATATCCGAAATCCACAAACGGATGATTTTTAATTCCTTCTTACAAAATACTGATAAACACCTCAGTATTAATTCCTTCATTTATAATCACATAAATAAATCCATCATTTATATCCACATCAAATAAATATTTTTTTATCATATAAATCAATAATTAATTATTCACAAATAATATTACAGAATCACAATTATGACAACTAGGCCGTTCCCAAGAAAGAAGGGGTTTTCCAATAAGGATTTCTCCTTATTGGCGCGCAATTAGGTGACCAAACCTCTCCTTGACAGAACTTTCTAGACATTGCCAATAATGCTTATCTAATAATATTATTCAAATAATATGAATTATTGATCTGATAATGAGAAATATTGTTCAGTGACAATTATTAAAACAACAATAATGTGACGCCCCTAAAATAGGTATACATCACCCATTCTGGTTGTCAATACATGGTACAGAAACAACTACAACTTTATTATTAGAACAGTAAAACTGTGAGTTTGAATACAAATATTATCTTCTAGACAATATCTATACTCAAATAAATCCTCATCACATTTATTGATACATTATTTTACATAAATGGTGAGGACTATTAAACAACTCTCTCTAGAACCTTCATTCCATACCACAGGCACTCAGTACTCGCTATATTCTCGTATCCACGAGAAGAAAAATGGAACAAAAAGGAAAGGGTGAGCTCAACTAGCCCAATAAAGAATATTATGACTAAGATAATATACAACAAATTATCATTAGTCTTCAACAGGAAAAAATCTAATAGAATACAATAGACAACAAGTTTTAAATCAATATTCGCATGAAATAATAATTCATTAGAAGAGTTAAGTAGAGAATGCAAACTACTATCTTCTATGTATGAATTTAAAAGTTCATCGTCTATTTTTATCCCCGTAACATCAATCAATATACATCCGGAATCAAATATTCATCTTTTACTTCTGAGCCAAAGATATTCATCGATTAGTCATGTTCATCTAAACACTGCTCATCTTTGCACTACACAGCCAAAGATATTCATCAGAAATCATTCATCTTTGCACTACAGGCCAAAGATATTCAATAATATCATCATTTAAGACTGAGGATGATGAAAAATATTTTTAAAGAAACGAATCCAGTGAAACAAAATGACAAGGATTAAGGATTAAAGATTCGTACTTTGTTTTATCCATGTCCAAAAATACCTCAAAAATAATCATAGTGGTGTAAAATTCAAGAATGATCAAAACATGGATACAATCAAAGCTAGTATCCACAATAGATATTTTGGACGAAAAGGAAAATTTTCATTTTTCGATGAATAGTGCCGTATTCGTGAATAGTACCGTATACGTGAATAGTGCCGTATACGTGAATAGTAACTCCGACACCAAAAGTTCCAAATTTGATAAAAACTTCAGATCAATATTTCAGCATAATGATATTGAAGAAATAATATCATTACGAAAAAAAAAATATCCCTTACCTCGAAAGATCAAGTACTTTCAATTAAAACCAGGATATAAAGGCTATGACTTGAACTTGCACCAGAGTATAGCAATACTCAAAATATACTCAAAATACTACGCAAGAATAAGCTCGATAATATAGAGAGAGAAAATTTCAGTTTCTGGTGTGATTTTCAATTCTAACCTAAGCACCCTATTTATAGGAAAATGCTTAGAACACCAAAGCAGAAAATGTTGTACCAAAATGTATGTCGAAGATCACGATACATTTTGGTACTTCCAGGATGGATTGCAAACGGTGTATTGTGTGCCTCCATCATGATCTTGTACTTCAAATCAGAGTCGTTAGGAACACAAAGTCTAGAGTGGACTCGAAGTATTCCTTCTTCATCGATTCTTGCTTCTGGAATAGCACCTTCTTGTACTTTCTTCTTCATATGCATCACTCCAAGGTACGTGGCTTGAGCAACTTTAACTTTTTGATTAAAAGTCGGTTCACGCGTATACTTGACATCATCGCATGGGTCCCCGGAGTCTTGAATTCTATCTTCATCTTTTGTAAATCACACAAAATGGGCCTTTGTGTTGACAACATCGCACTCGTTCCCGCATATGATCTTCTACTCAACGCGTCAGCTACCACGTTCGCTTTTCCAGGATGGTATTGAATGGTGTGGTCGTAATCTTTCAACAGCTCGAGTCAACGTCATTGTCACATGTTGAGTTCCTTTTGGGTGAAGAAATATTTGAGGCTTTTATGGTCTAAATATATCTCCACTTTCTCCCCATATAGATAGTGCCTCCAGATCTTTAGAGCGAAAACGACTGCTGCCAACTCTAGATCATGAGTAGGATAATTCTTCTTATATTCTTTAAGTTGTCGCGAGGCATAGGCTATGACTTTCCCATGTTGCATGAGAACAAATCCTAACTCTTTGCCTGAAGCGTCGCTGTAGATAACAAATCCATCCGAACCAGATGGTATTGTCAGAACAGGTGCTGAAATGAGTCTCCTCTTGAGCTCTTGAAAACTCTTCTCGCATTCCTCGCTCCATATGAATTTTGTATCTTTCTGAGTCAGCTGAGTTAACGGAGTAGCAATTCGAGAAAATTCTTCCACGAATCTCCGATAATAACCAGCTAAGCCCAGAAATCTACGTACTTCGGTCACCATCTTCGGTTGCTCCCAACTTTGTATTGCTTCAATCTTCGTCGGGTCAACAGATACTCCATGTTTTGACACTACGTGCCCAAGGAATGCTACTTCCTCAAGCCAGAACTCGCATTTCTTCAACTTGGCATACAACTTATTTTCACGAAGCCTTTAGAGTACAAGCTTCAAATGGTGCTCATGATCTTCACGACTTTTGGAATATATGAGGATGTCATCAATAAAGACAACAACGAACTGATCCAAATATTCCTTGAATACTCGGTTTATCATATCCATGAATCTTGAGGAGCATTAGTCAATCGAAAGACATGACTAAAATTCATAATGCCGTCCGCATCAGAGTTAAAAGCGGTCTTGAGAATATCCTCACTCTAATCTTGTTGATGATATCCGAATGAAGATCGATCTTGAAAAGAATTGTGCTCCTTGCAACTGGTCAAACAGGTCATCAATGCGAGGTAGCAGATACCTATTCTTGATGGTGACATGGTTCAATTCCCGGTAGTTAATACAAAGTCGCATACTCCCGTCTTTCTTCTTTACAAATAAAACAGGAGCACCCCAAGGAGATGTACTAGGACGAATGAAACCGATGTCCAACAACTCCTGTAGTTGGACCTTTAACTCCTGAAGTTCAATAAAAGCCATTTGATATAGGGTTTTAGAAATGGGCTTTGTACCAGGTTCAAGGTCAATAAAGAATTCAACTTCATGTTTTGGGGGTAGGCCGAGAAGTTCTTCAGGAAATTCACTAACAACAGAAATTTTATTCAAATCTGACGTGTCTTTATTCAAATCCATAACATGGGCTAAGAAAGCTTGACATCCATTTTTCAATAAACGAATGACTTTATGGCTTGATATGATAGTGATTGATTTTAGTGGTTTAGTTGCTTGAATTAGCATAACAGGTTGGTTAGGAATATGAAAACTAACAACCTTACGAAAACAATCAATTTTGGCATGATGAGTAGTTAATCAATCAATCCCTAAAATCACATCAAAAGCAAGTATCTTTAAAGAGATAAGGTCCACAGGTAATGTGATGGTGCCAATTTGGATCAAACAAGATTTATAAACAGTGGATGTAATGAAAGTTTCTCCTAACGGAGTCTCCACAGATAAGTTAAAGTCTAATTTCTCCGGAGTTAAGTTTAAACGTTGATCGCTGGCGGAGAGATAAATGAATGGGTAGCACGGTATCTAGTAAGGTATAAACTTCGCAAGAATTTATGATTAGCTTACCCGTGATCACCTCGTTTGGGTTCCTCGCATTTTGACCGGTCACAACAAACGCTCTTCCGAGAGGCAGATTGACTTTGACTTTTACGGGACAACCTTTTGAGTCACCATCCCATTTGGACTTGGTTTTGCTATCGCATAATCTCGAAGCGATATGTCCTTCCTTTCCACAATTATAACATACCTTAAAGCTGTTGTGGGCGGTTTGGGGTGATATGTCCCCGATTTTTTGCATTTATAGCATATCTGACGGTGGTCGTTCTCATTATCATTATTCTTTGGTCTTTGGCGTCTTCGCATTGTCATTGTTATACCTTCTCTTTTTAAAATCTCCTCCAAACTCGCTTCTTCTATTCTCATAGCCATGATTACCACCTGTGTGGTTACCGCTTTTGTCCGTATTTTTCTTTCTCCGCTGGTTATCGTTGTTCTGATGACTGTTGTCACCGGTATGACCCTGGTTGTGGTCCCTCGGTTGAACGTACTCGTTATCTCGCTCTAATAATTGAGCCCTGTTGACAACATCTGAATATAGAGAAAATTAATGAGAAATGAGATACTGATGTATGTCGGGTTTCAAACCTCTCAGAAACATCCGCATCATACGTTCTTCATTCTCCACCAGATGAGGTGCAAACCTGGATAACTCTGCGAACTTCGCCTCGTACTGGGACACCGTCATGTTGTTCTGCTCCAGTCTAATAAACTCTACCTCCTTCATATGATGAATAATTTCAGGAAAGTAATTGTCATTGAACAATTTCTAAAACGTTTGCCAAGACATGTTGAGTGCGGGTAGATGGGTGCACTTCACAGATTCCCACCAGTAATCTGCCTCGTTACGGAACATAAAGGTGGCGAATGGAACCTTCTGTTCCTCCGTACATCCCAAGACGTCGAATATCTTGGTAATTTGCTTGACCACGTCTCGCGCCTTAATCGGATCCGATTTTCCTGAATTACGGTGGTCCCAACTCTTTGAAGCGCTGTTTGTGACAAACCGTGCGTTCTGCTATCATTTCCACTTGTGTATTTTGTACACAAATCTTCTTAAATCGATTTTGCATGAAGCTGCAAAGATTCTAAACATTCCATCGTTCATCGTCGTCGGTGGTGTTGTTTCTGGAAGGAACATTGATGACTGTTGTATATTTTCCTCATTGGTGGGTAAAAGGTGTCTCCACGGTCTCATTTACTCCATCATTAACATTCTCGGTTGCCATTCTCAAATCTTGCTATAAAACAAGGGTTAATTGAAGAAATTAACATATCACATAATATCCTATATTACGACCGACCAACAAATAAGCTTAGGTAGGACACACTTGGCGAAGGATTTACTCGTCTCTCCTCTCCTAGTTCTATTCCAGATCTCCGCTAGAGATCATATCCCTAAGCTCGATACCAACTGTGGCGCCCCAAAATAGGTATCTGACACCCATTACGAGTCGCCAAAATACATGGTATAGAAATAACTACAACTTTATTAATCTGGTTGTCGTGAAAAAATCGACAACACATAAAGCGTGAGTTTAAAAACAAATATTATCTTCTAGAGCAATATCAACGGTCAAATAAGTCCTCATTACAATTATTGATACACTATTTTACAAAATAGTGAGGACTACTAAAATGACTTTCTAGAACCTTCATTCCATACCCCGACTAGTACTCGCTACATTCTCGCCTCCTAAGAAGAAAAATGGAACAAAAAGGAAAAGGGTGAGCTCAACTAGCCCAGTAAAAAATATTATGACTAAGATAACATAGAACAAATTATCGTTAGTCCTCAACAGGAAAAAATCTGATAGAATACAATAGACAACAAGTTTTAAATCAATATTCGCAGCGAAAATAATAATTCATTAGAAGAGTTACATAGAGAATGAAATCTACTATCTTCTATGATTTTAAAAAATTCATCGTCTATCTTTTATCCCTGTAACATCAATCAATATATATCTGGAATCAAATATTCATCTTTGCACTACAGGCCAAAGATATTTATCAGTTGGTCATGTTCATCTCAACACACACATACATCTTTGCATTATGGGCCAAAGATATTCTTAAGAAAATCAACCATCTTTGCACTACAGGCCAAAGATATTCAGTAATATCATCATTTAGGACTGAGGATGATGAAAAATATTTTAAAGAAAACGAATCCAGTGAAACAAAAGAACAAATAATAAGGATTCATACTTTAAACAGTCCAAGTTCAAAAATACTTCATAAATAATCATAGTGAAGTAAAATTCAAGAATGATCAAAACATGGATACAATCAAAGCAAGTATATAGATATTTTGGATAAAAAAACAAAAATTTAATTTTATTGTGAATAGTGCCGTATACGTGAATAATGTCGTATACATGAATAGTAACCCTGACACTAAAAGACAAGAATTTCATAAGAAAAATCTTACCAATATTCTAGCATAATGATATTAGAAGAAATAATATCATTTTTTAAAAAAAATAACATCCCTTACCTCGAAAAGACAAGATTACTTACATTTGGACTCTTTGGATATAATCTTGAAGGAACTTGCGCGATATAGAAATACTCAAAGTATCAAAATACTCACAAGAATAAACTTCGATATATAGAGAGAAGAGAGAAAACTTGGGTTTACGGTGTGATTTTCAATTCTAACCTAAGCACCCTATTTATAGGAAATTGCTTAGAACACCAAAGCAGAAAATTTAATAAAATATTAATATTAATTATTTAAATTCCTACGCCCACATTGAATAACTGAATTCAGCCATTTCAACAACCAGTGGGGCCCACCAAACATATCAAAAACGTTTTTCTTTAAAAAAAATTAAAACTTTAAAAAAACAATTATTCCAGAACTTCAGAACTTCAATAATTCATAATAAATAGCCCTTTTATCAGAAAAATTCAAATCATATGTCCATTCTATAGGAAATTTAATTCTCTACAACTTTACAGAAGAAAGTTTTTCCAAATTCCAAACAGAAATTGACCAAAATCCACATACAGACGATTTTACAGGCTATAATCAAATTTCAGTCAAGAAATGGGGTCCACAAACATGAAAAACGTGTTTTAAATATTTTTAGTAACAAAAATACTCTTCCTCCTCATTTATTCATATATCCCACATTCATTATAAAAATATCACCATTATTATATTATTAAAATATAATAATATATTTAAATGAATTATTTTATCAGAAAAAGATAAAATATTTATTTTCAACAATTGTCACATTAAAAATTTTCTCAATCTATATCTACATAAAATAAATATTTTTCTCATCATATATATTAATAATTAATTATTCACAAATAATATTACGAATCACAATCTCGACAAACCGAGGCGGTTCCGGAAAGAGGGGCTTTCAATAAGGATTTCTCCTTCTTTGGCGCACTGATTAGGTGACCAAACCTCTCATTGATGAACTTTCTAGACATTGCCAATAATGTTATCTAATAATATTATTCAAATAATATGAATTATTGCTCCGATAATGGAAAATATTGTGTAGTGACAATTATTGAAACAACAATAATATAAAATATCAACGTAGCAATTATTGAATCATTAAAATAAAATATTGAATAGTAATTACTGTAACAATTATTGAGTAGTGCCTTTTTATGTAAGAATCAATAATTGGTGCAATACCGCAGTAATCTTCTTGTATTTTAACCATAAGTATTTTAAGATTATTAGCAGTAACAACTGGCGTTATTTATAAATAACTTATACTTGTCGTTTTCTTCATCCAATCGCTTTTACGTTATGGGGCCCCTACAAGGTTTTGCTTGTCCGCACGAATATTCCCGATAGCAAGAATATTCCACAACCAAACGAATATTCCCCGACAACAATGAATATTTTATAACCACTTGCTTATTTGAAATATTTGCGCATTTTACCCATAACTAACCACATTAATCAAATCAACCCTTACTATTTCAAAATAATAAATAGAGGAAATTTAATTTCATTAATAATAAGTTGGGGTCTTACAGTAAGGGGTATTATTAATTTTCGGTATTCGATTTTAGGTATGATTTTAAAAAATAGGCTATTCGAAAACCCGAATAACCGAACATCACAATAACTCTTCAACCTAGTACTCAAAACCTTAACCACATAATCATCCGCCGCACAAGTGGAACCCCAACCACTCCTCTTCATCATCCCATAATCCTGATTCAGAGTCACTAATCCCTTCCCATCACAGGTAATCACACCTCCCCCTTCCAAACCACAAATCAAACTGTCAAAATGTCAATATACAATAAAGTTCTGTACGAATATTTTGATCGGTGGCAATGAGGTCGGATTTAACGAGACGAAAAAAGGTTTTGGAGAGAGAGTCGGCGGCGGCGGCTTGGATTGCTTGGATCTGTTGACTAGTGCACAGATTCGCCACCACGCTCCGCCAAATCGGAAAACCCTTGTCAAAAACCCTGAATTATTGTTGGCTAGTTGCTTCTGAATCTCTCTAGCTCATCTCATCTTCTTTTTCTTTTCTATACTTCTTAGCTTCTAGCTTCATCTATCTTGAATGGGTAGTGCCCGTACGAGTTAGTATGACTTGGGTGTTGTAATAAGTGTTGAGAGCTTGGATCTTTTGAGAGTTGTCGTTGGTGGATCTGTGGCTTGGTTGTGCTTGGGCCCTTTTGGGTTTCGGACGGCTTGGATTGCTTCGATTTATTGGACGGCTTGGATTGAAAAGGGTTTTCTATTCGGCCTTCTTAACAGGGACTTTTCTCGGCCATTGTAAGACCCCAACTTATTATTAATGAAATTTAATTTTCTCTATTTATTATAGTAAGGGTTGATTTGATTAATGTGGATAGTTATGGGTAAAATACGCAAATATTTCAAAATAAGCAAGTGGTTATAAAATATTCATTGTTGTCGGAATATTCGTTTGGTCGTGGAATATTCTTCTTTGTAGGGGAATATTAAATGACGACGGTAGCGCTTTTTTAATGGGCCCCATAACGGAAAGCGATTGGATGAAGAAAATGACAAATATAAGTTGTTTAAAAATAACTGGCGTAGTTATTCATCATTATCATTGTTAAAATACTGCGGTGGTTAAAACACAATGATACAGATTGCAGACTAATTATTGATTCTTACGTAAGAAGGCACTACTCAAGAATGGTTATGAGAATTATCGCTCAAAGATTTTATTGATTTAATAATCTTTGCGTTGATATTTTATATTGTTGTTGTTTCAATAATTGTCATTACACAAGATTTTTCATTATCGAAGCAATAATTAATATTATCCGAATAATATTATTAGATAACATTATTGGCAATGTCTAGAAAGTTTTGTCTAAGGAGAGGTTTGGTCACCTAATTGCAAGGTATTAGTATGGAGAAATTCTTATCGAAGCCCCCTCTTTCCTGAGGAACCACCGTTGCCAAGATCTTTGTGATTCTATAATATTATTTGTGAATAATTAATTATTGATTTATATAATGAGGAAAATATTGATTTTATGTGGATATAGATGGAGAAAATTTTAATGTGACAATTGTTAAAAATTAATATTTTATCTTTTTCTCGATAAAATAATTCATTTAAATATATTATTTTAATAATATAATAATGGTGATATTTTTATAACTAATGTGGGATATATGAGTATACTGAGGAGGAAGAGTATTTTTGTTGCAATAAATGTTTAAAACATGTTAAAACATGTCGGTGGACTCCATTTATCGATCGAAATTTGATTATAACCGTAAAATCGCCTGTTTGTGGATTTTGGTCAATTTTGTTTGGAATTTGAAAAACTTTCTTCTACAAAGTTGTAGAGAATTGATTTCCTATAAAAATTAAGTAGATTGAATTTTTACGATAAAAGGGCTATTTATTATGAATTATTGAAGTTTCAAGCTTCAAATAATTGATTTTTGGAAGTTTAAAATAATTTAAATTAGAAAATGTTTTTGATATGTTTAGTGGGCTTGGTTGGTTGTTGAAATGAACTGATTTCAGTTTATAAGAGTGTGTGTAGGAAAAATTTTATATATATTAATATTATATTAAATTTTCTACTTTGGTGTTCTAAGCATTTTCCTATAAATAGGTGCTTAGGTTAGAATTGAAAATCACACCGTAAATCAAGTTTTCTCTCTATATTATCGAACGTATTCTTGTGAGTATTTTGAGTATATATTTTGAGTATTGCTATACTGGTGCAAGTTCAAGTCATAGCCTATATATCAAGGTGTTTCAACTAAGATCTTGTCTTTTTTGGAGGTAAGGATATTATTTTTTTTCAGAATGATATTATTTCTTCAATATCATTATCTTTCAAATATTGATCTGAAGTTTTTATCAAATTTGAAACTTTTGGTGTCTGAGTTACTATTCACGATACTCATGACTATTCACGATACTTGATCTTATTCATTTAATATCTTAAGACTATTCATCGAAAATGAAAATTTTCCTTTTCGTCCCAAAATATCTATTGTGGATACTAGCTTTGATTGTATCCATGTTTTGATCATTCTTCAATTTTACACCACTATGATTATTTTTGAGGTATTTTTGGACATGGATAAAACAAAGTACGAATCCTTAATCCTTAATCTTTATCATTTTGTTTCACTGGATTCGTTTCTTTAAAAATATTTTTCATCATCCTCAGTCTTAAATGAGGATATAATTGAATATCCTTGGCCCGAAGTGCAAAGATGAATGATTTCGATAAATATCTTTGGGCCGTAGTGCAAAAGATGAACAGTGTTTAGATGAACATGACTAATCGATGAATATCTTTGGCTCAGAAGTGGCAAAAAGATGAATATTTGATTCAGATATATATTGATTGATGTTACGAGGATAAAAGATAGACGATGAACTTTTAAATTCATACATGAAGATAGTAGTTTGCATTCTTTACTTAACTCTTCTAATGAATTATTATTTTCATTGCATAATATTGATTTAAAACTTGTTGTCTATTGTATTCTACTAGATTTTTCCCTGTTGAAGACTAATGATAATTTGTTGTATATTATCTTAGTCATAATATTCTTTACTGGGCTAGTTGAGCTCACCCTTTTCCTTTTTGTTCCATTTTTCTTCTCATGAAAGGAGAATATAGCGAGTACTTAGTCTGGGGTATGGAATGAAGGTTTAGTAGAGAGTTGTTTAGTAGTCCTCACCATTTTTGTAAAATAATGTATCAATAAATGTGATGAGGATTTATTTGAGTATAGATATTGTCTAGAAGATAATATTTGTATTCAAACTCACGCTTTTTCTTGTTGTAATAATAAAGTTGTAGTTGTTTTCGTACCATGTATTGACAACTCAGAATGGGTGATGTATACCTATTTTGGGGCGCCACGGTTGGTATCGAGCTTAGGGATATGATCTCCGCGGAGATCGGAGAATAGAAAACTAGGAGGGAGAGACGAGTAAATCCTTCGCTAGTGTGTCCTACCTAAGCTTATTTGTTAGTTGGTCAAGTATATAGGGATATTATGTGATATATTGATTTCCTTAATTAACCCTTATTTTATGATGATTTGAGAATGTCAATTTCGAGAATATTAACAATGGAAATGAGACCGTGGACACACTGACTCACCAACGAGGAGAACGTGCAACAGTGACAATGTTCCTCCTGTGAACAACACAACTAATGGCGAGATGATGAACGAGGGATGTTTAGAAGCTTTTTGCAGTTCATGCAAAATCGCACGAGGAGACTCGTGTTCAAAATACTGAGGAGGAAATGATAGCAATTCACGGGTTGTCACATGCCCAAGCGCTCAAAGAGTTGGGACCACCGAATTTAAGGGAAAGCGATCCGATCATGGCGGAAACATGGGTCAAGCAAATTACCAAGATATTCGATGTCTTGGGATGCACGGAGGAACAGAAGGTTCCATTCGCCACCTTTATGTTCCGTGGCGAGGTAGACTCTTCGGTGGGAGTCTCGTGAAGCGTACCCATCCGGTACTTTTCACTCAAGAGATGTCTTGGGAGACGTTTGAAACTATTTAATGACAAACACTTTCCTGAAAGTGTTCGTCTATATGAAGGAAGTGGAGTTCATCGATTAGAACAAAACAACATGGCGGTGTCCCGAAGACGAGGCAAAGTTTGCAGAGTTATCCAGGTTTGCACCTCATTTGGTGGAGAATGAGGAACGTATGACGCGGATGTTTCTTAGAGGTTTGAAACCCGGCATACGTCAGTATCTCATTTCTCATAAATTTTTTCTCTATTCAGATGTTGTAAACAGGGCTCAATTATTAGAACGAGATAACGAGTACGGTCAACCGAGGGACCACAATCAGGATCATATCGGAGATAGCAGTTAACAAAACAACGATAACCAGCGGAGAAAGAAAAAGACGGACAAAAATGGTAACCACTCAGGTGGTAATCGTGGCCATGAAAATAGAAGAAGCGAGTCAGGAGGAGATTTTAAAAAGAGGAGATTTAACAACGACCATGTGAAGACGACAGTACCGACAGCAACTGGTTCTAAGGGAGGAGAACGACCACCGGTCATATGGTATAAATGCGGGAAAGAGGGACATATCAGTCCAAACTTTGTAACAATCATGTTTGATGATAAAGCATATACTATGTAACAATCTTATTCATTTATTAATAAAAGGTATTAATTTATTAATGGCTTTTAATTATCTACATGATGCTGTTTTATAATATGTGATAAACCCATAGTTTTAAGCAATGCTTTTAGAATAATGATGATGATCATTCTAATGAGATCTAAATTCTTAAAAAGCTTAAAACTAAAATAGTTCCCAATCGTTGGATTACTAAATTGGGGATTAGTAAATCCAGATAGATTGGTACATACATTGCTTGCTTTCATTGGATGAGGATGATTGATCTCATGATCATTTGTGTGGAGACACTAAAAGCAAGTATGTAGGTGCTTATTAGAGAATAAGTTTCATTGAACATTGGCTCGCTAAGGAATACCTAATGGAGTTTTACTTTTGTCAATAGGAATTCTCAGTAGTGATAGTAGTACAAGTAATCCTTGGACTTGAGATCATCATAGTATCTTGTGTATGATGAGTTATACTTTGACTTATTCCTTAAGACCCTTAGGGTATATCAAAGCGTATGCTTGGGTATAACAAGTTGTACATGGAGATAATATATGATCAATAAAGAATCTACCACTTCTAATAAAAGAAGAGAAATGTCCTATGTGATTCGATAAATGACAACCCAGTAGTCCTTGGCCAAGGCAGAATGAAATTAGAAAGGAGTTTCTAATTTGCATTATTTGAGTTGTGCATTTAAGGATCGAAATACATATAATTAAATAAAATAAGACTTGTGGTAATTCCATGTCTTATATTTAATTGAGACATTGTATGGTGGAAGGATTGAATTATGCAGTAACTATTTACTCAAAGGTTCTTTTATGATTAATGTTGAAATCTATATTATCCGGAAAGTCGTTGATCGCTAGGGAGGCTTATCCTATTGTAGAATAAATATTATTTATTTAAATAAATTAATTGTTTAATTTATTTATTTAAATAAGATTAGAATTGTTCTAATTGATTTATTCACAATAGGTTTAATATGGAGAACCTAAAGGGTCACACCATAAAAGGAAGAATAATTATTTAAGAAGTTAATAGCATAATCGTAATAATATGTTATGTATATTTAATTTAATCTATGGTGATAGAATAAATTAAATAGCTTAATATTTATTATTTAATATTTTAGAAATATTAAATATAAATTAATAAGAGGAGTCTTATTAATATTATTACAATTATTATTATTTTAATTTCTAAAAGAGTTTAGGAATTAATTTAATATAAATACTCTCATTTATTCCTAATTGGATTAGGAAGGAAAATTAGTTAAAGGAGTTTAATTAATTATCCCTAATAAGATTAGGGAGCTTAATTAATTAAAAGAATTTAATTAATTAAATAAATCTCAATTCCTTAATTGTTAAGGTGGGTTGCCCACATCTATAAATAAGAGGAGTCTTATTATGGGTGGAGGGGGTTGTTGACTTTTACAACATACGTAATAACTCCAATTTGTTGGAGAGTACGCCCTTTCTATAGAGATAGAAAACTAGGGTTTGAGCCATATACCCATCTTCTTAAATCTTTATTTTTCCTTGGTGGATCACCTCTAGAGGCCAAACATATGGGTGGCTAACGTTGATCAAAGAAAGGAACAAAACCCGGTGAGATTCAAGTTGAGCGAAAGGATTTGGAGGTGAACTTGTACGAGGAAGCTCGATCTTCAAGGGTATGATTTTATTCTTTATCTTTTTCGTTTAATTAATAATTATGCATAAAGGGTGATCCGGGGTATATGGTTTGTAAATTTTTAAACTCGATTTTACACGTTTAGCACTTTTTATGCAATTTGATTGCGTTCTTGAATATTACAAATCTAATGATTGGCATCGAGCCAAACCTTTATGCGAATTATTAATTGTTTTAAATTTGATATGTATATTGATATGTGTTTAGAACAATTTAATTGGGCATAAATTTTGTTGTATAAAATTTATTTTAAAAAAAAAAAACGTCAATTTGGCGATTTTTTTACGATTAAAATCGTGTTACCTTAATCATGCTATGGTAGTATGGTCAACATAAATCATGATTTGAATCACCTGCAAGGAACACCGCCACGTCTTTATAAAAAAAAAAAAAAAAGGATGGGTTTGTTATATAACGCATATATCACTTAAGCATGTTAATGCTTTTTTTTTAAAAAAAAAGGAACTGCACACGTTATATATATATTATATTACCGTAATATTATATATATATAATATTTTAATAATTTTATAATTAAAATAAAAGTTTATTTTAATTTAAAATAAAAGTTTATTTTAATTTAAAATAAAAAGTTTATTTTAATTTTAAAATAATAGATTTATTTTAATTTGAAAATTAGAATTTCATGTTAACTAATTAGAGTTGGAATTGGATTCCATGATAACTAATTGGAGTTGAAATTGGATTCTATGTTTCCTTAAATAAAGGAGTTTATTTAGATATAAAATAAGATTTTATGTTATTCAAAATAAAAGAGTTTATTTGTGAATAGGAAAGTGAATCCATCTTTCCCTAAATAAAGAAGTTTATTTAAATATGAAATTGGATTTTATTTTTCCTAAAATAAAGGAGTTTATTTGTGAATAGGGAAGTAAATCCATCTTTCCTTAAATAAAGGAGTTTGTTTAGATATGAAATAAGATTTCATATTATTCAAAATAAAAGAGTTTATTTGTGAATAGGAAAGAGAATCCGTCTTTCCTTAAATAAAGGAGTTTATTTAGATATGAAATAAGATTTCATATTATTCAAAATAAAGGAGTTTATTTGTGAATAGGAAAGATAATCCGTGTTTCCTTAAATAAAGGAGTTTATTTAAATATGAAATAAGATTTCATATTATTCAAAATAAAGGATTTTATTTGTGAATAGGAAAGATAATCCGTGTTTCCTTTAATAATTTTTTTATTACATGGAATTGGATTCCATAATTAATTAAAATAAAGGAGTTTATTTTGATTAAAGATTTTGATTAAAATAAAATAGTTTATTTTATTCAAAATTGGATAAATTAAAATAAAATTGTTTTATTTTGATTTAAATTTGGATTAAAATAAAGGAGTTTATTTTGATTCAAAATTAGATTTTATACTAACTAAATTTGCCCATTAAATGATATCAATATATATATTAAATGTTTATTATTCATAAGATGAATGTTATTTATTGATGCATATGATGATGTGTATGATAATAAATGGGATTGATTATGGACTATTGACCAATCTGATTGGATTTTATTTTAGTTGGATGCATGAATGTATGGGTTTTATTAAATGGGGTCTGCGTACCTCGTCTTCTCTAATTTTTCTTAATGTAAATTCTAACTCCTCCCATGTACTTCCCTTCGATCACGATCAAGGTTTCTATTTATTTTAAATAGTTTTGTAATAGGAATAGTTAGAATTAAATTTTGAAAAATTGGAGATCAAGGAGCAAGGAGCGCTTGAAGACCCGTTTGTAATGGAGCAGGGTTTAAATGTAATAGTTATATTTAAATATTATTTCTTGCACCCCCAGGGTTTGACCTTTTTGGTTCACTTGGTGGCTCTAGTGAACCAAACTAGAATAAAAGTCCATAATCAATCCGGGTAGAATATAGTATTCTATATGTTTCATGCTTATACTATATATATTATATATTATGCAAACATGCTTCACATGTTTATTAATATGACGCTTATTTTATATATATATATATGTGCATGCGCGCTAAACAAGATGAGACAAATTAATAACAAACCCCTCAATTTTTATATTAAGTCCTAATCGTTCAAAGATATTTGGAATATCGAACGTCATTTTCAGCATGATAAAATTAATAGAGTATTAAATATTTGATATGAGTTTGTTGTGTCACCACAAGGCAAGTATTAAGTATTTAAGATGTTAATTTATCACATTTGATGCTTATAAAGAAAATTGAACAATATTGTTTTGTTGTGTCACCACAAGGATGATATTTTTCTTTTTAAATATATGGAGTGCTAGGTGGGACTTAACTTGGATAATTTTGATTGGATGTGCCACCACTTGATCAAAATAATCTATGAGGCAAAAGAAAGAGAGTCAGATAGTTGATGTAATTGACAAAAGTTGTCTACCTATTTATTTATATATAGTTTGTTGTGTCACCACAAGGCTATATACATTTGAAATGGGATCCTTATTCTCACTAGCAAATCTTTAATTAGATTTTTCTTAGAACTATATAAGTGAGGTAATATAGTTTGAAGAAAATAGTGGGAGATACCAATTTAAAACAAGACCTAATTTATTTTGGTAATTAATAAAAGAATGTATGTTAAAATGTTGTTAATTACAAATTCATTTATGAGAATTTTACAATGTCTAAAATTACTATCAACTGCGAAGCATATTAGATGCTAAATTAACCAAACCATATTAAAGCGGATTGGTTAAGGAATTTGAGAATAGTTCTCATGGGTGAAAAGCTATCTTATATCCTTAATATGCCTATCCCGCAATGGTTGCGAGATAATGCCTCCGAGGAAGAGATTGCTACTTTTAGAAAGTGGCAAGATGATGCATGATTGACTCAACGCATCATGCTTCAGTATCCATGAGTAACAAGCTTGACGTCGACTGAAACTATGGATACTCCTACTATATTCCCGCACATCAAGTAGTTGATGGTGAGGAAAGTAGGACTGATAGATATCAGATATCTAAGGAGCTCTTCCGAACTAGAATGGCCAATGGCACTATAGTACAGACAAAAAAAAAGTCCTTAACATTATCAATTTGATTGATCAATTAGGACAACTGGTTTTGTCATGGATGGAGAGTTGAGTCAAGATTTGATCTTGCACTCACTCCCGGACTCCTTTCACAATTGTTGTGAATTTTTCATATGAACAAGCTAGATATCAGCCTCGCTGATTTTCTTAACATGTTGAAAAATGTTGAGAGTCACTTTCCAACCAAGAAAGACCGAGTCTTACTGGTAGGGGCCAAAGGATCTTCTGAAAAGAAGAACGATTCGAAGAAGGTATAAATAGAAAGGGCAAAAACAAAGGATAATAAGAACAAAAGCGATCACGGATAGCAAAGGAGTTTGCTTCCACCGCAATAAGCTTTCGACATCGGAAAGAAAGCTGCGAGAAGCATCTTGCGAGGCTAACCAAAGAAGCTTAGCGAAGTTTCTAGCATAATACGCTTTTGTTCATGATTGAAATAAATTTTTCTTTAAGTCGAGGTTCTACTTGGGTATTGGATACCGACTTTGGTTATCATAAATATAGATTTATGAAGGGACCAAGTAGAAGTAGAAAGCTAAACAAATATAAGTAATCCTATGTAAAGGAAATGTAGCAAAGGTTGCCATATTAGCCATAGAAACTTATAGTTTAAGATCGCTATGAGCAAATCTATTAAGTCGATAAGTTGTTATTGTATTCGGTTCTTGTTAAAAAATATTATTTCCATTTTATTGTTGGACAATGAAATCTTTGGTATTATAATTAAGAACAATTGTTGTTCTATTTATAATAATAATGTTTTATATAGAATCTGGAATATTACTTAATAAATTTTGTATACTTGACTTACATGAAAATAATTTTGCATATTGAACAAATTAGTATAAGAAAAGGAGATGATTATTCAAAGAGTTGAATGTGTGTATTTGCTAAAATACAAGTGTGAATTATTTGAAAGGTTCAAAGAATTCAGAAGTGAAATAAATTGGTAAAGTATTAAGATTCTTTGATTAGATCAAGGAATAAATACTTGTGCAATATGTTTCTAGATCATCTCAAATGGTTTTCTCATAATGGACACATCCTCGACATTTAATAATTGATTGATGTATCTGAAAGGAAAAATCATGCCTTGTTGAACATGGTACGGTCCAAAATGATTTTACCGACATTCCAGTATCCTTCTGGGATAATGTCCTAGAAATGGCTGCATATCTACGAAAAGGTAACCTCAAAATCCAGCCCCAAGACTCCATAAAAGTTATGGACAGGGAGGATTCCTAATCTTAAGTATGTTAAGATAAGGGGTTGTCCAACTTATGTGAAAAGGTTTCAAAGGATAAGCTTGGGACAAGATTTGACATGTACAGATTTGTGGGACATCCTAAAGTAAGTTTAGGGTATATGTTCTATAATTCTACTTAGCAAAAGGTGTTTATTGCGAAACACCCTGCCTTCTAAGATAAAGGTGTTTATCATTGAAGGGGCTAGTGGGAGGATAATAGATCTTGAAGAGTTCAAGAACCACAAAACACTATAAGTCAAATAAGAGGAACCTATAGAGATAATTCTATTATACCACAATCTAATCGTAAATGCGGAATAGCAATCAAGATACCTAGGAGGTATGGATTCATCATGGATGATGATGATGAGGTACACATCATAGAAGATGATGATCCAGTTACATACGATGAGGTAAGTGTTGTAGACACTCAGAGAAATGGATTGAAGCAAGTTTCTCAAATATGGAACATTCGTTTTGATGAGGCAATCAAAAGAGTTCGATTTTATCAAAAATAAGAATGAACATAGTGTGTACAAAAGGGTCAGTGGGAGTATCGTGAAATTTCTAGTATTATATGTTGATATACTACGGATGAGGAATAACATACCAATGCTACAATCAGTAAAGATAAAGTTGTCTAAACATTCCTCCACGAATGATTTGGGAAGAGTATCATTATTGGGGATGCAAATCTATATAGATAGATTTAAGAGGATGCTCGACTTAACCCAAGGAACGTATATTCATTTGATGCTAAAGTCGTTTAGCATGGCAAACTCCAAGAGATGTCTCATGTCGATGAGCTATGGAGTGTATCTCTTAATAGTCCCCACAGACTCTCGAAAAGAGAGGTCGCATGAGTGACAATCATGTATGCAATGAAATGTACGAGACCGATGTTGATCACCATTATATGAGAAGTTCACTATGAGTCGGTGAAAACATCTTAAAGTGCTTAATGGCACTAAGGATGTGATCATATTCATGGTGGGTCTAAATTAAAACTAGAGGGCTTAATGCATCTAAAGTTTTTAGGATAGATTGGTACATACGTTGCTTGCTCATTGGATGAGGATGATTGATCTTATGATCATTTGTGTGGAGACACTAAAGCAAGTATGTAGGTGCTTATTAGAGAATAAGTTCATCGAACATTGGCTCGCTAAGGAATACCTAATGGAGTTTTACTTCACTCGTCAATAGGAATTCCTTTAGTGATAGTAAGACAAGTAATCCTTGGACTTGAGATCATCATAGTATCTTGTGTATGATGAGTTATACTTTGACTTATTCCTTAAGACCCTTAGGGTATATCAAAGGGTATGATTGGGTATAACAAGTTATGCATGGAGATAATATATGATCAATAAAGAATCTACCACTTCTAATAAAAGAAGAGAAATGTCCTATGTGATTCGATAAATGACAACCCCAAGAGTCCTTGGTTAAGCGAGAATGAAATTAGAAAGGAGTTTCTAATTTGCATTATTTGAGTTGTGCATTTAAGGATCGAAATACATATAATTAAATAAAATAAGACTTGACAAGAATTCCATGCCTTATATTTAATTGGGACATTATTATGGTGGAAGGATTGAATTGTACGGTAACTATTTACTCAAAGGTTCTTTTATGATTAATGTTGAAATCTATATTATCCGGAAAGTCGTTGATCATTTAGGAGGCTTATCCTATTGTAGAATAAATATTATTTATTTAAATTAATTAATTAATTAATTTATTTATTTAAATAAGATTAGAATTGTTCTAATTGATTTATTCATGCTTAGGTTTAATATGGAGAACCTAAAGGGTCACACCATAAAAGGAAGAATAATTATTTAAGAAGTTAATGGCATAATCGTAATAATATGTTATGTATATTTAATTTAATCTATGGTGATAGAATAAATTAAATAGCTTAATATTTATTATTTAATATTTTAGAAATATTAAATATAAATTAATAAGAGGAGTCTTATTAATATTATTACAATTATTATTATTTTAATTTCTAAAAGAGTTTAGGAATTAATTTAATATAAGTACTCTCATTTATTCCTAATTGGATTAGGAAGGAAAATTAGTTAAAGGAGTTTAATTAATTATCCCTAATAAGATTAGGGAGCTTAATTAATTAAAAGAATTTAATTAATTAAATAAATCTCAATTCCTTAATTGTTAAGGTGGGTTGCCCACATCTATAAATAAGAGGAGTCTTATTATGGGTGGAGGGGGTTGTTGACTTTTACAACATACGTAATAATTCCAATTTGTTGGAGAGTACGCCCTTTCTATAGAGATAGAAAACTAGGGTTTGAGCCATATACCCATCTTCTTAAATCTTTATTTTTCCTTGGCAGATCACCTCTAGAGGCCAAACATATGGGTGGCTAACGTTGATCAAAGAAAGGAACAAAACCCCGGTAGATTCAAGTTGAACGCGAAAGGATTTGGAGGTGAACTTGTACCTGAGGAAGCTCGATCTTCAAGGGAATGATTTTATTCTTTATCTTTTCGTTTAATTAATAATTATGCATAAAGGGTGATCCGGGTATATGGTTTGTAAATTTTTTAAACTCTGATTTTACACGTTTTTGCACTTTTTATGCAATTTGATTGCGTTCTTGAATATTACGGTCAACCGAGGGACCACAATCAGGATCATATCGGAGATAGCAGTCAACAAAACAACGATAACCAGCGGAGAAAGAAAAAGACGGACAAAAATGGTAACCACTCTGGTGGTAATCATGGCCATGAAAATAGAAGAAGCGAGTCGGGAGGAGATTTTAAAAGAGGAGATTTAACAACGACTATGTGAAGACGACGATCATCGACAAAGAATCGGTTCTAAGGGAGAGAACGACCACCCCATATGGTATAAATGCGGGAAAGAGGGACATATTAGTCCAAACTGCCCACAACAGTTCAAGGTATGCTATAATTGTGGAAAGGAAGGACATATTGCTCGAGATTGTACGGTAGGGAAACCTAGTTCAGCGGGGACAGTGACTCAAAAGACTGTCCCAGAAAAGTCAAAGTCAACGGTTTCTGGAAGAGCGTTTGTTGTGACTGGTCAAAATGCGAGGAACCCAAATGAGGTGATCACGGGTAAGCTATTTATAAATTCTTGCGAAGTTTATACCTTACTTGATACCGGTGCTACCCATTCATTTATCTCTCCTGCTTGTGCTCAACGTTTAAACTTGACTCCGGAGAAATTAGACTTTGACCTATCTGTGGAAACTCCGTTAGGAGAAACTTTCATCACATCCATTGTTTATAAATCTTGTTTGATTCAAGTTGGCACCATCACCTTACCTTTTGACCTTATCTCTTTAAAGATACTTGCTTTTGATGTGATTTTGGGATTGATTGGTTAACTACTCATCATGCCAAAATTGATTGTTTTCGTAAGGTTGTTAGTTTTCATATTCCTAACCAACTTGTTTATTAATTCAAGCAACTAAACCATTAAAATCAATCACTATCATATCTAATCATAAAGCTATTCGCTTATTGAAAAACGGATGTCAAGCTTTCTTAGCCCATGTTATGGATTTGAATAAAGACACGCCAAATTTGAATAATATTCTGTTGTTATTGACTTTCCGACGTATTTCTGAAGAACTTCCTGCCTACCCCGTAACGTGAAGTTGAATTCTTTATCGACCTTGAACCGGGTACAAAGCCCATTTCTAAAACCCCATATCGAATGGCTCCTATTGAACTTCAGAGTTAAAGGTCCAACTACGTGGAGTTGTTGGACATCGGTTTCATTAAATCTAGTACATCTCCTTGGGGTGCTCCTGTTTTATTCGTAAAGAAGAAGAGCGGTAGTATGCGACTTTGTAGACGACTATCGGGAATTGAACCATGTCACCATCAAGAATAGGTATCCTCTACCTCGTATTGATGACTTGTTTGACCCGATTGCAAGGAGCACAATTTTTTCAAAGATCGATCTTCGTTCTCGATATCATCACCAAGATTAGGCGAGGATATTCCAAAGCGCGCCGTAACTCAGACGGGCATTATGAATTCTTAGTCATGTCTTTCGGATTGACTAATGCTCCTGCGGCTTTCATGGATATGATGAATCGAGTATTCAAGGAATATTTGGATCAATTCGTTGTTGTCTTTATTGATGACATCCTCATATATTCCAAAAGCCATGAAGATCATGAGCACCATTTGAAGCTGGTACTCCAAAGGCTTCGTGAAAACAAGCTTTATGCCAAGTTGAAGAAATCCGAGTTCTGGCTTGAAGAAGTAGCATTTCTTGGGCACGTGGTGTCGAAACATGGAGTATATCATTGATCCGTGAAGATTGAAGCAATACAAAGTTGGGAGCAACCAAGTCGGTGGATCAAGTACGTAGTTTTTAGGGCTTAATGGTTATTATCGGAGATTCGTGGAAGGGTTTTCTCGAATCGCTACTCCATTAACCCAAACTAACTCAAGGATACAAAATTCGTTTGGAGCGAAGAATGCGAGAAGAGTTTCAAGAGCTTAAGAGGAGACTTATTTTAAGACTTTCTAACAATACCATCCGGTTCGGATGGATTTGTTATCTCAATGCCGATGCTTCGTGCAAAGGGATAGGATGTGTTCTCATGCAACGTGGGAAAGTCATAGCTATGCCTCATGACAACTTAAAGAGTATGAGAGGAATTATCCTACCATGATCTAGAGTTAGCGTGATCGTTTTGCCGCTTAAAGATCCGGAGGCACTATCTATATGGGGAGAAAGTGGAGATATATTAGGACCATAAAAGCCTTAAATATTTCTTCACTCAAAAAAGAACTCAACACGCGGCAAATGACGTTGGCTCGAGCTATTGAAAGACTACGACCACACTATTCAATACCATCCCGGAAAAGCGAACGTGGTAGTGACGCGTTGAGTAGAAGATCATATGCGAGGAATGAGTGCGATGATGTCAAGTATACGATAGAGCCAACTTTAATAGAAAAAAGTTAAGGTTGCTCAAGCCACCGACCCAGGAAAATGCGTATGCGTGAAGAAAGTACAAGAAGGTGCTATTCGAGCGAGAATTGATGAAGAAGGAATACTTCAAGTCCACTCCGGACTTTGTGTCCCTAACAACTCGATTTGAAGTACAAGATTATGATGGAGGCACACAATACACCATTTGCAATCCATCTGGAAGTACCAAAATGTATCGTGATCTTGACATACATTTTGGTGGAACAATATGAGAGAGAGATTGCAAAGTTTATCTCAATGTGTTTAACTTGTCAACGTGTAAAAGCGGAGCATCTAGTACCTAAGGGTCTATTGCAACCACTTGAGATTCGAAATGGAAGTGGGAACACATTACCATGGATTTCGATTACTGGGTCTTCCTACGGTTTCTCAAGGAATCAATGCTATTTGGGTTATTGTTGATAGATTAACCAAGTCTGCTCATTTCTTGCCGATACGGGAGACTTATTCCCTTGAACGTCTTGCTAGTATATATGTAAATGAGATTGTGAGGTTGCATGACATGCCAGTATCCATAGTTTCGGATCGTGACCCAAGATTCACTTCAAGATTTTGGGTTAGCTTGCAAAAAGCTATGGGCGCGGATTTCACGATTGGATTAAGCATACCATCCTCAAACGGACGGACAATCAGAGAGGACTATTCAAAATCTTGAAGATCTATTAAGACTCTGTGTCCTAGACTTCAAGGGCAGTTGGGATAAGTATTTACCATTGGTGGAATTCTCCTACAACAACAGTTATCAGGCAAGTATAGGTGTGGCTCCATTCGAAGCATTATATGGACGAAAATGTCGCTCTCCAGTATGTTGGGACGAGGTGGGTGAAGCAACATTGTTGGGACCCGAGTTGGTACGTATGACTACGGAAAAGATCCAAATGATTCGACAACGTATACAAACGGCACAGGATCGACAAAAGAGTTATGCAGATCTTCATCGAAAAGACGTGGAATTTAGTATTGGGGATCACGTATTGTTGCGTGTAGCTCCATGGAAGGGAGTTATAAGATTTGGGAAATGAGGAAAGCTCAATCCATGATATATTGGTCCATTTCAGATTCTTGACCGAGTAGGAAATGTAGCCTATAGACTCGCGTTACCTCCGAGTATGTCTCGTGTTCATAATGTGTTTCACATATCCACTTCAGTAAATATGTGAAAGACCGAACCACGTTATAGAGAGTTAGAACCGGACGAGATAGCCAAGACTTAACGCACGAAGAGGTACCTGTCAAGATCTTGGATAGGAAGGAGCATGTCCTACGCACAAAGGTCATACCACAAGTTAAAGTTCTGTGGAGGAATCATGCTATAGAGGAAATGACCTGGGAATTGGAAGCGAAAATGAAAGTGAGGTATCCTCACCTTTTGAAACACTGTGCAACGCGTCGTCGTCAATTTTGAGGACGAAATTTCATAAGGAGGGAGGTTGTAAGACCCCAACTTATTATTAATGAAATTTAATTTTCTCTATTTATTATAGTAAGGGTTGATTTGATTAATGTGGATAGTTATGGGTAAAATACGCAAATATTTTAAAATAAGCAAATGGTTATAAAATATTCATTTTTGTCGGGGAATATTCGTTTGGTCGTGGAATATTCTTCTTTGTGGGGAATATTAAATTGACGGCCTTGAGTCTTTTGTGGGCCCCATAACTTGAAAGCGATTGGATGAAGAAAACGACAAATATAAGTTGTTTAAAAATAACGGCGTAGTTGTTATCGTTAATCTTGTTAAAATACTTAAATTGGTTAAAACACAGAGAGTACACTGCGGTATTGCACCAATTATTGATTCTTACGTAAGAAGGCACTACTCAATAATGGTTACGTGAATTCTTATTCGAAGATTTTATTGATTTAATAATTTTGCGTTGATATTTTATATTCTTTGTTGTTTCAATAATTGTCATTATTACAAAGATTTTCATTATCGAAGCAATAATTAATATTATCTGAATAATATTATTAGATAACATTATTGGCAATGTCTAGAAAGTTACATCTAAGGAGAGGTTTGGTCACCTAATGCTTGGCGCAAGAAGGAGAAATTCTTATTGGAAGGTCCCTCTTTCTTGGCCGCTCGGTTGCCAAGATCTTGTGATTCGTAATATTATTTGTGAATAATTAATTATTGATTTATATAATGAGGAAAATATTGATTTTATGTGGATATAGATGGAGAAAATTTTTAATGTGACAATTGTTGAAAATTAATATTTTATCTTTTTCTCGATAAAATAATTCATTTAAATATATTATTTTAATAATATAATAATGGTGATATTTTTACAACGAATGTGGGATATATGAGTATATGAGGAGGAAGAGTATTTTTGTTGCAATAAATGTTTAAAACATGTTAAACATGTCGGTGAACCCCATTTATCGATCGAAATTTGATTATACCGTAAAATCGCTTGTTTGTGGATTTTGGTCAATTTACATTTGGAATTTGGAAAAACTTTCTTCCGCAAAGTTGTAGAGAATTGGATTTCTATAAAAACACGTGAGATTCGAAATTTTCCGATAAAAGGGCTATTTATTATGAATTATTGAAGTTCAAAACTCAAAATAATTAATTTTGGAAGTTTAAAATAATTTAAATTAGAAAAATGTTTTTGATATGTTTAGTGGGCTTGGTTGGTTGTTGAAATGAGCTGATTTCAGTTTATAAGAGTGTGCGTAGGAAAAATTTTATATATATTAATATTATATTAAATTTTCTAC
The DNA here is from genome assembly GCA_020205615.1 of Panax quinquefolius. NCBI lineage: Eukaryota > Viridiplantae > Streptophyta > Magnoliopsida > Apiales > Araliaceae > Panax > Panax quinquefolius. The sequence continues at coordinate 95,979,165 of CM035159.1, forward strand.
TTTCTGTGTTCTAAGCGATTTTCCTATAAATATAGGTGCTTAGGTTAGAATTGAAAATCACACCGTAAATCAAGTTTTCTCTCTATATTATCGAGCTTATTCTTGTGAGTATTTTGAGTATATTTTGAGTATTGCTATACGATTGGCAAGTTCAAGTCATAGCTTTATATCCTGTTTCAACTGTAAATCTTGTCATTTTTGTGAGGTAAGGGATATTATTTTTTTTCGTAATGATATTATTTCTTCAATATCATTATGTTGAAATATTGATATGAAGTTTTTATCAAATTTGGAACTTTTGGTGTCTGAGTTACTATTCACGATATCATGACTTTATTCACGATATCTGATTATTTACTTAATACTCAAGACTATTCATCGAAAAATGAAAATTTTCTTTTCGTCCCAAAATATCTATTGTGGATACTAGCTTTGATTGTATCCATGTTTTGATCATTCTTGAATTTTACACCATCGTGATTATTTTTGAGGTATTTTTGGACATGGATAAAACAAAATACTAATCCTTAATCCTTAATCCTTGTCATTTTGTTTCTTTGGATTCGTTTCTTTAAAAATATTTTTCATCATCCTCGGTCTTAAATGATGATATTATTGAATATCTTTGGCTTTGAAAGTGCAAAAGATGAATGATTTCGATAAATATCTTTGGCCCGTAGTGCAAAGATGAATGATTTCGATAAATATCTTTGGCCGTAGTGCAAAGATGAGCAGTGTTTAGATGAACATGAATTAACTGATGAATATCTTTGTGCAGAAGTGCAAAAGATGAATATTTGATTCCAGATATATATTGATTGATGTTACATGGATAAAAGATAGACGATGAACTTTTAAATTCATACATAGAAGATAGTAGTTTGCATTCTCTACTTAACTCTTCTAACGAATTATTATTTTCGCTGCGAATATTGATTTAAAACTTGTTGTCTATTGTATTCTATTAGATTTTTCCATGTTGAAGACTAATGATAATTTGTTGTATATTATCTTAGTCATAATATTCTTTATTGGGCTAGTTGAGCTCACCCTTTTCCTTTTTGTTCTATTTTTCTTCTCAGGAAAGGAGAATATAGCGAGTACGAGTCGGGATATGGAATGAAGGTTCAAGAGAGAGTTGTTTAGTAGTCCTCACCATTTTTGTAAAATAATGTATCAATAAATGTGATGAGAATTTATTTGAGTATAGATATTGTCTAGAAGATAATATTTGTATTCAAACTCACAGTTTTACTGTTGTAATAATAAAGTTGTAGTTGTTTCTGTACCATGTATTGACAACTCAGAATGGGTGATGTATACCTATTTTGGGGGCGTCACAGCCATGGTGGTCTTTTTCTCCTCCACTGGCTTCTTCTCGGCGTGCTTCTTCTCTCAAGTTCGGTTATTACCCGAATGTACAAATCGATAATTTGGTTAGTTCCAAATTTCGATTAGTGCTTCGGATAATAAAATTATGAATAATTCGATATTCGGTTATAACCGAATAATCTATTTCGGTTCGGTTATAACCGAATGATCACTCATATCCATCTTAGGCTCTCCATTCTACAACCATAATTGAAGGGAAGGCATTATTACATAACAATTGCAATTCAAACCGAACAGTACTGACACCTAGATAATTGAATACACTCAAAATCTGTTTAGTACGTAATGCCCAAGTTGACTCGGTACAAAAATCAGGATCAAAAGTGGCAAGGATGGCACAATCTTTTACACTTTTAGATATTTTAAAGGTTCAATCCCTATACACACAGACACACACACAGACACACATAACATCCGTAGTTCATTTTCACAACATAAGGTATTGATTTCACTTAATTTTTCTATATATGATTTGGCTTCTTTACCAACTCGTATATAGACCAACTCGGTAAATAACTTTATGAAATTGAACAAATTAACTCAAATTGATTAAGAGTCAACTCCAAATTAGGATCGTCTTTGATGTATTTATATATAAGGTATTTATTCTTCAATTTCTCTAAATATACAATTAGCGAAACAAATATTATATAAAATGATAAAATAAAATTTATCGCAAATATTTAATGACACAATACATTTCGACGTAAATAATTGTGTCGTTGAAAATGTCGTTACATATGTATAGAGAGAAGTTAAAGAATAAATATAATGAAGAAAAATTTAAAAAATGTAATAAAGGATTCTAATTTGATTATGAAAATTATGACTCATAAAAATAAGGGTAATAATATGAAACATAAATATTTTATTAATAAAATCTTATGATGTTTGTGTATATATTAGTGGTGTGAGTAACTAATATGAAGTTAATTTTGATCAATTAATTAATACAATGACAACACGGGAAGTGATATTTTTTGTTGGTTAGTATTATATTAATTAATTGATCAACTTACCGTAAATTAACTTTATGATAACTGATCCATTAACAGTAGATGAAACTTTAATTCGTACAGAAAAATACACCCAAACACTCCCTTAGAAAACTGCAACAGAATTCTGCACGAACAGCAACAAAAAAATAGCTCAACCATATATAATCCAAAAACTAAACCTCAACTCCACTCCTCTCCCTCTCCCTCTCCCTCTCCCTCTCCCAACTCCATCTCTCATCTCCCCATTTTCTCTTTCCTAAGAATCTTTTTCTCTCCAAAAAATGGATACCGAAGTTTCTCCGGAGCTAGATATAGACAACCTGAGAGCCATGAAAGTACTAGGCAAAGGCGCCATGGGCACCGTCTTTTTAGTACACCACCTATCCTCCGATCCCTCCGCCACCGCCCCATTCGCCCTCAAAGTCGTCGAAAAATCCTCCCTCCACACAAAACTCGACGCCGACCGCCGTGCACGGTGGGAGCTCTCCGTCCTTGCACGCCTCAAAAACCAGACACATCCCTTCCTTCCCTCCCTGATCGGGTCATTCGAAACCCATGACCTCCTCGGGTGGGCCATCCCGTTTTGCCCCGGCGGGGATCTCAACGTTCTCCGGTACAATCAGACCGACCACGTTTTCTCGCCGACGGTAATCCGGTTTTACATAGCTGAAATAGTATGTGCACTTGAGCATCTACATCAACAGGGGATTGTTTACCGGGATTTGAAGCCGGAAAATATTCTCATACAGCAGTCCGGCCACTTGACACTGACCGACTTCGATTTGTCCCGTAATCTCGTTAAATGTGATCCAATCGCTTATGCAGATATGATTGATATTACTGAAAAAAAGCCGAAACAGAAGAGGAATTTATCGCGTATGTTCCCAGCAGTGTCGCCAAAAAATGTTTATGAGACCAGAAAAGGACTGAAGAAGGCGAAAAGCGCTCGGGTTTCGCCTGTGAGCAAGCGAAAACCAAGCTTTTCGACTAACGGGGAGCGGTCAAACTCATTCGTCGGCACGGAGGAGTATATTTCGCCGGAGGTAGTGCGCGGCGACGGCCATGAATTCGCGGTTGACTGGTGGGCATTGGGGGTGCTTTCGTACGAAATGTTGTACGGAACAACTCCTTTTCGTGGGAAAAATAAGAAAGATACTTTCCGGCGAATCGTCATGATGCCGCCGGAGTTCATTGGGAGACCCACTACATTGACGGACTTGATCGGGAAGTTACTTGAGAAAGACCCCACGTGCCGGTTGGGGTACCGGAGAGGCCCGTGTGAGATTAAGGAGCATCCTTTCTTTCATGGGTTGAGGTGGGATTTGTTGACGGAGGTTTCACGGCCGCCGTTTCTGCCGTCAAGGGAATGTAAGGAGTTGACGGAAGGGCGTAGCATAGATATAAGGGAGTATTTTCAGAAATTAAAATTGCCGCCGTTGCCGTTAGATTCTCCGTCAAGAGAGGAGTGTTTATATAACGTTTCGTTAGCGGAGTTCTGACGCACGTGTAAGATTAGTTAAATTTTGTTGTGCTTTTTAGATTTGCTGCTGTGTACATGAAATAACTGTAGAACGTGAAAGACTGCGTTAGTTTATACAGTGGATAATTACAAGCGCTATTGGTGGCGCGTGGTGTACAGATGCATGATTAGTATTGAGAATAAAAGTAATTGGATTGAAGGCTAGGATTGGGGTTTTTTGATATTGAAATTTTGTTGGACAAGATAATTGGGTTTCTTGTGATCCATAATGAGGAAAAGAATTTTTACTTTTCTTGAAGCTAATTGCAGTTAATTAGGAAAAGGGTGTTAGTTTGGGATTGAAATAGTCACATTACTTTATTGATCAATCAATCTTTTACTTGAAGAAAAAGGAAATGTGAAGACTAAATTATGAATGGTGAAGTTGAATTGGAGTAGAGTAAAAGAAGTTACAATCAATTCTACTATCACATCACATAATATTCACATAAAAAAACTCACATAATATTCACATACACACACATGTCAGTGAGTCTTGACCTGACGTGTGAAGTTTACAAATATGCATGTGTATGTATATAAATATTATGTGAGTTCTTTTTTATGTGATAGTAGTATTTTTTTTGAAAAGTTATGGTAGCTTCCCCCAACTACATGGTGAAACTAAAATATATTGTTTTAATTTTTAGGATTCGCACAGGAGCGCTCACATTTTTTGGCACCTTCCGGTCCAGAAGTTCACTTTTGACGACTTAATTTTACGGCTAGCATTTGGACTTGGAAGCACCTAAAACTACCTTAAATCAATCAATTAATGAATGAAAATATATATTTACCGAGGAATAGAAAGGGAGGATAAATTGATTTGAGGACTAGTTGGTCAAGGAAAAGGGAGTTCCCGATTCCAGAACAAAGGCAAATAACTACGATGTGGTGAGACTAAAATAATACTATGCGAGAATAACACTTTCTATCTTATTAATTCCATGATTATGATCAGTTAATGGGATTTGGCCAGAAAATAGTATTGGCTCTATTTAGGACTGAGCAAAAAATGGATATAATCGAATTACCGAATCGAATCGAAATTTTCTAATAATTCTGTTATTTTTAATATTTTGGTTATATCCGAAATTATTTACGGTTTTCGATTAGTTTGTACGGGTATCATTTTCGATTATTCGATTTAACCAAATAACCGAATAAAATTTTACAAAATTGAAATAATAATATAACCGAACAAATCTTATGGACTACTTGTCTTTTCACTAAATAAAGCTGCTCTACTTATGGTCTACTACTCTACTTTACATCATAAAGCTGCTTTTAGTAAAGTAGCCGGCTAGACCCACTGCCCCAGACTAAGTCTCAGATCTCCAAATTGAACACATAGTCATCTGCAAAATCAAACCCAAAGCTTATGCGTTACACTGTCCAAATTGAACACAGTCTCATTTCTCTTCATTCACCTTCACTCACATGCTCCATAGCCGCTAAAACTCCAAAGAAGACCACAAAGCTTATGCGGTATATACACCCGGCGCACGTTAGCTTCGTGAAAGAATCGGCATCGATCGTCGATGACGTCATGGCCGTCGATTGGGTCGGTAAACAACTCGCCGGTCCGGTGGCTGTGGCCGTGGCTCCTGGCTCCGCCATCATCTGATCTAGAAAATTCGATCTTTTTCCAACATTAACTGTAATAAGATAGAAAATTTGTTTCAATCTCACTGCATGTGACTCTTCAATTTTGGTATGGATAACATTAAAGTCGATTTAGGCATTTTGTTGAATCATAATTTTGGGTCAATTTTGTTTCAATCTCACTGCATGTTATTTTTGCTTCAAAATTCTGGTAAATTTCACTCTTGGTAAATTTTGTTTCAATTTTGGAATCAAAGTCAATTTTGTTTCAATCTCACCGCATGTTATTTTTGTCCAACATTAAGCTCATAGTGTTCTATTATTATTACGAAACAATCAATTACAATTGGTAATTTAAGATTCGGTTATTCGGTTATTACCAAAATTCGGTTATTAGTTCGGATATTGAAAATAGGAATATTTTAATTTTCGGTTATAACCGAATAGCCTATTCGGTTCGGTTATAACCGAATGATCAGTCCTGCCTCTATCACTAGCTTTGGTAGTCTCTGAGGTAACTACTGTGACATTTAGGTCCCAGGTTCTATTCTAACTTAAGTGAGTTTAAAGCTTATTTTTTCTTTATATGAGATTTAATTGTTTGGTTGTGAGTTAATTTTTTATTTATTTAGTTATGTTTGATTGATTCTTGATATTGTAATAGTGCGACAATGTACTTGACTATGAAATTATATTGCAATCCCCAAAAAATGGTTTTTTTTTAAAAAAAAATAGCCCCTTTAATTATTTCCTAGAGTGAAAAAGAGAATTTATTTATAATATTATATTTCTTTTAATTAATTTTATCAAACTATCTTTCATTAATTATAAACCTACTTTTCTAATTTATAATCATAAAGAGAGAAAACAACTTAACATATATAATATGTAAATTTGTTGTATCCAAATTATGAGAGAATCATGACGTTTCAAAAAAAAAATAGTATACACATCACCCATTCTCGAGTCGCCAAATACATGGTATGTAAACAACTACAACTTTATTATCACAACAATAAAAGCTGTGAGTTTAAATACAAATATTATCTTCTAGACAATATTTATACTCAAATAAATCCTCATCACATTTATTGATACATTATTTTACAATAATGGTGAGGACTACTAAACAACTCTCTAGAACCTTCATTCCATACCCCGACTAAGTACTCGCTACATTCTCGCCCCGAGAAGAAAAATGGAACAACAAGGAAAAGGGTGAGCTCAACTAGCCCAAAGAAAGAATACTATGACTAAGATAATATACAACTAATTATCGTTAGTCTCCAACGAGGAAAAAATCGATAGAATACTGATAGGCAAACAAGTTTCGGATCAATATTCGCAATGAAATAATAATTCATAGAAAGAGTTACGTAGAGAATGAAATCTACTATAATCTATGAATTTAACGATCCATCATCAATATTTTATCCCCGTAACATCAATCAATATTCATCTCAAATCAAATATTCATCTTTGCACTACAAAAGCCAAAGATATTCATCAATCGGTCGTGTTCATCTCAACACTTTTCATCTTTTTGCACTAAAGGCCAAAGATATTCATCGGCCTATCGTGTTCATTTAAAACACCGCTCATCTTTGCACTACTGTGCCAAAGATATTCTTCAGAAATCATTCATCTTTGCACTACAGCCAAAGATATTCATCGATCGGTCGTGTTCATTTAAACACCGCTCATCTTTGCACTACTGGGCCAAAGATATTCTTGAGAAATCATTCATCTTTGCACTACTGTGCCAAAGATATTCAATAATATCATCATTTAAGACCGAGGATGATGAAAAAATATTTTAAAGAACGAATCCGGTGAAACAAAATGACAAGGATTAAGGATTAAGGATTCGTACTTTGTTTTATCCATGTCCAACAATACCTCAAAAATAATCATAGTGGTGTAAAATTCAAGAATGATCAAAACATGGATACAATCAAAGCTAGTATCCAAAGATAGATATTTTGGACGAAAGGAAGAAATTTTATTTTTGATGAATAGTGTCAGACACGTGAATAGTGTCAGATATCGTGAATAAAGGCCGATATCGTGAATAGTAATTCGACACCAAAAGATAGAAATTCCACAAAAACATCTTCATGCTTCATGAATAGTACTCGTGAATAGTAACTCGTGAATAGTAACTCATGAATAGTAACTCGTGAATAGTAACTCATGAATAGTAACCCAGACATGAAAAAATTCCAAATTTGATAAAACCTCGGATCAACATTTTAGCATAATGATATTGAAGAAATAATATCATTACGAAAAAAATAATATCCCTTACCTCAAAGAATCAAGATTGCCGGAAGGAAAGGGGGAAGTGATCTTTGAATGAAACTTTATCTTGAACAAACAACTCTCAAAGTATCTAAATACTCACAAAATAATTTCAATAATATAGAGAGAGAAAAGAGAAAACTTTGTTTCGGTGTGATTTTCAATTCTAACTCAGCCTCTATTTATAGGAAAATGTTAGCGTAGAAAGGCAGACTTGACAAGCACTGATGGCTTTACTCGCTACTATTGCCACCCACCACATTTGAAATAAAATTCAGCACATTTCTTCACCAACCACAAGTGGGGCCCACTCAATTCTAGAAATTTCCACCAAAATCAATTATAAACCTAATTTCAGAATCCGACACCTCTTAAAATTCACAACAAATCATTTGTTCATTTTTAACGGTTCAAAATTTGTTGACATATACTCAACTTATGTATGTATAACATACCCAAAAATTACCACAATCCAACGGTCGGATTAAAAATTATAACCCCCACAATATCTCAAAACCCCTGATTTGATTTTTAACACCTCCAATCCGATAAAATACTGATAAAACACCTCAACAATAATTTCTTCATTTATAACCACATAAATAAATCCATCATTTATATCCACATAAAATAAATATTTCTTTATCATATGAATCAATAATTAATTATTCACAAATAATATTACGTGAATCACATTTATGACAACCAAAACATTTGTTCAGGAGAGGGGCTTTTAATAAGGATCTCTCCTCATGGTAGCGCTTGATTAGGTGACCAAACCTCTCCTTAGACAGTAACTTTCTAGACATTGCCAATAATGTTATCTAATAATATTATTCAAATAATATGAATTATTGATCCGATAATGGGAAATATTTGTGCAAAGTGACAATTATTGAAACAACAATAATATAAAATACCAACGCAGCAATTATTGAATCAATAAAATAAACTATTGAGCAAGAACTCACTTGTGAAAATTATTGAGTAGTGCCTTCTTACGTAAGGATCAATAATTCAACAATCATGCGTAATGGGTGTCTTTCTTTCATGCAAAAACCACGCCAGACATCGTATATTTTAACCAGGGTATTCCAATGTCTTTTAACCAGAATAACTACGCCTGTTATTTTTAACCAACTTATATTTGTCGTTTTCTTCATCCAATCGCTTTCGTTATGGGCCACACATGGGTCGCTAGCGCGTCGCATTTAATATTCTCTCGACAAGCACGAATATTCCACGACCAAACGAATATTCCCGACAAAAATGAATATTTTATAACCACTTGCTTATTTTGAAATATTTGCGTATTTATCCCTTAACTATCCACATTAATCAAATCAACCCTTACTATTTCAAGATAATAAATAAAGGAAATTCCTTTTTATTTAAAAAAAAATTTCGGGGTCTTACAGTAACAATTTTTGAAGGACAATTGATTGTAACACTTGATGTAATAAAAATATATAGTTGCAAGTGCACGGTGTCAAATTGAAGAACTGGTAAGTACAGGTCGAACCTATAGAGACTAGATTAATTTTAATGTATTCTTAATATCTATTTTATGCCAATTAAAAATAAAGATTGAAAATTGATTAACTAGAATATGAAAACTAATAATGAGGAAGCAATCTAGAAATTCGAATCCATTAAATAATAAGCATAACATATAATTCAATCTCTTCTATTTTTATAACTTAATTATGATTTTGATCTCCATTCCCTTTAATTTAGTAATTTTACGTACAATTAACGTGGGCAAACATAGACTATAAAAATTTAAGGATTAACACTACCCATCATAACTTTTTCGAGCAAGCATGGATTATGAAAAACTCATATTTTAACAATAATCTATTAAAACCTCTTAATTAATTTAAAATCACATAAGAATTTTTATAAAACGAATGTATTTCAATAACGAAATATGAAGGAGAAATTAATTAAACATAAAAGCATAAATTATAGAAGAGATGAAAAATATTATCATGAATAATTATTTAATTTCATTTTCATCATAGATTAAAGAAATTAGCTAGACATGAAAATAATTAAACTAACTAAAATAAAGAAGAGAAGAAGATTAAAAATATCTAAGAAAACTCCCTTTAATTAATGATCATCCAACGAACGTACAATGAAGAAGTAATTTAATCTACTCCTATTCCTAACTTAAATACATAATATATTCCTCCTCTTTTAAACAAGAGACCTATTTATAGGAAAAAGAGAAGTCCATTTCCATGTAGGTTTCAACTTTCTAGTGACAATCAACTTCTCAAAGAGATCTTCTAGATAGACTTTCCTTTCTCTTGCTGGACTTTACTTGCACACTAAGATTATTCGACTTCATTCCTTCTCGTTCACTACAAAAAAAGGGTTATCTCCGACGGAATAGAATCTGTCGATGTTATGTTATTCTTGACGGAATATTCAGTCAGCATTAATTCCGTCGGAAGTAATCTATCAGCGACGAAATTCTATCAAAAATAAATACCCTTTATGTCGTCAAAGTTTCCCGCATGTGCCAAAGATAAACTCGACGGAATGAATGTATGGTCGACGGAATATTACGTCGGACATAACTTATAATCGACGGACTTAAGGCTAACGGAATTCCGTCAAAAATAAATAAACCCTATTTCATTTATGTAACACCCCCTTTTCGAAAAGGAAAGGGAGCACTAATAACTTCAAAAATATTAATAGTGATGTCCATTAATGAAGTACTAAATACAATTCTCCAACTAGAGTCAAAATAATCAAACTTAAAATCGAAACAACCTAAATGGTCAAAGACAACTCTCTCATTACACTAGCCCTGAATCACCCCTGCAAACCTGTCGGAAGAAAAAATATAGCATGAGCCAATTGTCCAGTACGAATACAGATATACAAAAGATATACAACTGATATACGAAAACAACTGAGACAAAATACTGAACAAAGCCTCAAGTGTAAATACGGATGAAAATATAATCTCCAAAGATCTGAATGGAATATATCTGAATCAACAGAATTGACAAAACCAATAAAAGAATAAAGAAATAACGAACTGAAGTAACTAACTCAATGAATTGAACTGAACAGAAACCAACAAAATAACGGAATCATAGAGGACCAAGAATTTGGGACTGGGTTACCTGTGTTTAATTCATGTTACTTTGGATTGTTTTTGTTGTAGTGTCATCCCTCAAAGTTTCTGACATTATCAAGGGTTTTTACCTATCCATATTCGCCTAAAAAATATAATATTCATTGTATTCATAATATAATCCAATGTAAAAACAACAGTTGGTTACAGAAAAATAATATTCATCAACTTAATGTACTAACCTTCATCACACTAACATTTTTTTTAAAGGAAAAAGAAATCATCAATTCATACATACATACAGAACATAAAACTTCAATTCATTAATAATAGTAAAGTTATAATACCTTTTCGCTTCTTATGCAACAAAGTGAATCTACTAATTTTCTCTTCTCCAAATTGCAATGCAAAAGTACTTTTCTCCTCTTTTCCTCCAAAATAGTATACAACACCCATCCATCGAGAGTCGCCAAATACATCGTCGCTGGTCCTTCCATACAAGTAAAGCACTCAACTACAACTTCAATAATACAATTGTGTGCGTCAAAATAATACAACAACACATACCGTGAGTTTAAAAATACAACAAATATTTCTTCTAGACAATATCAACACTCAAATAAGTCCTCATTATAATTATTCAAACACTATTTTACGTAAATAGTGAGGACCGCTAAAACATCTTTCTAGAACCATCACTCCATACCCCGACTAGATCTCGCTATGTTCTCACCTCCCGAGAAGAAAAATGGAACAAAAAGGAAAAGGGTGAGCTCAACTAGCCCAAGAAAGAATATTATGACTAAGATAATATACAACAAATTATCATTAGTCTTCAACAGAAAAATCTGATAAAATATAATAGACAACAAGTTTTAGATCAAAAACTGCAAATAAAATAAACAATCCATTAGAAGAGTCAAGTAGAGAATGAAGTTCTACTATCTTCTAAGATTTAAAAGTCCATCATCAATATTTTATCCTCGTAATAACAATCAATATACATCTTTAATCAAATATTCATTCATTTGCACTAAAGCCAAAGATATTCATTCATATCACCAATGGGTCATGTTCATCTCAACACTGCTCATCTTTGCACTACGCCAAAGATATTCATCGCTTAATCATTCATCTTTGCACTATGTGCCAAAGATATTCAATAATATCATCATTAAGGACCGAGGATGATGAAAAAAATTTTTTAGAAAACGAATCCAGTGAGAGATGTAAGGACAAATATTAGGGATTCGTGATTACAGCTTTATCCAAGATCAATAATACTTCATAATAACCAATTTTGAAGCGTAATTCAAAAATAAAGATCAAAACATGGATACAATCAAAGATAGTAACCATAATAGACATCTTGGACAAAAAGGAAAATTTTCATTTTTCTATGAATAAAGGTCAGATTCGTGAATAAAGGTCAGAATACGTGAATAGGCCAGACACGTGAATAGTAACCCGACACAAAAAGTTCCAAATTTGATTAAAAAGTTCAAACCAATATTTCTAAGATAATGATATCAAGAAAATAATATCATTTAAGAAGAAAATAACATCCCTTACCTCAAAGAAACAAGATTTTGAATGAAAGGCTCAAGTGATGTCGAATGAAACTTCAGATCTAACAAAGAACTCTCAAAGTATCTAAATACTCACAAAATACGCCGATAATATAGAGAGAGAAAGAGAGAAAGCTTATGTTTTTCGTGTGATTTTCAATTCTAACTTAGCCCTCTATTTATAGAAAATGTTAAGACGCCAAAGCAGATTTCGACCAAGCCACCGATGGCTTTTTTACTCGCTACTATTGCCACCCACCACATTTGAAATAAAATTCAGCACATTTCTTCACCAACCACAAGTGGGGCCCACTCAATTCTAGAATTTTCCACCAAAATCATTTATAAACCTAATTTTCAAATCACCACCTCTTAAAATTCATAACAAATCATTCGCTCATTTTAACGGCTCAAAATTTGTGGACATATACTCAACTTATATATGTATAACATATCCAAAAATCACAACGATCCAACTATTTGATTAAAAATTATAACTCACTTAATATATCGTAAAAATATCGATTTGATTTTTAATACCTCCATTCCGGCAAAAAATACCGATAAAACACCTCAACATTAATTCCTTCAATTATAACACATAAAATAAATAAATAAATCCATCATTTATATCCGCATCAAATAAATATTTTTTTATCATATAAATCAATAATTAATTATTCACAAATAATATTACGTAATCACAATTATGACAACAAAGCCGCTCCTGAAAGAAAGAGGGGCTTTCCGATAAGGATTTCTCCTCATCGGCGCCGCAATTAGGTGACCAAACCTCTCCTCGATGTAACTTTCTAGACATTGCTAATAATGCTATCTAATAATATTATTCAAATAATATGAATTATCGATCCGATAATGGGAAAATATCTGCAAGTTGACAATTATTCAAACAACAATAATATAAAATATCAACGCAAACAATTATTGAATCAATAAAATAAAATATTGAATAAAGAATTCATCGTAATAATTATCGAGTAAAGTGCCTTCACGCATTTAATCAATAATTCAACAATATCGTAATACCGCAAAGCTACGCGGCAACCACGCCAGACATCGTATTTTAACCACTGTGTATTCCAACAGTTGTTAAATTCAGAATAATTACGCCGTTATTTATAAAACTCAAACTTTGTCGCTTTCTTCATCCGACAGCTTATTTCGTTATGGGGCCCACAATTGATCAATCGGCCATCGCATTGGATATTCCCCGATAAAAAGAATATTCCACCACCAAACTAATATTCCCCGATAAAAGGAATATTTTATAACCACTTGCTTATTTTGTAAAATTTGCACATTTCACCCATAACCAAAGTATTATATCAAATTAACACCTTATTAATTTAGAATAATGAATAGAGAAAATTCAATTTTATTTATAATAAGTGGGGTCTTACAACCTCCCTCCTTATAAAATTTCGTCCTCGAAATCGACGACGACTCGGTGTTTCAAAAAGGTGAGGGTACCTCGCTTTCATTTCGATTCCAACTCCTGTGTCATTTCTTCAATAGCATGGTTCCTCCACAAAACCTTAACTTGTGGTATAACCTTCGTGCGTAGGACATGCTCTTTTCCTATCCAAGATCTTAACAGTACCTCCTCAGACGTTAAATCTTCGCTATCTCTCGTCCGGTTCTAACTCAATAATGTGGTTCGGGTCTTTCACATATTTACGAAGCATAGATATGTGAAAAACATTATGAACACGTAGACACGTTTCGAGGTAATGCGAGTCTATAGCCACATTTCCTATTCTGGTCAAGAATCTCAAATGGACCAACAAATCTTGGATCGAGCTTTTCTCTCTTTCCAAATCTTGTAACTCCTTCCACGGAGCAACACGTAACAATACATGATCCCCAATATTAAATTCCACGCCCTTTCGATGAAGATCAACATAACTCTTTTGTCGATCCTGTGAGGTTTGAATACGTTGTCAATCATTGGATTTTTTTCGTAGTCATGCATATTTAATTCTGGTCCCAACAACGTTGTTTCTCCCACCTCGTCCCAAAGATATCGAGAACGACACTTTCGGCCCATACAACGCCTCAAATGGAGCCATGCCTATACTTGCTTGATAACTATTGTGTAGGAGAATTCCACCAATGGTAAATACTTATCCCAACTTCCTTGAAAGTCTAGGACACATAGTCTTAATAGATCTTCAAGAGTTTGAATAGTCCTCTCGATTGTCCGTCTGCTTGAGGATGGTATGTCGAATCAATCAGAAACTGCGCTCATAGCTTTTCGCAAGCTAACCCAAAATCGTGAAGTGAATCTTGGGTCACGATCCAAAACTATGGATATCGGCATGCCATGCAATCTCACAATCTCATTCACGCATATATACGAGCAAGACGCTCAAGGAATAAGTTTCACGATAGGCAAGAAATGAGCAGACTTGGTTAATCTATCAACAATAACCCAAATCGCATCTATACCTTGAGAAACTTTGGGAAGACCAGAACTAAATCCATAGTAATGTGTTCCCACTTCCATTCCGAATCTCAAGTGGTTGCAATGGACCTTTTGGTACTGATGCTCCGCCTTTACACGCCGACAAGTTAAACACCTCGAGATAAACTCCGCGATCTCTCTCTTCATATTGTTCCACCAAAATGTATGTCAATATCATGATACATTTTTGTACTCCTGTGATGGATTGCAAATGGGGTGTCAGTGTGCTCCATCATGATTCTATGCTTCAAGTCGTAATCGTTAGAACGCAAAGTCTAGAGTTGATCAAGTATTCCTTCTTCATCGATTCTCGCTTTCGAATAGCACCTTCAGACTTTCTTCTTCATACGACGCCCCCTGTGTCCGTAGTCGAGAAAATTTTTAACTTTATCGATTAAAGTTGGTTCTACTCAGATATTCGCCATCATCATGTGGGTCCCTCGAGTCTTTAATTCTATCTCCATCCTTTGCAAGTCATACAAAATGGGCCTTTGTGTTGACAATATCGCACTCAGCATTCGCAGATATGATCTTCTACTCAACGCACCACTACTACGCTCGCTTTTCCAGATGATGATATCGAATAGTGTGATCGTAATCTTCAACAGTTTCAAGCCAACGCCGCTGTCGCATGTTGAGTTTTTTGGGTGAAGAAATATTTGAGGCTTTTATGGTCCAGATAAATCTCCACTTTCTCCCCATACAAGTAGTGTTCCAAATTTTCAACGAAAAAAACGATCGCCGCTAACTCTAGATCATGAGTAGGATAATTCCTCTCATATTCTTTGAGAGTTGTCGCGAGGCATAGGCTATGACTTTTCCCATGTTGCATGAGAACACATCCTAACCCTTTTGCCTCAAGCATCATCAGAGATAACAAATCCATCCCAACCAGATGGTATTGCTGTAACAGTGCCAAATGAGTCTCTCTCGAGCTCTTGGAAACTCTTCTCGCATTCCTCGCTCCATACTAATTTTTGTATCTTTCCGAGTCAACTGAGTTAATCTGAGTAGCGATTCGAGAAAATCCTTCCACGAATCTCCGATAATAACCAAACTAAGCCCCGTAAAGTCACAGACTTTGGCCACCGACTTCTGTTGTTCCTAACTTCAGATTGCTTCAATCTTCACGGGTCAACAGATACTCCATGTTTTGACACCACGCGCCCAAGGAATGCTACTTCCTCAAGCCGTAACTCGCATTTCTTTAGCTTGGCATAAAGCTTGTTTTCACGTAAGCCTTTCAAGTATCGCCTTCAAATGGTGCTCATGATCTTCACGGCTTTTGAATAGATGAGGATGTCATCAATAAAGACAACAACGAATCGATCCAAATATTCCTTGAATACACGGCTCATCATATCCATGAAAGCAAAGCAGAGCATTAGTCAATCCAAAAGACATGACTAAGAATTCATAATGCCCGCATCGAAGTTTCAAGGCGCCTTTGAATATCCTCGCTTTTAATCTTCACCGATGATATCCGTAACTAAGATCGATCATTTGAAAAGAATTGTGCTCCTCAGAATCGGGTCAAACAGTCATCAATGCGAGGTAGGGGATACCTATTCTCGATGGTGACATGGTTCAATTTCTGTAGTCAATACAAAGTCGCATACTCCCGCCTTTCTTTCTTCTTTACTTAATAAAACAGAGCACCCCAAGGAGATGTATTTAGGATTAATGAAACCGATGTCTAATAACCTCAGTAGTTGGACTTTTAACTCCTCAAGTTCAATAGAGCCATTCGATATGGGGTTTTAGAAATGGGTTTTGTATCTTGGCTCAAGGTCAATAAAGAATTCAACATCACGCTCGGGGGGTAGACCGAAGAAGTTCTTCAGAAATACATCAGAAATTCTCTAACAATGTAAATATTATTCAAATCGACTTGTGTTTTTATTCAAATCCATAACATGGGCTAAGAAAGCTTGACATCCATTTTTCAATAAACGAATAGCTTTTGTGGCTTGATATGATGTTGATCGATTTTAGTGGTTTAGTTGTTTGAATTCGCATAACAAAGTTGGTTAGAATATGAAAACTAACAACCTTATTAAAAACAATCAATTTTGGCATGATGAGTGGTTAACCAATCAATCCCTAAAATCACATCAAAAGCAAGTATCTTTAAAGAGATAAGATCAACAGTAATGTGATAGTGCCAACTTGGATCAAGCAAGATTTATAAACCGTAGATGTAACAAAGGTTTCACCCAACTGAGTTTCAAATGATAAGTTAAAGTCCAATTTCTCCGAGTCAAGTTTAAACGTTGAGCACAAGTAGGAGAGATAAAAGAATGGGTAGAACCCAGATTAGTAAGGTATAAACTTCGCAAGAATTCAAGATTAGCTTACCCGTGATCACCTCGCTCGGGTTCCTCACACATTTTGGCTACCACGACAAACGCCTTCCAGAACCGCCGATTTTGACTTTATCCGAGATAGCTTTTTGAGTCACCATCCTCGCTGAACTTGGTTTTGCTATGTAACACTCTCGAAGCTATATGACCCTCCTTTCCACAGCTTATAACATACCTTGGATTGTTTGTGGGTTTCAATGATATGTCCCTCTTTCCCGTGATTTATAACATCTAACCGGTGGTCGTTTCTCCTCCCTAGAATTTGTTGTTGATGTTGGTGTTGCCGCCGATGTCTTTCCGCCATTGTTGAATCTCCTTTTGAAATTTCCACTAGACTCACCTCTTCTATTATCATGGCCACGATTACCACACCCGAGTGGTTACCGCTTTGTCCAGATTTTTCCTCCTCGCCGGTTATCATCGCCTCGATGATGGCCACACCCAGATGACCTCGGTCAGGATCCCCTCATTGAGTATACTCATTATCTCGCCTAATAATCGAGCCCTCATTGACAACATCCGAATACGTAGAAAATTTATGAGAGATAAGGTATCGACGAATCTCTCGGTTTTAGACCTCTCGTAAACATCCGCGCATATACGCTCCTCATTTTCTACCAAATGAGGTGTAAACCGATAACTCCGCGAACTTTCTCAGATCGAGACACCGCCATGTTGTTTTGTTCCAATCTAATAAACTCTACCTCCTTCATATGATTTAATACTTTCAGGAAAGTACTTGTCATTGAACAGCTTTCAAATCTTCCCCAACACATGTTGAAAAGTACCATTGGTACGCTTCACATGATTCCCACCAAGAATCGCTTCTTCCACTAACATAAAGGTGGCGAATGGAACCTTCTGTTCTCCTCCGCATCCCAAGACATCGAATATCTTGGTAATTTGTTTTGACCCATGTTTTCGCCTTTAATCGATCGGCTTTCCCGTAAACTGGTGGTCCCAACTCCTCGAATCGCTGGGTTGTGATAAATCGCAAGCGTTGCCATCACTTCCACCCGTATTTTGTACACGAGTCTCTCCTCCTCGATTTTTTGCATGAATCGCAAAAAGCTCCTAAACATTCCATCATTCATCGCTTGTTTCTAGAAGTTGTTGTTTATAGGAGGAATATTGCCTTCCTCGTCTGCACGCTCTCCCGGTTTGTGACTAAAGGTTGTTCCACGCCTCATACACTCCATTGTTAACGCTTCTCAGCAGCCATTCTTAAATATCGCCATAAAAACAAGGGTTAATTAAACAAATTAACATATCACATAATATCCCTATATTACGACCGATCAACAAATAAGCTTAGATAGACACACTAATAAGGATTTACTCATCTCTCCCTCCTAGTTCTATTCCCCGATCTCCGCCAGAGACCATATCCCTAAGCTTTGATACTAACTACGACGCCCAAAATAGGTATACAACACCCATCCCGAGTCGCCAAATACATGGTACGTAAAGCAAACTACAACTTCAATAATACAATTGTCGTGCAAAATAATAACACAACACATACCGTGAGTTTAAATACAAATATTGTCTTCTAGACAATATCAACACTCAAATAAGTCCTCATTATAATTATTCAAACACTATTTTACGTAAATAGTGAGGATCGCTAAAACATCTTTCTAGAACCATCACTCCATACCCCGACTAGATCCTCGCTATGTTCTCACCTCCCGAGAAGAAAAATGGAACAAAAAGGAAAAGGGTGAGCTCAACTAGCCCAATAAAGAATATTATGACTAAGATAATATACAACAAATTATCATTAGTCTTCAACAAGAAAAAATCTGATAAAATATAATAGACAACAAGTTTTAGATCAACAAATGCATGAAATAAACAACAATCCATTAGAAGAGTCAAGTAGAGAATGAATTCTACTATCTTCTAAGATTTAAAAGTCCATCATCAATATTTTATCCATGTAACAACAATCAATATACATCTTTAATCAAATATTCATCTTTGCACTACAAAGCCAAAGATATTCATTCATATCACCAATGGTCATGTTCATCTCAACACTGCTCATCTTGCACTACGGCCAAAGATATTCATCGCTTAATCATTCATCTTTGCACCATGTGCCAAAGATATTCAATAATATCATCATTAAGGACCGAGGATGATGAAAAACATTTTAGAGAACGAATCCAAAGGAGATGTAAGGACAAATATTAGGGATTCGTGTTACGCTTTATCCAAGATCACTAATACTTCATAATAACCAATTTTGAAGCGTAATTCAAAAATAAAGATCAAAACATGGATACAATCAAAGATAGTAAACCATAATAGACATCTTGGACAAAAAGGAAAATTTTATTTTTTCTTGAATAATGTCAGATTCGTGAATAGTGAATAGTCGTGAACGTGAATAGTGTCGAGATACGTGAATAGTAACCCCGACAAAAAAAAGTTCCAAATTTGATTAAAAAGTTCAAACCAATATTTCTAAGATAATGATATCAAGAAAAAATAATATCATTTAAGAAGAAAATAACATCCCTTACCTCAAAGAAACAAGATTTTTGAATGAAAGGCTCAAGTGATGTCGAATGAAACTCAGATCAATAAAGAACTCTCAAAGTATCTAAATACTCACAAAATACGCCGATAATATAGAGAGAGAGAGAAAGAGAGAAAGCTTATGTTTTCGTGTGATTTTCAATTCTAACTTAGCCCTCTATTTATAGAAAATGTTAAGACGCAAACTCGAGCACAAGCATTTTACTCGACTAAGCCACCACATTTTTTAATCGCTACTATTGCCACCCACCACATTTGAAATAAAATTCAAGACATTTCTTCACCAACCACAAGTGGGGCCCACTCAATTCTAGAATTTTCCACCAAAATCATTTATAAACCTAATTTTTCGAATCACCACCTCTTAAAATTCATAACAAATCATTTGTTCATTTTTAACTGCTCAAAATTTGTGGACATATACTCAACTTATATATGTATAACATATCCAAAAATCACAACGATCCAACTATACGATTAAAAAATTATAACTCACTTAATATATCGTAAAAATATCGATTTGATTTTTAATACCTCCATTCCGACAAAAATACCGATAAAACACCTCAACATTAATTCCTTCAATTATAACCACATAAAATAAATAAATCCATCATTTATATATCATCAAATAAATATTTTCTTATCATATAAATCAATAATTAATTATTCACAAATAATATTACGTAATCACAATTATGACAACCCAGCCGCTCCTGTGAAAGAGGGGCTTTTCGATAAGGATTTTTCCTCCTCATCGGGCGCGCAATTAGTGACCAAACCTCTCCTCGATGTAACTTTCTAGACATCGCTAATAATGCTATCTAATAATATTATTCAAATAATATGAATTATCGATCCGATAATGGGAAATATCAAAGTTGACAATTATCAAACAACAATAATATAAAATATCAACGCAACAATTATTGAATCAATAAAATAAAATATTGAAACAAGAATTCATCGTAATAATTATGAGTAAAGGCCTTCACGCATTTAATCAATAATTCAACAATACTGCGTAAATACCGTGTGCCATCGCGGCAACCACGCCAGACATCGTATTTTAACCACTGTGTATTCCAACAAATGTTAACTCAGAATAATTACGCCGTTATTTATAAAACTCAAACTTTGTCATTTTCTTCATCCGACAGCTTATTCCGTTATGGGGCCCATAATTGATCATACGCCATCGCATGATATTCCCGACAAAAAGAATATTCCTAAAAAGGAATATTTTATAAACACCAAACGAATATTCCCCCTAATAAAAAGGAATATTTTATAACCACTTGCTTATTTTGTAAAATTTGCACATTTCACCCATAACCAAAGTATTATATCAAATTAACACCTTATTAATTTAGAATAATGAATAGAGAAAATTCAATTTTATTTATAATAAGTACATGTATTTATGTATTATTCCGATATACTATTCATTTTAAATTCTTGTACTCTGCATGTTATTTAATTTTCATTTATTTGCATCTTTAATTGTATCATAAGGACTAATGAGTTATATTTTTAATTGTATCAACAGGGTGCTCATTCTGATCACGAAAGGCATTTTGACGACGACTGACATTTACGACGATTTTCATACACACCAGAGAATAGAATACGACGCCACCCAATGATCCTCCTCACACCGGGGGTAGTACTATTGGCTTGACTTAGTTTAGTTGATATTTGACATTTTTATAGTTTAAACCTTGTAATTCATATTGCACTTTTATGTGAACAAGTCATTTTTGTATATATTATGGACTATTGTAGTTCATATAAAGTATTTTGTATATCTTATGGATCGAGTATTGGACATATTGTAGTTAATATAAAGTATTTTTATTATTGTTGGACTTGTATGTGAACAAAAGTCAGTTATATATGTTGGACTTATATATGTTGTTGGAAACTTATTATTATGTTGATTGTACTGTTTGAAATATAAATAGGTTTACGTTATAAAAATGTGGGTTAAAATCTTGGATGTTGCAAAAATAGAGCAAACCTCTTAAAAAAAATCCATATTCTCGATGAAATAAGGTAAGATCGACGGAATTCCGTCGGGATTATTCCTGTATACATATTAAAATATGATGCCACGTGGCAACTTAACATCAACCGCGTATTCTCGACGGAAGTGATTCAGTCGAGGATATCTTAATCTCGATGGACAATTCGGTCGAAAATATGTCCGTCGGAGTTAATTATTCCAGACTAAAATCTCGACGAATTTAATTTTGACGCGCTTAAACCCGAACCGAATCCCCGACTGAATATTCCGTCGAGATTAAGATATCCTCGACGGAATATCCTTAATCTCGATGGAAGATTCTGTCGAAAATAAGTCATTTCCTTGTAGTGGTTGTAGGATTCTTCTTGGATATTTCCTTACATGAATAAGAGCATTAAATATCGCTTGATCACCAAGATTTTGACTTTATTACAACAAAATATTAAATCTTACAAAATAAAATTAAACATATTAATTAAATAAACTAATTTAATTAAAAGGACAAAATTAGGAATAATAAAATGTATGAATTATATGTCTATTAAATACCCACATACCTAGATTTTGCTAGTCCTCGAGTAAATTAAAATAAAAGAAAACTAGAACTACCCCATTTTCGTAGGAAACACAATTACATTTAGCATGTGCAACAAGCCTTTAAACCCCAAGGTTACCCCAAGCAGACGAGTTATGTCTCGTGAGGGTTTGCAGTGAATTTACCCACAAAATTCAAAAATATTTTTGGATTCAACAAATTATGAAATTGAAAGAAAACTTCTAAATATCCATGGACATTATTCATAAACAAGATTAAATTCAAAATCACACTTTCACCTTATCAAAAATATTCAATCTTCATTTTAGACACCATCCTTCAAAAAATTAATTCCATGTAATTCATGCATGTGTATATGATGTAACTCTTAGTAGAGATTTTTACCGTGAAAATCAAGTAAAATCATTTTTCTTTTTTCTATTTTCCTTCTTTTTTTCCAATTTTTTAATTTTTTTTCTTGACTTTTGAAATGTCTCGTTTTCTTAGGTTTTACAGAGTTACTCATGTAGCGAACGTTGAACTAATGACTCCCAAACCAGTTGGCTTTAGGGCATTAGGTGTAAAGACACCCCTAAGGGCTTAGTAACTCGAGTAACAAAGGCCACAAAACTAGACTAGTTAAGCTGCTTATATCCATCACACTTTTCAGTATAAATATCGATGATTCATAAGGCTTGGATACCCAATTATTTTGTTCAATGAACATTAAGACAGTTATTTATTTCTTTTTTTAATTTTTTTTCCCTTTTTTCTAGTTTCTTTCTCTTTTTTTTTGAAATTGCTCGAATCATAGTTTATATCCTCAACTAAGAATTATTGCAAATGTGTAGTGCAAAAATGCTTTGAAATCAATTTTATTCTAGATTGATGGTCTTTCAAACTAAGATTTATACCTTATCAAAGATTCAAGAGTTCTAAATCTTTCAATCTCACTCATGAGTTTTGCTCCACAGACACTTTTTAGAATTAATCAAAAAACAAAATTTATAATTTTTATTTTATTTTTTTACTATATTTTCCTAAAAAAAAAGCTAATATAATAATACATACAAATTCCCCCATACCTAAATCATGCATCGTCCTCAATGTATACAAATGAAAAATATAGAACAAAGAAATGAAAGAATTGTACCTTGTATGCGGGACATTTGTTCTGCAAGAAAATATGGTGAGAAATAAAACAAATGTACATACATATATATCCTAAAATGTATGTGACTATACATGAATGATACAAATGGGCAAGTGAGTGTGGTCTTGTCATGATTTTCAGGAGGTCTATGAAATTGAAAATAATCAGAATTTTCATCAGAATTATGCTTAAAATTTACCGCAAGAAATCTTTCAACTACATGTTCAAAGGATGAAAGAATTGGTTCAAACACATGTTCTAATTTAGTTGACTTATGTGTAATGGCTCTTAACATCTCGTTGACCTTATCTAAGTATTCAAATTCATTCCAATTTTGGTCAAGGCGATTTAAGAAAAAATCAATTGGATCTTTTTCAATCAAGAGTCTATTTTCAATTATTTCTTGGGCTATGGACAACTGTTGTGTCATGTTTACTTTAATGGGTTGGTCTAAAAAATCACTTGGTGGTTTTTTAGGAATAAGTCTTTCAGGGTATGGAGTTTTAGGCTCATAGACTTTTTTCAAAAAACTCATCAAGTGCAACATGATCGATCAATTTTAGGCATAAACTCATAATTTTTAGACTCCTCAAATTCGCTTGACTCAAACTGTGTAGAATTGAATACAAAATTTTCATTTTACTCATCATTTCCATAAGCATCAAGATTTTCAAAATTAACCTCAGAGTTACTAGAAAATTCACCCACCTCTTGTTCATTTATTATGGTGGTTAATCGACCCATTTAAATTTCTAAACGAGATATAGCTTCATTTGTGTTTTGCATGAAATTAAATAGAGTTTCCATTAAAGCTTCCATAGTTTTTTCTAAGGTATGTATTGAGTCTTTCCTCTTCTTTATTTGAAAATTCTTGTGGATATTGAGGTTTTGGAACCGAATATGGATATGAATATGGATACAGATATGAACTTAGATAAAGATTTTCATAAGTTGGAAAAAAATGATTTACTTGGTGTGCATTAAATTTTTCATAGGGTTCTTGTTTTTAAGCAAAATTATTATTCCAACTATAATAATAGGCCATCTTTTCACAAATCACAAAACAAATAAACAATTAATCACAAAAGTCACAATAAATAAATAAAATAAAATAAGAATCCTAATTCTACGGTTAACATAAATAAAATCTAGGTAGCTTCTAATTATTTCAAGTTACACCTAAAGGTCCAAAAAATTCAAAATTAATCACACCATTATCCAGGTAAGTGTAAGAAAGGTGGGAGTCTCTCCGTGGGTACGATGACTAATTGAATAACCACACGTTCTTTAGGAGTTTACCTTTTGAACCACTTTTCTAGACACCAATAGTTTGATTAATTTAAAATTTAGCCTCCTCTTGGAATCCCTTGTTCTAATTGAGCTCGAAATTCCTAGGGCCAACGTATACTTAATTTTTTTAAAGCAATGTTATGCAAAATGAATGGGTGGTTTGTGGGCTAAGGAAGGGTGATGAAATTTCCACCTTATCTTGTTATAAGTTTTCGCCTTAATGTTAGATTACAAATGAGAATGTACAAATAAAATAAAAAATATATAAAAAAATAAAATATCCTAAAACTATGTGAATTACGAAAGAATGAGAAATTTGACGTACCTCAATCCTCCAGAATCACCACCATTTATATTTGACAAAAAAATAAAAGAAAGTAAATAAAATAAATAAAAATTTAAGTAGGATGTGCTTTACGTGAGTGAATGCATGAATGTGAATTAGTTTTCTAGCTAACAATAAAAACTAAAAAGAAAAATTAAAAAAACTAAGCTACTATTTTTTTGTTAAGATACAAAATACCAGAAAAGCACAGTAATAATCTTGTTTTTTCGCACCATTGATCCGCTTCGATAATACTGAAAATTTTGAAAAATATATTAGAAATAAAAAATAATTCGAATAAATAAAAATTAAGGAATAAATAAAATTAATTGTAGTCCCAGCTAATAGCGCCAAAAGTTTGATGTGATAAAAATATATAGCTGCAAGTGCACAGTGTCAAATTGAAAAACTGACAAGTACAGGTCGAAACTACAGAGACTATATTAATTTTAATGTATCCTTAATATCTATTTTAGGCGAATTAGAAATAAAGATTGAAAATTGATTAGCTAGAATATGAAAACTAATATTGAGGAAGCAATCTAAGAATCTGAATCCATTAAATAATAAAAATAACATATAATTCAATCTCTTTTATTTTATAACTTAATTATGATTTTGATCTCCCTTCCCTTTAATTTAGTAATTTTACAATTAATGTGAGCAAACATAGACTATGAAAATTTAAGGATTAACTATAACCCATCAAAACTTTTTCGAGCAAGCATGAATTACGAAAAAATCATATCTTAACAATAATCTATCAAAATCTCTTAATTAATTTAAAATCACATAAGAACTATAAAGCAAATGTATTTCAATAATGAAACATGAAGGTTAAATCAATTAAACATAAAAGTATAAATAATAAAAGGTATGAAAAATATTATCATGAATAATTATTTAATTTCATCTTCATCCTAGATTAAAGAAATTAGCTAGACATAGAAAATAATTAAACTAACTAAAATAAAGAAGAGAAGAAGATTAAAAATAACTAAGAAAACTCCATTTAATTAACGATTATCCAACGAACGTACAATGAAGAAGTAATTTAATCTACTCTTAATCCTAACTTACATTCATACATAATATATTCCCCCCCTCTCTCTAAAACAAGAGACTTATTTATAGGGAAAACAAAAGTCCATTTCCATGTAGGTTTCAACTTCCTAGTTACAATCAACTTCTCAAAGAGATCTTTTAGATAGATTTTCTTTTCTTTTATTGGACTTTACTTGCACACCAAGATTATTCCACTTCTTTCCTTCTCGTTGTAGGATTTGATGTGTTAAAATTATGTACTGCATGTGCACAGTGTCGAATTGAAGAACTGGCAAGTACAGGTCGAACCCACAGAGGTTAGATTAATTTTAATATTTTCTTAATATCTATTTTAGGCAAATTAGAAATAAAGAATGAGAATTAATTAACTAGAATATGAAAACTAATAATGAGGAAGCAATCTAGGAATCCGAATCCATTAAATAATAAACATAACATATAATTCAATCTCTTCTATTTCTATAACTCAAATATGATTTTGATCTCCATTCCCTTTAATTTAGTAATTTACAATTAACGTGGGCAAACATAGACTATGAAAATTTAAGAATTAACTATAACCCATCAAAACTTCTTTGAGCAAGCATGGATTATGAAAAACTCATATCTTAATAATAATCTATCAAAAGCTCTTAATTAATTTAAAATCACATAAGAACTATAAAACGAAGGTATTTCAATAACGAAAATGAAGGCGAAATCAATTAAACATAAAAGCATAAATAATAGAAGAGATGAAAAATATTATCATAAATAATTATTTAATTTCATCTTCATCCTAGATTAAAGAAATTAGTTAGACATGAAAATAATTAAACTAACTAAAATAAAGAAAAGAAGAAGATTAAAAAAAATAATGAGAAAACTCCCTTTAATTAACGATCATCCAACGAACGTATAATGAAGAAGTGATTTAATCTAGTCATACTCTTAACCTAAACTAATACAATACCTAATGTTTCCTCCTCTCTAAAACAAGAGACCTATTTATTATAGGGAAAATAACTTTGAACCCTAATTTAGATTCATTGAACTTGGACATTTTTGTTCCCTTTCCATGTAGGTTTCAACTTCCTAGTGGCAATCAACTTCTCAAAGAGATCTTCTAGATAAACTTTCTTTTTCCTTGTTGGATTTGACTTGCACACCAAGATTGTTCCACCTCTTTCCTTCTTCTTGGATATTTCTTACATGAATAAGAGCATTAAATATTACTTGATCACCAAGAGTTTGACTTTATTGAAACAAATATTAAATCCTACAAAATAAAATAAAACATATTAATTTAATAAACTAATATAATTAAAAGGAAAAAATTAGGGATAATAAATTTTATGAATTACGTGTCTATCAAATACTCTTATACCTAGCTTTTGCTCGTCCTCGAGTAAAATAAA
Organism: Panax quinquefolius; assembly: GCA_020205615.1. NCBI lineage: Eukaryota > Viridiplantae > Streptophyta > Magnoliopsida > Apiales > Araliaceae > Panax > Panax quinquefolius. The sequence continues at coordinate 96,006,831 of CM035159.1, forward strand.
AATAAAACAAAACAAAAATTATACTACCCCATTTTCGTAGTAAACACGATTGCACTTAGCATGTGCAAAAAACCTTTAAACCCTCTAAGGTTACCCAAAGTGGACGAATTGTGTCTCGTGAGGGTTTGCAGTGAATATACTCACAAAATTCAAAAAAAAAATTGGATTCAACAAATTATGAAATTGAAAGAAAACTTCTAAATATCCACGGGCATTATACATAAGCAAGATTAAATTCAAAATCACACTTTTACCTTATCAAAAATACTCGATTTTCATTTTAGACACCATCCTTCATTAAATCAATTTCATGTGATGCATGCATGTGTATATGATGTAACTCTTAGTAGGAATTTTTATCATGAAAATCAAGTAAACTCATTTTTCTTTCTCTTTTACTTTTTTCCTTCTTTTTTTTAAATTTTTATTTTCTTGACTTGTGCAATGTCTCATTTTCTTAGGCTTTTCAGAATTACTCATGAAGCGAGCGTTGGACCAATGACTCCCAAACCAATTGGCTTTAGGGCACTAGGTATAGAGACACCCCTAAGGGCTTACTAACTCGAGTAACAAAGGCCACAAAAGTAGACTAGTAAAGTTGCTTTTATCCATCACACTTTTCAGCATGAATATCGATGCTTCCTGACACTTGGATACCCAGTTATTTTGTTCAATGGACATTGAAGCAGTTATTTATTTCTTTTTTTAATTTTCTTCTTTTTTTCTTGAAATTACTCGAATCATGGTTTATACCCCATAACTAAGAATTAGTGCAAACGTGAAATACAAAAATACTCATAAAATCAATTTTAATCTAGATGGTGTTCCGAACTAAGATTTAGTACCTTATCAAAGGTTCAAGAATTCTAAATCTTTTAAATCTTACTCATGAGTTTTTCTCCACAAACACTTGTAAGAATTAATTCAATCCTTAAAAAGTCAAATAAATTTTTTAATTTTTTTAGTTTTTTTTTTATTTTTTTACTCTATTTTCCTAAAAAAGAAAAAAAAATTCTAATACAACAATACAAACAAACTCCCCTGTAACTAAATCATGTATTGTCCTCAATGTATACAAATGAAAATTAGAGAACAAAGATATGAAAGAATTATACCTTATACGTGGGGTTTTTATTCTGCAAGAAAATGCGGTGAGGAAGAAAACAAATGTACATATCTACAAATTTCATAAATTCTAAAAATTATGTGACTATACATGAATGATACAAATGGGTAAGTGAGTGTGAACTTTTCATTATTTTCAGGAGGTCTAGGAAATTGAAAATAGTCAAAATTTTCTTCACAATTATGCTTAAAATTTACCTCAAGAAAACTTTCACTAACATGTTCAAAGGATGAAAAAATTGGTTCAAATACATGTTTTAGTTTAGTTGACTTATTTGTAGTGGATCTCAACAGCTCATTGACCTTATCTAAATATTCAGATTCATTCCAATTTTGGTCAAGGTGATTTAATCAATTGGATCTTTTTCAATCAAGAGTTTATTTTCAATTATTTCTTGGGTCATTGACAACTCTTGGATCATGTTTACTTTAATGAGTTGGTCAAAAAAATTAGTAGGTGGTTTTTTAGGAATAAGTCTTTTAGGGTATGGAGCTTTAAGCTTATAAACTTTTTTAATAGACTCATAATTTTTAGACTCCTCAAATTCGCTTTACTCAAATTGTGTAGAATTGAATATAAAATTTTCACTTTCCTCATCATTTCCACAACTATCAAGATTTTCAAAATTAACCTCAGAGTTACTAGAAAATTCACCCACCTCTTGTTCATTTATTATGGTGGCTAATCTATTCATTTAAATTTCTAGACGGGATATAACTTGATCCATGCTAAATTGATTTTTCATTAAAACTTTCATAGTTTTCTCTATGGCACTAAGTCTTTCCTCTTCTTCATTTGATAATTCATGTGAATATTGAGGTTCTGAATCCAAATATGGATATGGATATGGACTTAGATAAGGATTTATATAAGTTGGAAAAAATTGATTTACTTGGTTTGCATTAAAATTTTCATAAGGTTCTTGATTCCAAGCAAAATTATTATTCCAACTATAATAAGAATTCATCTTTCCACAAATCACAAAACAAATAGACAACTAACCACGAAAGTCACAAAAAAATATAATAAAAAATAAAATAAAAATCCTAATTCTACGGTTAACCTAAATAAAATCTAGACGGCTCCTAATTGTTCCAAGTTACACCTTAAGGTCCACCAAATTCGAAATTAATCACACCACTATCCAGGTAAGTGTAAGAAAGGTGGGAGTCTCTCCGTGAGTACGATGACTAATTGAATAACCACACATCCTTTAGGCGTTTGCCTTTTGAATCACTTGCCTAGACACCAGTAGTTTGATTAATTTAAAATTTAGCCTCCTCTTGGAGTCCCTTGTCCTAATTGAGCTCGAGAGTCCTAGGGGCCAACGTCTACTTCATTTTATTAGGTCATGGTCATGCAAAATGCAAATTGGGTTGTGTGGGCCAAGAAAGGGTGATGAAATCCCACTTTATCTTATTATAGTTTGTGCCCTTTTTGTTAGATTAAAGATAAAACACACAAATAAAAAAAAATTATAAACAAATAAAGTGTCCTAAAACTATGTGAATTATGAATTAAAGAAGGAGAAATTTTGACGTACCTCAATCCTTCAGCAATCACCACAGTTAATATTTGACAAAAAATAAAAAATAAAAAATAAAAAACCTAACAGGATGTGCTCTACGTGAGTGAATGCATGAATGCGGAAAATAAAAAAAATATAAAAAAAACTAAACTACTATTTTTTTATTTTTTTTATAAAAAATATGGAGATACGAAGTATCGAAGAAAGCACATCAACAAAATCTTTATCTTTTCGCTCCTTCGATCCACTTCAATAATCTTGAAAAAATAATTAGAGTTAAAACTAATTCGAATAAATAAAAATTAGGGAATATATAAAAATTAATTCTTGTCCCCGGCAACGGCGCCAAAAACTTAATGTGTTAAAATTATGTACTGCAAGTGCACAATGTCGAATTAAAGAACCACTACAAGAAAAAAGTTTAATTCCGACGGAATATTCCGTTGGAATTAAGCCTATTCTGTCGGAATTAGCATATTTCTGAAACATTATTGGTTGTCATGACCAGCCAATATAGTTGAGCCTCACTAAAAATACATACGTTTAAGAAACATTATTCTATTCTTCTATGATGATTTATCATCCTATGGCAGGTGTAACGCCCCCAAAATAGGTATACATCACCCATCTTGAGTCGTTAAATACATAGTACAAAATTCAAATACAACTTAATTATACACCAGTCATGTAAAATACGATAAAACATAATCTAAGAGTTTTAATAAGAATATTGTCATCTAGACAATATCCACACTCAATGGAGTCCTCATTACATTTATTGTCACACTATTTAAAGAATAGTGAGGACTACTAATGCTATCATCGGACCCAATCACTCCGTTTCCCGACTAGTCCCGCCACGCTCTCATTCCCCTGAAGAAGAGAACGGTGAAAGAAAGGGTGAGCTCAACTAGTCCAGTAAGAAATATTATGACTAAGATAATGCAGAATAAATTATCATTAAGCAATCCATTAGAAGAGTCAAGTAGAGCATGATATCTACTATCTTCTATGATTTAAAATATTTTCATCAATTTTTATCATTTGAGACTCGACTTAATAAATAAACCACATCATCGAGTTATCCCCGCACTACGGGCGAGGATATTCATTAAATTATCAATGGTCATGACTATCTTAGAATAATCCACGGTCATAATCATACCAAAAGCGTCCATCAATGCACTACAGACTCACGAGAACTTTTACCACATCATTTATAACATTACTGGTCATGATTATACAAGAATAATTCTCGGTCATAATCATACCAAATCCATATATGCGTAAGCCAAAGATGACTTTCATCACTGATATAAGCATGAGGATGATGACAATGACATAATAATTCAATTAAACATGTTCAAGAATAAATTTTAATGATTTATAAGTTAATTTATCTTGAAATCAATTACATCAAATTGTTAACATGATCTTGCTTTGTGGAGTAAAATTCAAGAATGCTCGAAGAATATTTTCATGAAAAGATCTGGGATGAAGCCTTGAAATATCCGAGGATATTCTACTAATTTCATGGAGTATAGAAGCAAAAACTTTAACCAAATGAGTATCATAGAATATATGAAGCGCAAATGGATTTTCACCGCCATGCGGTAATTCACGTAGATGGATCATTTCCACAATTTAATAAGGAATGAATCTGAAGGATCATTCACTATGCATGTGATAATCCACATAGGCAAAGTTATTCCAATGTAATAATAAAGAATAGAACTGGTCATGCGTAATCCTTGAGATAGGATATTCAATAGAATAATAAAGAATATAATAACAAAGAATTCACCATGCATGCGATAGACCGGACAAACAAGGTTATTCCAATGTAATAATAAAGAATGGAACTGTGTCAGCGTAATCGCCTTGCATGAGGATATTCCAACAGAATAATAAAGAATGGAATAATGTAGAATTTCACCATGTATGCGGTACTTAGCATAGACAAAGTTATTCTAACATAATAATAAAAATGGAATAATGAAGCTCTCTTCATGAATACTGAAAGAAATAATACCTTACCTTACCTTAGAAAAGCTGGATATTGGAATAGGAGGTAGCAGACTCTTCTTCTTTCTCTCTATAATTTCTCTCTATAATAATTTCTCTAAAGCTTTAGTGAATTGGTGAGAAATGAAGGAAGAATGAGCTTCTATTTATAGGAAAATATAGTTTCGATAATTGCACATTTTGGGGCTCAAATATTACAAAGACAATACCTTCAACTTTTCTTTCATTTTTAATTTAGTCCTGCAAGTATTATCAAACTTGCACCACCTCCCCTAATAGTAAATAATGTGAATCAATAGTTCAATCATGTGAATCAATAGTTATAATAATGTGAAAATACTAATTACAGTATAGTACCTCCATCTATACCTCCATTTTTAACTTAGTCATGCAAGTATTATCAATCTTGCACCAACTCCCCTAATAGTACAAAAATGTGAATCAATATTACAGAATGTGAACAAATAGTTATAATCATGTAAATTAATAGCAATTAATTGCTCATTTATCTGGTTAATTACATTTGGTCGAGTAAAATTTCGGACATCAATTAATATCGAAATAAATATCGATTTCCACTAACACTAATAATTCTAACACAATAGAACTATCAATTTCATCTTTAATCAACACGAACTTATTCATCATTAATATTATAACTCACAATATTTAACAACCGTGTCGTTCCCGAGGAAGAGGGGCTTTCGATAAGGATTTCTCCTTATTAAGCCTTGATTAGATGACCAAACCTCTCCTTGACAGAACTTCTAGACATTGTAAATATTGCGATTTAATAATATGAATAACTTTGTCGTCTCAATTATTGATTTAATAATATATCATATTATACGGATAATCTTTGTGACAATAATCGAATCGATAATATGAGAGATATGATCGACAATTCATGTAATAATTGAGTATAAGCGAGTGACTTCTCACGTAAACATCAATAATCAATACGTGTGCTACTCTTGTACGACTACAGTATTCTTTGTACTTTTACTACTTAGGGTAGTTCAAGCGGTTTAACGGTAAAACTTTTGCCGTTATTTTTATAAAAGATAATTATATATCGTTTTCTAACTACGACAATACTTTAGATTATTAGGTCCACTGATGATTGTCTTGCCGTCGTACGAATATTCCCTGTTAAAACAAATATTTTTCGAACAATTGAATATTATATAACCACTTGCTTAGTTTGTAAAATTTGTAAATATTACCCACAACTATAACATTATATTATATCCACACCATAATATTCAAAAATATATTTTGAGAGAAATTAATTTTTATTCATAAAAATTGGGGTCTTACAGCAGGCAACTCTCAAGAGGAACACACCCATCCTAAAAACCCCACCACAGTCGAATGTCTATATAATATTTCTTCTTTCTTCTTCTGGAATAGATGGGAAACATCAACTCTTTTCAGCTTGAATTTTCCATTCCAATAACATGACGCATTAACAATATTTCTATAGTGTCCTTTGAATAAATAAAGTAAATCGCTCTATTTGGGTCCAACATCATTCTTCAAGTTTAACACCATATGAAGTATGAACAAATAAAGATGTCAAAATTAGACTTCCATATTTTGTTCATCCACATATACCATTATAATAAAAACTTGCAACATGGAAAGCCCTTAACCCATTTATTTTTCACATCTACAGAAACATAGTTGCCGGAGTTGAATAAAAATTAATTTCTCTCGAAATATATTTTTGAATATTATGGTGTGGATATAATATAATGTTATAGTTGTGGGTAATATTTATAAATTTTACAAAGTAAGCAAGTGGTTATATAATATTCGATTGGTTGGAAAATATTCGTTTTAACAGGGAATATTCGTACGACGGCACAATCATTGGTGGACCCCACAACGGAAGTATTGTCATGAGAGAAAAATGACATAATTATCTTTTATAAAAATAACGGCAAAAGTTTTTACCGTTAAACCGTTGAACTACTCGATAGTAAAAAAATACGATGTCTGGCGTGGTTGCATAAAGTATCACACTTGTGATTGATTATTGATGCTTACGTGAGAAGTCACTCGCATTATACTCAATTATTGCTATAGTAATTCACGATCATATCTCTCTATATTATTGATTTGATTATTGTCACAAGATATCATCCGTGCATAATATGATATATTATTAAATCAATAATTAAGACGACAAAGTTATTCATATTATTAAATTGCAATATTTACAATGTCTAGAAGTTCTATCAAGGAGAGGTTTGGTCATCTAATTGCGCGCCAATAAGGAGAAATCCTTATCGAAAAACCCCTCTTTCAGGAGCGACACGGTTGTTAAATATTGTGAGTTATAATATTAATGATGAATAAGTTCGTGTTGATTAAAGATGAAATTGATAGTTCCATTGTGTTGGAATTATAAGTTTTAGTGGAAATCAACATTTATTTCGATATTAATTGATGTCTGGAAGTTATACTGACCAGTCGGGTAATTAATCGAATAAATGAGCAATTAATTGCTATTAATTCAAATGATTAAAACTATTTGTTCACATGTGTGTACTATTGATTCACATTTTTGTACTATTAGGGGAGTTGGTGTAAGTTTGATAATACTTGCAGAACTAAATTAAAAATGAAAGAAAAGTTGAAGGTATTGTACTATAATATTTTGAGCCCCAAAACGTGTAATTATCGAAACTATATTTTCCTATAAATAGAAGCTCATTCTTCCTTCATTTCTCACCAATTCACTAAAGCTATAGAGCAATTATTATAGAGAGAAATTATTGAGAGAAAGAAGAAGAGAAGTCTGCTACCTCACTATTTCAGTATCCAGTTTTCTTTTAAGGTAAGGGGTATTGTTCTTTTGTATTCATGAAGAGAGCTTCTGTTATTTCATTCTTTATTATTATGTTGGAACACCTGTCTATGCGAAGTACCGCATACGTGGTGAAATTCTTCTGTTATTCCATTCTTTATTATTATATTGGAATAACTTGTCTATGCGAAGTACAACATACATGGTGAAATTCTTCTGCTATTCCATTCTTTATTATTCATTGGAATATCCTATTCGTGCGTAATTACGCTAGACTGGTTTCATTCTTTATTATTCTATGGAATAACCTATCTCATGCGGCCTATCGCATGCATGGTGAATTCTTCTTTTATTCTATTCTTTATTATTTCGTTGGAATATCACGTTCATGACGGATTACGTTAGACTGGTTCCATTCTTTATTATTCATTGGAATAACTTTGTTTATATCTGATCTATCGCATGCATGGTGAATTCTTATGTTATTCCATTCTTTATTATTCTGTTGGAATATCCTGTCTATGCGGATTACGCATGACCTGGTTTCATTCTTTATTATTTTGTTGGAATAACCTGTCTATGTGGATTATCACATGCATGGTGAATGATCATTCGTATTCATTCCTTATTAAATTGTGGAAAAGATCTGTCTTCGTGGATTACCGCATAGCGGGTGAAAATCCATTTGCAGTTTCATACATTCTATGATACTCATTTGGTTAAAGTTTTGGCTTCTATACTCTATGAAATTAGTAGAATATCCTAAATATTTGCGCTTCATCCGGTATCTTTTCATGGAAATATTTTTCTGAGCATTCTTGAATGTTACACCACAAAGCAGTATCATGTTGACAATTTGGACGTAATTGATTTCAAGATAAATTAACTTATAAATATTTAAAATTTATTCTTGAACTTGTTTTATTGAATTATTATGTCATTGTCATCATTCTCATGCTTATATTGTGATGAAGTCATCTTTGGCTTACGTGCATAGATGGACTTGGTATGATTATGACCAGAGATTATTCGGTATAATCATGACCTGTAATGTTATATATGATATGATAAAAGTCCTCAGTAGCCTGTAGTGCATTGATGGACAATTTTTGGTATGATTATGACTAGGGATTATTCGGTATAGTCATGACCATTGATGATTTAATGAATATCCTTGGCCCGTAGTGCAGGGATGACTCGATAATGTGGTTTATTTATTAAGCTGAGTCTCAGTGATAAAAATTGATGAAAATATTTTAAATCATAGAAGATAGTAGATATCATGCTCTACTTGACTCTTCTAATGGATTGTTTATTTCGCTGCAGTTAAACTTGATGTCTATTGTATTTTATCAGTTTAACATTGTTGAAAACTAATGATAATTTATTCTGCATTATCTTAGTCATAATATTTCTTCGGGCTAGTTGAGCTCACCCTTTTTCTTTCATTGTTCTCTTGAGGAAAATGAGAATGTAGCAAGGGACTAGTCGGGGAACCAGAGTGACGGTCCATGATGATAGCATTAGTAGTCCTCACTATTCTATTAAATAGTGTGACAATAAATGTAATGAGTACTCCATTGAGTGTGGATATTGCCTCAGATGACAATATTCTTATTAAAACTCTTAGATTATGTTTTGTTGTATTTTTTTTAATCGTTATATAATTAAGTTGTATTTGAATTTTGTACCATGTATTTGGAGACCCGAAGATGGGTGATGTATACCTATATTTTGGGGTCATATAGTTGGTATCAAAGCTTAGGGATATAATCCCTGGCTGAGATGTGAGACAAGAACTAGGAGGGGAGAGACGGGGAATTCCTTCTCTAGTATGACCTACCTAAGTTTATTTGGTATTTAATTGGTTGGTCAGAGTATAGAGATAATATGTGATATGTAATTAACCCTTGTTTTGTGGCAGTATTTAAAAATGGCATCCGAAAATGTTGAGATAAGCAATGAAGCACATGAGACCGTGGAGTCACCACAGATTAATACACAGGATAATGTGCAACAGGAGGACAATAATCCTCATGTAAACAACAACGATCAAATGATGAATGATGGGACGTTCAGAGGCTTTATGAAATTCATGCAACATTAGGCGAGGGCGGCTTCTGTCCAAAATGCAGGTGGAAACACTGACAACTCTCGGACGGTCACCGCTAAGCAGTTCAAGGAGCTGGGACCACCGGAGTTTTTTGGAGAGCCAAAACCACTTAAGGCAGAGATGTGGATAACGCAGATCAACAAGATATTTGATGTCTTGGGATGCTCCGAGGAGTAAAAGGTTCCATTTGCCACCTTCATGTTGTGAGCAGAGGCAGATTATTGGTGGAATCTGTAAAGCGTACTCAACTTGCGGCACTGAAGATGTCTTGGGATAAGTTCCAAGAACTGTTCAACGATAAGTACTTTCCTGAAAGTATTCGTCTCATGAAGGAGGTAGAATTCAGCAAGCTTGAGCAAAACAATATGACCGTGGGCTTGATCTGAAGCTAAGTTTCTTTGAGTTATCTCTGTTTTTCGTCCCACTTGGTTGATAATGAGGAGAGAATGACGCGGATGTTTCTAAGAGGTTTGAAACCCGAGATACGTCAATACCTAATTTCTCACAAACTGTGTTTGTATTCAGATGTTGTGAATAGGGCTCAGTTATTGGAGCACGATAATGAGTCAACCAAACCAAGAGAGAGCAATCGACAAGTCGATAATACCAGTGGTAGCAGTCATCAAAGCGGTGACAACAAACGTGGAGGGAATCAACATGCCAAAAATGATAATCACTTCGGTGGTAATCATGGCCATGACAATAAGAGTGGACATTTGAAGAAGAGGAGATTCAATAAGGATGGAAAGCGTCGAAAGACCTTTTTGTTGTTAAGGAAGGAGAATGACCACCGGTCGTATGTTACAAATGTGGAGGAAGGGCACATAAGTCCAAGCGCACGATGCGGTCCAAAGCGTGTTATAATTTTGGAAAAAGAAGGTCACTAGCTTTGATTTTGTCGTGCACCAAAGTCAAGTCCAAATTTGAGGTGGAGGCATCAAAAGGTGTCCCTGATAAGACAAAAGCCGGTAGTTTAAGGAGGCGTTTGTTGTAACCTCCCAAAAGCGAGGAATCCGAATGAGGTGATCACGGGTAAGCTAATCATAAACTCTAACGAAGTTTATACTTTATTTGATACTGGTTCTACCCATTCCTTTATTTCTCCTACTTGCGCTTAATGTTTAAATTTGACTCCGGAGAAATTAGACTTTGACTTATCTGTTGAAACTCCGTTGGGAGAAACCTTCATCACATCCACGGTTTATAAGTCTTGTTTGATTCAAATCGGTAACCGCACGTTACCTGTCGATCTTATTTCTTTGAAAATACTTGTATTTGATGTGATTTTAGGGGTTGATTGGTTAACTACTCATCATGCTAAAATCGATTGTTTTCGTAAGGTTGTTAGCTTTTATATTCCTAACCAACCTATTATGCGAATTAAAGCAACCAAACCACTAAAATCAATCACTGTCATACCAAGTCATAAAGCTATTCGTTTATTAAAAAATGGATGTCAATTTTTCTTAGCCCATGTCACTATTTTAAATAAAGATACGTCAGATTTGAATGATATTTCTATTGTTAATAAATTTTTTGACGTATTCCCTGAAGAACTTCCTGGCCTACCCCAGAGCGTGAAATTGAATTTTGTATCGACCTTGAATCCGGTACAAAACCCATTTCCAAAGCCCCACATCGAATGGCTCTATTGAACTTCGAGAGTTAAAACCCAACTACTGAGAATTGTTAGACATCGGTTTCATTCGTCCCTAAGACGTCTCCTTGGGGTGCTTCGTTTCTATTCAGTATAGAAGAAAGATGGAAGTATGCGACTTTATATTGATTATCGGAAGTTGAATCATGTCACCATCAAAAATAGGTACAGATTGCCTCGCATTGATGACTGTTTGACCCGATTCAAGAAGGAGCCAAATTCTTTTAAATATTGATCTTTCGTTACGGATATCATCGGTTGAAGATTAAAAGCGATGACATTCAAAGGCGCTTTCGGAACTCGATGACGGGCATTATGAATTCCTAGTCATCTCTTTTGGATTGACTAATGCTCCTGCTGCCTTCATGGATATGATGAACCAAGTATTCAAGGAATATTTGGATCACTTTTTGGTCGTCTTTATTGATGACATCCTCATATACTCCAAAACCCGCGAAGACCATGAGCAACAGTTGAGGCTGATACTCCAAAAGCTTCGTGAAAACAAGCTTTATGCCAAGTTGAAGAAAAGTAAGTTTTGGCTTGAGGAAGTTGCATTCCTTGGGCACGTGATATCAAATCATGGAATATCTATTGACCCAACAAAGATTGAAGCAATTCAAAGCTGGGAGCAACCTAAGTCAGTGACCGAAGTACGTAGCTTTTTCGGCTTAGCTGGTTATTATCGGAGATTCATGGAAGGATTTTCTCGAATCATTACTCCATTAACTCAGCTGACTCGAAAAGATACAAAACTCGATTGGAGCGAGGAATGTGAGAAGAGTTTTCAAGAACTCGATAGAAGACTCATTTCAAAGACTGTTACGACAATACCATCGCCGGAGGATTTGTCATCTCTGATGATGCTTGAGCAAAGGGTTAGGATGTGTTCTCATGCAACATAGAAAAGTCATAGCCTATGCCTCGCGACAACTCAAAGAATATAAGAGGAATTATCCTACTCATGATCTAGAGTTGATGTGTTGATTTTTTTTAAGGCTTAAGATTTAGAGGCATTACACGTATGGAGAGAAGGTGGAGATCTATACGGATCATAAAAGCCTCAAATATTTCTTCACTCAAAAGGAACTCAACATGCGGCAACGACGATGGCTTGAGTTGTTGAAAAATTATGATCATACCATCCAATACCATCTTGGAAAAATGAACTTAGTAGCTGACGCATTGAGTAGAAGATCATATGCGGGCACGAGTTCAATAATGTCAATGCAAAGACCCATTTTGTATGACTTGGAAAGGATGGAAATAGAGTTAAAGACTCCATGGAACCATGTGATGATGGTGAATATACGAGTGGAACCGACTTTAATCGATAAAGTTAAAAGTTGCTCAAGCTCTGAGGACACATGAATGATGCATATGAGGAAGAAAGTGCAAGAAGGTGCTATTCTAGAAGCAAGAATCGATGAAGAAGGAATACTTCGAGTCAACTCCAGACTTTGTGTTCCTAACAATTCTGACTTGAAGTATAAAATCATGATGGAGGCGCACAACACATCGTTTGTAATCCATCCTGGGATTACCAAAATGTATCGTGATCTTTGACATACATTTTGGTGGAGCAATATGAAGAGAGAGATAGCGGGGTTTATCTCAAGGTGTCTAACTTGTCAACGAGTCAAGGCGGAACATCAAGTGCCAAAAGGTCCATTGCAACCACTTAAAATTCCAGAATGAAAGTGGGAGCACATTACCATGGATTTCGTTACTGGTCTTCCCAAGGTTTCTCAAGGCATAGTTGCGATTTGAGTCATTGTTGATAGATTGACCAAGTCTACTCATTTCTTACCGATATGAGAAACTTATACACTTGAACGTCTTGCTAGTATGTACATAAACGAGATTGTAAGATTGCATGGTATGCCAATATCCATAGTTTTCGATCGAGACCCAAGATTCACTTCAAGATTTTGGGTTAGTTTGCAAAAAGCTATGAGCACAGATTTAAGATTTAGTTTGGCATATCATCCTCAAACGGATGGAGAGTCGGAAAGGACTATTCAAACTCTTGAAGATTTATTAAGACTCTGTGTCTTTGACTTTAAGGGAAGTTGGGACAAGTTCTTACCATTGGTGGAGTTTTCCTACAATAATAGTTATCAAGCAAGTATTGGCATGGCTCCATTTGAGACGTTATATGGAAGAAAGTGTGATTCTCCAGTATGCTGGGATGAGGTGGGTGAAGCAACATTGTTGGGACTGAATTTGGTACGTATGACTACAGAAAAGATTCAAACGATCCGACAACGTATAAAAACCTCACAAGATCGAAAAAAAAGTTATGCTGATCTTCATCGAAAGGACGTGGAATTCAATATTGGAGATCATGTGTTGTTACGTGTTGCTCCATGGAAAGGAGTTACGAGATTTGGAAAGAGAGGAAAGCTCAATCCTCGAGTAGTAACTGTGGCCTATAGACTCGCCTTACCGCCAAATATGTCTCGTGTTCATAACGTTTTTTACATATCTATATTACGTAAATATGTAAAAGACCCGAACCATATTATTGAACTAGAACCAGACGAGATAGAGGAAGATTTAACATATGAAGAGATTCCTGTTAAAATCTTGGATAAGAAGGATCATATTCTACGCTCCAAGGTCATACCTCAAGTCAAAGTTTTGTGGAGAAACCACGATGTGGAAGAAATGACCTGGGAGTTGGAATGTGAGATGAAGTCAAGATATCCTCACCTCTTCGATATACCAGGTACGTACCCTAATTTCGAGGAAAAAGTTTCATAAGAAGGGGAGGTTGTAAGACCCCAACTTTTGTGAATAAAGAATACTTTTCTCAAAATATATTTTTGAATATTATGGTGTGGATTTGATATAATGTTATAGTTGTGGGTAATATTTATAAATTTTGTAAAGTAAGCAAGTGGTTATATAATATTCGATTGGTCGGGGAAAATTCGTTTTAACAGGGAATATTCGTACGACGGCACAATCATTGGTGGACCCCACAACGAAAGTATTGTCGTAGTAAGAAAACGACATAATTATCTTCTTATAAAAATAACAGCGGAAGTGTTACCGTTAAAACTGTTGAACTACTCGGTAGTAAAAAACGATGTCTGGCGTGGTTGCATAAGTAGTACACAGTAATGATTATTGATGCTTACGTGAGAAGTCACTCGGTTATACTCAATTATTCACATGATAATTCTTTGCATCATATCTCTCATATTATTGATTTGATTATTGTCACAGTATCATCTGCATAATATGATATATTATTAAATCAATAATTGAGACGACAAAGTTATTCATATTATTAAATTGCAATATTTACAATGTCTAGAAGTTCTATCAAGGAGAGGTTTGGGTCATCTAATTGCGCGCCAATAAGGAGAAATCCTTATCGGAAAACCCCCTCTTTCCTGGGAACGACCTGGTTGTTAAATATTGTGAGTTATAATATTAATGATGAATAAGTTCGTGTTGATTAAAGAAGAAATTGATAGTTCCATTGTGTTGGAATTATTAATGTTAGTGGAAATCGACATTTATTTCGATATTAATTGATGTCTGGAAGTTATACTGACCAGTCGGGTAATTAATCGAATAAATGAGCAATTCATTGCTATTAATTCAAATGATTAAAACAATTTGTTCACATGTGTGTACTATTGATTCACATTCTTGTACTATTAGGGGAGTTGGTGTAAGTTTGATAATACTTGCAGGACTAAATTAAAAATGAAAGAAAAGTTAAAGGTATTGTACTGTAATATTTTGAGCCCCAAAACGTGCAATTATGGAAACTATATTTTCCTATAAATAGAAGCTCATTCTTCCTTTATTTCTCACCAATTCACTAAATCTATAGAGCAATTATTATAGAGAGAAATTATAGAGAGAAAGAAGAAGAGAAGTCTGCTACCTCACTATTTCAGTTTCCAATTTTTTTCTAAGGTAAGGGGTATTGTTCTTTCGTATTCATGAAGAGAGCTTCTGTTATTCCATTCTTTATTTTTATGTTGGAATATCCTATCTGTGCGAATTACGCTAGACCTGGTTCCATTCTTTATTATTCTGTTGGAATAACCTGTCTGTGCGGTCTATCGCATGCATGGTGAATTCTTTTGTTATTCCATTCTTTATTATTACATTTGGAATATCACATGCATGCGGGATTACGCTAGACCTGGCTCCATTCTTTATTATTCTATTGGAATAACCTGTCTGTGCGGTCTATCGCATGCATGGTGAATTCTTTTGTTATTCCATTCTTTATTATTCTGTTGGAATATCCTGTCTGTGCGGATTACGAATGACCTGGTTCCATTCTTTATTATTCTATTGGAATAACCTGTCTATGTGGATTATCAAATTCATGGTGAATGATCATTTGTATTTATTCCTTATTAAATTGTGAAAATGATCTGTTTATGTGGATTACCGCATGGCGGGTGAAAAGTCATTTGTAGTTTCATATATTCTATGATACTCTTTTGGTTAAAGTTTTGGCTTCTATACTCTATGAAATTAGTAGAATATCCTGGATATTTGCGCTTCATCCGGTATCTTTTCATGAAAATATTCTTCCGAGCATTCTTGAATTTTACTCCCAAAGCGGTATCATGTTGACAATTTGGGACGTAATTGATTTCAAGATAAATTAACTTATAAATCTTTAAAATTTATTCTTGAACTTGTTTTATTGAATTATTATGTCATTGTCATCATCCTCATGCTTATATTGTGATGAAAGTCATCTTTGGCTTACGTGCATAGATGGACTTGGTATGATTATGACCAGGGATTATTCGGTATAATCATGACCTGTAATGTTATAAATGATGTGGTAAAAGTCCTCGAGCTTTGTAGTGCATTGATGGACAATTTTGGTATGATTATGACCAGGGATTATTCGGTATAGTCATGACCATTGATGATTTAATGAATATCCTTGGCCCGTAGTGCATGGATGACTCGATGATGTGGTTTCTTTATTAAGCTGAGTCTCAGCGATAAAAATTGATGAAAACATTTTAAATCATAGTAGATAGTAGATATCATGCTCTACTTGACTCTTCTAATGGATTGTTTATTTCGCTGCAGTTAAACTTGATGTCTATTGTATTTTATCAGTTTAACATTGTTGAAAACCAATGATAATTTATTCTGCATTATCTTTGTCATAATATTTCTTACTGGGCTAGTTGAGCTTACCCTTTCTTTCACTGTTCTCTCCAGGAAATGAGAACGTAGCCGGGACTAGTCAGGGGAGCAGAATGTGATCGAGATGATAGCATTAGTAGTTCTCACTATTCTGTTAAATAGTGTGACAATAAATGTAATGAGGACTCCATTGAGTGTGGATATTGTCTAGATAACAATATTCTTATTAAAACTCTTAGATTATGTTTTGTCATATTTTACACGACTGTTGTATAATTAAGTTGTATTTGAATTTTGTACTATGTATTTGGCGACTCAAGATGGGTGATATATACCTATTTTGGGGGCGTCACATATGCTGTGAGTTTCAATATAAATATTGTTACGTATATAATACGACAATATTCATATTTGAATTATTACAATGCCATATAAAGTACAACAACAAATATATCAAGTCCCCGAAGTGACACAAGAAGATATATGTTCTCCTCATTCTAATGGAGTGCACCTTTGACGCTTCCAAATTCTGATTCACCTCACCCTATTGTTGTTCACCAGAATTAAATATCAAATGATGTATAAAACATGTCACAAACATTTTAAGTTCTCAGTACGATTATTATGACACACCGTTTCATAATTTGATTAGGCTTGTGACTAATTCGTATCACCACTGTGACGCCCCCAAAATAGGTCCAATCCAACCAACCTATTATGAGTCGCCAAATACATGGTACAGAAAATAACTACAACTTTATTACTACAACAACACATATGCTGTGAGTTTTAATACCAACTGTGACTCATGTCCCAACTATGGACAGCACCTCACAGTGATACCTTACATAAAGGTACAATCTAGAACTGTTTTAGAAATTAAAATATTTGGGATGTGCTCAAGGAAACCTTCGTACATAGGAGGCCATGAATCTAAGTTATGATAGATATCACATGTCCAGAGAATTATCCTTGGTTGATCCAATAGACCCCAAAGAAAAACGAGAAGATTACTATCATGTTCCTTCTAATGGTGAGTCTTCTCTTGACATATAACTATCTCCACCGTCTGCGGTTGAACATTATGTTTCAACCCAACTCCAAGATCATATAGGTAGTGCTTGTAGATATACTCAGCAAGTGGATGTGCACAACCCTTTCTTATGATAACATGAGATTGTATGTCATTAGACATCTTGTATGATAGTGGCAAAACACCCTTTCAAAGTTGGGTTCACCTCACCCTATTGTTGTTCACAAAAATCAATTATTAAGTGACGATATATAATATCGACACACATCTTAGGTCCTCAATACAATTATATATTGTATGTCATGCCGTTTTATAATGTGTTGAGAAACTTTGATAGTCTCGGACCACCACACTATTCCCTTGTTATCCCCGCTCGACCCAGCTACACTTTTATTACCTGAAAGGAATTGTGAAGCAAAAGGGGTGAGCACAAATAGCCCAGTAAAGAATATCATATTTAAAGATAATTAAATTATCAATAGCCTTCATCAGTAATAAATCAGAGATTTAGAATATATGGTAGATGATAAAACTTTTCAACCATAGTTGCAGCGAAACGAGCAATCCATTAGAAGAGTCAAATAGACCATAAAGTCTATTATCTTCTCCATGTTAAAAGTCCACCAACAATGCTTTAACCCTGTAACATTAATCAACAGTTCCTGTCCACATTCATGTGAATAACTCATAATCATAATTGTGATTCTAAATTCCTCTTCTCATCCAGGACAAAGATAATTTTCATCACTTGTCTTTACCTGAAACATCAAAGATCATAGTTATACCAAATAACAATACCTGCTCATAATCATACTAATAAATTCATCTTTGCACCACGGGCCAAAGATATTCATCAATAAGTCATCTTTGCACTACGGGCCAAAGATATTCATCAACAAGTCATCTTTGCACTACGGGTCAAAGATATTCATCAACAAGTCATCTTTGCACTACGGGCCAAAGATACTCAAAAACAGATCATCTTTGTACTACAGGCTAAAGATATTCAACAACGGGTCATCTTTGCACTATGGGCTAAAGATATTCATCAATAATAAATCTTTGCACTACAGGCCAAATATATTCATATCTCAAAGAAATATATAATCATTTCAGAATTTATATAAACAATAATTATAACCATGTTGATCAATTCACCTTTGCACTTAAGCAAAAAATATTCAATTATAAATTCAATGATCATGATCATACCAGTCAACAATTCATCATTGCACTACTAGCCAAAGAGAACCCATTGTCACGATCATACTAATAATCTACCCATCTTTACACTTAAGTCAAAGAGAAATTTCATCACCGAGATTATAAAAATGTTATATATGATAATAAAAACAATACGATCAACAACTGCATTTAATTTCAAGAGTAAGATTCATAAATCAATGATTTCATAACACCTTAATCCAAATGTTATAAATCACTTAATACTCTTATAATCTAATATTATTAATACTACAACAATATTTTAATCATTTCTTAAACTTATAAACAATTTATTTTAATTTTTTACACTTTACTAATTAATGCATTTAATCATACTAAAATGCCAAACTCATAAGATTTCATCACCAATAACCAACAACCTCATCAAAAATCTGCATATACCATATATAGGATTCCTAAGCCATAATATCCTATTTTTCAATTTTGTTATTTCACATAACATATTTAATTTATTTATTCATAACTAGTCCATTTTCATGAAAAATACCAAATCAGTTCCAAAAATATTTCTTTTCTGGAATTTAGCATAATATAGTCTCATATTTAACATATATTTTTCTTGGAATTTTTAAAATTCATTTACTATTTTTCACATGGTCAAAACTGCCGAATATTTAGACATTTATCATAAATTGTACTTTTGTCCAAAAATTCCGAAATTTATAGAATATACTGATGTTATATAGATGTACTCCCAATAAAAATTTCACCAATTTTGGAGTTAACCACAAGGAGTTATAAGGGTTTACTTTTAAAATAGTATTTTCTCATAAAATCCATAACTCCTAATCTATACATCCAAAAATTGCCATTTTTGGACACAATCAAGGAAACTCATCAAATTATCATTTCAAATATTTCCAGAATTTTTGAAGGTCAGAAAAATTACGAAAAATAATAAACATAATAATCCTTAATATCCCTTACCTCAAAAGAGCAGTACTTCTGACCGGAATATAAAGCCGAAGGAACCTTGTACTGAATAGAAACTCTTAAAGTATCTAAATACTCACAAAATACGCTTGATAATATAGAGAAAGAAAGAGAGAAAGCTTATGTTTCTGGTGTGATTCTCAATTCTAACTTAGCCCTCTATTTATAGGAAAATGTTAGCCCGCCGAAGCAGACTTGACCTACTACCTGATGGCTTTACCTGCTACTATTGCCACGCACCATATTTGAAATAAAATTCAGCACATTTCTTCACCAACCACAAGTGGGGCCCACTCAATTCTAGAATTTTCCACCAAAATGATAAATTCGGATACTTCAACAATTTCTGAACCAGTCACCTCTTAAAATTCATAACAAATCATACGTTCATTTTTAACGGTTTAAAATTTGTGGACATATACTCAACTTATATATGTATAACATATCCAAAAATCACAACGATCCAACGGTCGGATCAAAAATTATAACTCACGCAATATATCTCAAGAACACTGGTTTGATCTTTTAATACCTCCAATCCGACAAAATACTGATAAAATACCTCAATATTAATTCCTTAATTTATAACCACATAAATAAATCCACCATTTATATCCACATCAAATAAATATTTCTTTATCATATAAATCAATAATTAATTATTCACAAATAATATTACAGAATCACAATTATGACAACCAGGCAGTTCTCAGGAAAGAGGGGGCTTTCCGATAAAGATTTCTCCTTACTGGCGCACAATTAGGTGACCAAACCACTCCTTGACAGAACTTTCTAGACATTGCCAATAATGACATCTAATAATATTATTCAAATAATATGAATTATTGATCTGATAATGAGAAATACTGTGCAGTGACAATTATTGCAACAACAATAATATAAACTATCAACGCAACAATTATTAAATCAATAAAATAAAATATTGAGCGGTAATTCACTGTAACAATTATTGAGTAGTGCCTTTTACGTAAGGATCAATAATTCAACAATCACATGTAATACCGGTGTCTTCTTGCAAAACCACGCCAGTATCGTATTTTAACCACCGTAAATCAAAAGTGTTAATGGTAACAAGAATGTTTATTATTTATAAAAACTCAACTTTATAGTTTTCTTCATATGACAGTTATTCCGTTATGGGGCCCTCAATTGACTACGCCGTCAAACGGATGTTCTCGATAAAAAGAATATTCCATGACCAAACGAATATTGTAATATCCTAGATTTTTCCATGTAATTAAACAATTTCAATAAACAAACTTATGTGAAATTCTTATGTGACAATTATTTTTAGATGATTTATTTATTTTTATTATATGTTATGTGATAAGATGCATATTAATGGTTGTTACGGTTAGGCCAATTATTTAAATTGGTTAAGGATGGAATTAATTCTAATTAATTTCGTGGGATGACTTACAAATATGAGTTTGAGTGTGGAGCAGAATTTAGAGACGCGGTCTGCGTATTTGAGTCAAAACGTCGAAATTAGGCGAGGATAGGCAGAACTAACTAAATAAAATGTGTCACGAAAATGAGACATGTCTCATAATATTTTTATATATCCACCATTCTCTTTTACAATGCTTCTTATTTATATATATATGGACTTGGAAGTTTCATGACGTAAAATATCACATACTGATCAAATCTCTTCTTGGAACTTTATTAGATATAATATTATCTTAAATTTAGCCCAAACACACTTTGGAGCGACGAATTGTCAACTACGAATTTTGAAGTTGAGTTTGACGAAACGGAGAGTTCCATGACGTCCGGGACGTCGACTTTAGTAGGAATCGATATAAGTATCGACACGTTTGACTACGGAGGGAAAAATGGTCAAAATGACTTGTTAATTGATTAAATGATTAAAATAATATTTTTATTTACATGAAGTTCAGTTGCTGGGAGTTCTTGTGACAATCTATATGGGACAAGGGAGGGAGTATACGTCTTATAAGGATTATTGAGGGAGGGGGGGGGTTACTTTGTGTTATTAAACAAAAACCTTTCATTTTCTTAACTCCTACCCATAATTAGCCTAATGAATTGTGAGTGTAATGATATCTGATTATGAGGGAGTTGTAATGGGCTGGAGATTTTAGTTTCATTACACTATATATGAGGTATATACATTCCATCTAAGCCTCTTCTTCCTTTCACAACAACTTTCTAACTAGAGAGCAAAAAAAATAAAGAAAAGAGAAGAAAATAGTGGGAGTTTTAGAGTGGTTCAAGGTGGGCTACGAATTCTGGAGAATCTTGCAAGCAAGGAAGGTGGTTATCAAGCTCCAATCAAGAAGAATTCGCAACCAAGGTAAGCTATGAGACCCACTTGTATGTTCTTGAGGAGAAATAGTGAAAAATGCATGTATAGCTATGATAAATGTTTTGTTTTGGCTTGGTGAGGCCATAAATTCGTGTATTACTGCTATGTGGATGATAAGAATGAAAATTCTGGTATATAACATGTTACTATTACCTAAAGAATCATAGAATTCATGTATGCATGCTAACTATTTGATAAAATGCCTCTTAGTTGCTAATTCGATCAAAACATGAAAAGTTAGAGGGTTTGATTATTGTAACATGTGTATATATGTTAGTAAATGTGGTCTGGATAGTTGGAATCAAATCCATGCATGCTAGAATCAAAATCATGATTTTCTCAAAAGTTGGGTTAAACTAGTTGCATGATTTTTCAGGATTTTTTGTCACTCGAAATCATGTCTTAGATAATCCATTTGTTGAATGTAATAATTTTGTAAAATAGTATGTAGCATGAGGTATAACATGTCCAAATTTCATTCGGATCGAAGCTATATTGAGTGAGATATGAAAATCGTAAGGTCGCGAAATAAACATGTTAGAAACCGAAAAAAATTGTGAACTGCTGACCCTAAGGACAAATTCGGAGCTATCTACAGTTTCCAGAAAATTTTGGGCTTTTGGGTTATTATAGCACACTGAATAAGCTTTTCATAGACTCCGGAATGGACTAATTCCGACTTCGGAGCAAGGAGTTATGACTTTTCAAAGTAGTTGCGTCAAATCTGTCAAACAAATTCGGAGCAGTCTCCTTGCACGGATTTTCTGGAATTTTGTGCTTGGACTTTGAAGATGGTTCATGAACGAAAGTTGTAGCCCCAGAAGTTAGCTTCGCGTGGGCGGAAGAATTACTCAAAAATGTTTTAAAACAAATTAGTTATGACTGTTTTAGCGAGGTATGGTAAAGCTGGGAAAAAAAATGTAAAAACTGTTATGTTTGGACATTTTTAAGTTCTGTTTTGGGCTGCCTATGATATCTAAAATGGGTGGCATATATTTTTTAAATATATTCTATTATGATATTTATAGCATATCCAATAGGACACCCTTTTACTTCAAACTAGATTGTGTATGAATGGTGATTAACGAGACACATGTGATTAGGTTATGTGAAGGTTAATTGCTAGCGTTAATTGTAGCAGGCTTATCAGGCAAGTTTTCTAACCCTAATTTCTTTTGGGTATTTATTAAATCCTTACTAATATTATCGCAGTAAGGGTAAGAATTGGACTTGTGTTAGTTATTTATTCGTGCAAGTTTCTTTGTTGAAAAGTCATACAAACTCCAATTATCTTGCAAGTTTTTCAATGGTTATTCAGTTATTATTCTAACGGCTATGCTTTTAAGTTTCATGTCATCATAGAACTATTTCTATGTATGTTCCTAGCCTTTGGTTCCGGCTAGTTATTATTGATGAAAAATAATTTAAAACACATCTTTCGAAGCTATTGAATGTTTACCAATCCAAGTTGCCTTGGTGAGGTCTCGCATGATTACTAAGATGAACAACCCGAATGAACGGGAAAAACAGATGTCGGGCAAATAGTCCCATTTATGCTTATGCATTTTAAACTTAATACATGTGCACAATGTAGGGTACAATGGGCTGATCACCTGGCGATTTCTGCAGAGACCGTTCTGATCTATTTGATTGTTAAACCGTCTGATGATTTTTGATGAAAGAAAATATGTTCAGGGTATTTTACACCCCTTAGTATGATATTGAAAATTCTTAAATTCTTATTCTTGATGTTCTTCTTTAACACTTGATAATCTTTCAACTGTTGAGATGTAGTAATTCAAATGTCTTTATCCTGATGTATATTTCCCATTTATTCCAGATACTTTTCGGGCAATTTGTGCTCATTCTTGTTTAAACCTTTCAGTTAAGGATGAGAAGGTGAGGGTTCTCGCAAGAGACAAGGAAAGTCCAAGAGGAAGTGATGCTAATGGTTATGTAATAAAATAATTATTTCCGCATATGTGTATTGTAGCGATAAACGCTAAGACTAAGTTCTAGTATGTTTTAAGGTTGTAAAGACTTGGGATTTTATTGTGAATAATTATGTAATAGTTAATATCATTATTCCTTATTGTTAAGGTTTACTTAGTTAGATGATGGTGTATGTTGTATCGTGAGCACCAAGTTCTGTAATCGATGATTACACAGATTTGGGGGTGTCACAGGTTGGTATCAAAGCCATAGGTTATAAACTTTAGGTGGGGAACCTTGGGCTATAACCTTAGAGAGAGTTAGTGGAGATGATAAGGAGATGAACTCACATAGAGTTCTAAGTGTAATGACAAATCCATTTTTTCTAAAAACAAAATCAATATTTATTTTTCTAATCGAGTTGATTTGTGTTTTGATTATAGGATGCCAGGAGAAGAGGAAGTTAGAGATATTCGTGTAGTAAGTGAGTAGTTAAAGACGACATTTGTGCACGAGCCTATAGTTGAGGCAAGAATGAGTCAAACCGGAGGAGTATCCGGAAGAGGAAGAGGAGCCCGAGGAGGACTCAGGAGGTACTGAAGGCACTATCTTTGGATGAGTTGATGGACAGGATTATCGAGCCGACGACAAGGTCCACGAGTTAGAGGAGTCAGATCGGGGAACAACAAGTCGCGGCTTTGCTTGGGGCATTCTTTGGACCACCGGTGATTAGGAATGGGGATCTGGTGACGACAAGTGCATGGGTTGAAGGCCGGAAGTCGGGTTAAAGTGAAGGATGAGAGGGATGCTATCAGAACCCACTTGGGACATACCATTAATGGGTTAGAGTCGAGGATTCAGAGTCTCCAACTTGACAAGCAGATTATTACCACTTTTTGAGAGATGAGAGAAGAGATCGTGTTAGCGCTGAGAAGCTAATCGGAGAGTTGGAGGGAGAAGTTAGAGACAAGAAGGTTAAGATAGACAAGGTGAAATACGTGTTTAAGTCGGCACATGGAAGGTTCCAACATAGGGTGCGTCACTTTCCACGTGAGGAGCGCCGGTCTGGCCGTGTTATAAGCCGAGAGCTGGTGAAAGAGATAGCGGATGAGGAGCATGAAGACGCCATTAGGTGGGGTCTGTAGATATTATGATGAACTTTTTCCTAGTAGCAAATAAAATGCTTATCTATGTAATAAAAAGCTTGGTTTCTGTTTTTACCAAGTGATTGATGTCACGTGATGTAAATGGCGTAATGCCATAAGACGATGAAATACTTTGAGTATTATGTTTATAAATAAATATGTTTTTATTTAAGTATGGATGTGATGGTTCAGTTCGTACAAATTCTATATGCTGTAGAGTAAGTTATGAGATAATAATATTAAGTTCATTTTGAACAGATAGATGGCTAGAGGAAGACGTCGCCAAACACCCGAGGGGTCGACAGAATCTTTGGGGATCCACCGAACCCTATGCAGCGTGATTTGTAGACATGTTAGTTGGGGGGAACTTCAAAATCGAACCCCGAATGTCAACAACCCTCCAAAGTGGCCCAAAGTGGCACACTTTAAAGACTTCAAAAGCGTGGGACCACACGAGTTCAAAGGAACTACGGAACCCATGAAGCCAGACTTGGGTTAAGGAAATTGAAAAGGCGTTCATTTATCCCCCGAGTAGAGACGACCAAAAACTATCTTCGCCACGTATATCTTTGAAAGGTGAAGCCAACCTTCTCTGGGAGGCAAATCGGACGAAATGGAGAAGGTGTGATACCTTGGGAAGGGTTCAAGAAAATCTTTTTGAGAACTATTTTCTGTTAGTATGCGTGAGTCGCATGGAAATGCGATTCACGGAGTCTGAAACAAGAAGATATGATGGCATGCAGAAGATCTGTTTGCAAAGTTCAACGAAGTGGCGAGATTCGCACACCTCATCAGTCGACATCGAGGAGAGAAAGACGAGGAGGTTTGAGCAAGGCCTCAAACCATGGCTATATCAAACAGACTTTCGGTCTTGCGCAGATTTAACAGTTTTGCGACTCTCCGGAGAAAGCTATAATCGCCGAGGCGGAAGTGAAGCCCTAATGAAGTTCAACAAGGAGAAAAAAAAGAAGAAGATCGAAGGAGGAAACCGTGGAGAAAGGCAAAGAAAGACAGCGGTGCAAATAAGAGGAAGTGGAACAACAACAACAATAATGTCAACTCGGGAAACCCTGGGGGTAAACCAGGGGAATCAAAGAGGAGGACTGAGGCGTGCAAGGAGTGTGGAAGGAATCACTCGGGGGAATGTCTAAAGGGGAAGAATGTCTGTTTCAATTGCGGGCAGGAGGGGCACATCTCTCCCAACTGCTCTGCACTGAAGAGAAATGGATGTTTCAACTGTGGAGCATTAGATCATCAGGCGAGGAGCTGCCCAAAGAAGAACTCAGCAGGAGGAAATGGAGGGAGGGGACCAAGCGGTGGAACTCCCATAATTGGTGGACCACCAACTCAGAATCGATCAACAGCAAGGACTTTCAACATGACGGTTCAGGATGCGGATTCATCCAGGGACGTGGTTTCAGGTATCATTCCGATCAATGATATATCTGCTTACATATTATTTGATTCGGGTGCTACTTGTTCCTTCGTTTTGCATGAATTCTCCCAACGACTAAACTTACCTTAGGAAGAATTAGAATATCCTATGAACATAGAAGTTTCTAATAAGGAAGTCATTCTCGTGAACCATGTCCATAGGAATTGCGTTGTGGAAATAAGAGGATATAAGTTACCTGTGGACTTAATCCCAATTCAATTAGAAGAATTTGATGTAATTCTAGGGATGGATTGGTTATTTAACCATGGAGCGATGATAGATTGCCAGAAAAAGGGTATAAACCTTAAGACTCCCGAGCAGTCTAAAGTAGTGTTCTATGGGAGTAGGTCGCCGAGACACTCGAGCTGTCTGACGATGATGCAAGCTAGGAAGTTACTAAAAAAGGGATGTGTAGGTTATTTGGCCCATATCGTCGATACTCAGAAAGTAGGGTTAGAAATGGGACAAATACCAGTAGTGAATGAATTTCCAGATGTATTCCCGGAAGAATTGCCAGGTCTTCCGCCGGATAGAGAGGTCGAATTCGTTATAGATTTAGTACCGGGAACGGCACCAATTTTGAAAAGCCAGATGAGAATGGCACCGGCAGAGATGAAGGAGCTGATGGTACAGTTGCAGGAATTTTTGGATAGGAAGTATATTCAACCGAGTGTGTCTCCTTGGGGAGCACCAGTGTTGTTTGTAAAAAAAAAGGACGGGTCGATGAGACTGTGCATCGATTATCGAGAGCTGAACAAGGTGACGATCAAGAACAAGTACCCGTTACCTAGGATAGATGACCTGTTTGATCAGTTGAAGGGAGCGAAATATTTTTCCAAAATCGATTTGAGGACGGGGTATCACCAGTTGAAGGTGAGAAAGGAGGATGTACCTAAGACAGCGTTCAGAACTCGTTACGGTCACTACGAGTTTCTGGTAATGTCGTTCGGGTTAACAAACGCGCCAGCAACGTTTATGGACATGATGAATCGGGTATTCAAACAGTATTTAGATAAATTCGTAGTTGTGTTCATAGATGATATCCTAATCTATTCCAAGACTCAGGAAGATCATGCTGAACATTTAAGGTTGGTATTGGAGGCGTTGAGAAGGGATAAATTATACGCAAAATTTTCAAAGTGAGAGTTCGGTTGGAGAAGGTTTTGGTTTCTAGGTCACGTAATCGACAAGGACGGAATCTCCGTGGATCCAAAGAAAGGTGGAAGCAATGATGTAATTGGGAGCAACCAAGAACACCGACTAAAAGTAAGAAGTTTCTTAGGATGGCGGGCTACTATGCAGACGGTTCATTCAAGATTTTTCAAGATAACGGGAACATTGATTGAATTTAACAAAGAAGTCGGTGAAGTTTATTCGGACCGAGAAGTGTGAAGAGAGTTTTGAGAACTCAAGAAGAGATTGAGTGAGGCACCGGTGTTGTTGTCGTTGCAGACGATCTGGTGACTTCGTGATTTTCAAAGTGATGCGTCACACAAGGGGCTTGGGCGTGTGCTTATGCAAACATGGTAAAGTCATTGCGCGACGATCTTTTGATTGAAAGATTATGAGAAGGGATATCCTACCCATGACCCGAATTGGCGGCGGTAGTATTTGCCCCTCAAGATTTGGAGGCACTATTTATATGGTGTGAAGTGTGAAATATACACGGACCATAAAAGTCTGAAGTATATTTTCACGCAAA
Organism: Panax quinquefolius; assembly: GCA_020205615.1. NCBI lineage: Eukaryota > Viridiplantae > Streptophyta > Magnoliopsida > Apiales > Araliaceae > Panax > Panax quinquefolius. The sequence continues at coordinate 96,035,021 of CM035159.1, forward strand.
AGGAGTTAAATATGAGCCAAAGAAGATGGTTGGAGCTAATAAAGGATTACGATTGCGATATTTTGTATCATCTCGGGAAAGCGAACGTGGTAGTTGATGCGTTAAGCAGAAAAGGCAGTGGTAGACTGGTAATGCTAACAACTCAGGAGGAGTTAATCAAGGAGATGGCCAGTTTGGAGCTAGAGATAAAGAGGCCGAGAGAGTCAGATGGGAAATTGTTCGCAGTGGAGGTTCGTCCAACTCTATTGGACAAGATCAAGTAAGCACTGGCAGAATGAAGAATGAGAAAATGAAGAAAAGAATTTCTGACGGAGAGGAGCTTAAATTCAGCATGGGTGGTGATGGTCTGTTAAAATTTGAGGAGAGAATTTGGGTGCCAGCGGTCTCTGAGTTAAAGGAAAAAATCTTGCAGGAAGCTCATAGTTCAAGTTACTCAATCCACCCGGGGAGCACAAAAATGTATCAGGATCTTCGTCAACATTATTGGTGGCCCAATATGAAAAGAGAAGTCGCAGAGTGCGTCAGCAAGTGTTTAACGTGCCGGTGGTCAAGGCGCGAACATCGAAACCGAAAGCGGGTTACTTCAGCGAGTTAGAAATTCCGGAATGGAAGTGGGAGCATATCACGATGGATTTTGTGGTAGGACTTCCAACTACGCAGAAGGGTTACGATGCAGTGTGGGTGATCGTTGACCGATTGACCAAGTCAGCGCATTTCTTACCAATCAAGATCAGGTATACCTTGGATCAATTGGCAAAGCTTTATATCAAAGAGATCATTTTCAGGCATGGTGTACCAGTATCAATTGTGTCAGATCGCGATCCACGGTTCACAGCGAATTTTTGGAAAAGTTTTCAAGAACGCATGGGAACGCAACTGAGGTTGAGCACCGCGTATCATCCTCAAACAGATGGGCAGAGTGAGAGAACTATTCAAACGTTAGAGGACATGCTGAGAGCATGTGTGATGGATTTCAAAGGGAGTTGGGATGACCACCTATCGTTGGTGGAATTTGCATACAACAACAGCTACCATGCGAGCATCGGGATGCCACCTTATGAAGCTTTATATGGAAGGAAATGCAGAACGCCATTATGCTGGAATGAAGTAGGAGAACGTCAACTACTAGGGCCAGAATTGGTACAGCAGACTGCGGATGTGATCAAAACTATTCGAGCGAGGCTAGTGGCAGCTCAGGATCGACAGAAGAAATATATTCGATCAACACCGACAACAACGAGACTTGACGTCGGCACTTATGTGTTTTTGAAAGTGTCACCTTGTAAAGGAAAATGAGATTTGGGAAGAAGGAAAACTTAGTCCCGCATTCATAGGACCTTTGAAGTTACGAGACGAGTTGGTGAGGTAGCTTATGAAATAGCTTTACCTCCTGAGCTAGAACATATACACAACGTATTCCACATTTCGGTCTTAAGACCATATAAGCGGGACTACAAGCATGTTATAGAGTTTGAACCAATTCGGTTCGAAAAAGACTTAACTTACTTAAGAGGTTCCGGTCAAGATAATTGATAGAAAAGAACAAGTGTTAAGAAATAAAATAATACCTTCATTAAGGTAGTATGGAGGAACCACAACGCCGAGGAGGCTATGTGGGAACTCGAGGAGAAAATGATGAAAAACTACCCTAATCTGTTTGTTTGATGTGTAATGATTCCGGGGACGGAATCCTTATAAGGGAGGGTGAATGTAATATCCTAGATTTTTCCATGTAATTAAACAATTTCAATAAACAAACTTATGTGAAATTCTTATGTGACAATTATTTTTAGATGAATTATTTATTTTTATTATATGTTATGTGATAAGATGCATATTAATGGTTGTTACGGTTAGGCCAATTATTTAAATTGGTTAAGGATGGAATTAATTCTAATTAATTTCGTGGGATGACTTACAAATATGAGTTTGAGTAAATGTGTCACGAAAATGAGACATGTCTCATAATATTTTTATATATCCACCATTCTCTTTTACAATGCTCTTATTTATAGATATATGGACTTTGGAAGTTTCATGACGTAAAATATCACATACTGATCAAATCTCTTCTCTTGGAACTTTATTAGATATAATATTATCTTAAATTTAGCCCAAACACACTTTGGAGCTTATGACGAATTGTCAACTACTTAATTTTGAAGTTGAGTTTAATGATTTAAAAGAGAGTTCCATGACGTCAAGGGACGTCGACTTTTAGTAGGAATCGATATAAGTATCGACACGTTTGACTACTTGAGGCAAAATGGTCAAAATGACTTGTTAATTGATTAAATGATTAAAATAATATTTTATTTACATGAAGTTCGATTCTTTGGGAGTTCTTGTGACAATCTATATGGGACAAGGAGGAGTATGCATACTATAAGGATTATTGAGGAGGGGGGGGTTACTCTTGTGTTATTAGACAAAAACCTTTCATTTTCTTAACTCCTACCCATAATTAGCCTAATGAATTGTGAGTGTAATGATATCGATCATGGGGGGAGTTGTAATGAAATTTGGAGATTTCAGTTTCATTACACTATATATATGAGGTATATACATTCCATCTAAGCTTCTTCTTCCTTTCACAACAACTTTCTAACTAGAGAGCAAAAAAAAATAAAGAAAAAGAGAAGAAAATAGTGAGGGTTTTAGAGTGGTTCAAGGTTGGCTACAATTTGGAGAATCTTGCAAGCAAGAAGGAGAGATGGTTATCAAGCTCCAATCAAGAAGAATTGCAACCAAGGTAAGCTATCGAGACCCATGCTTGTATGTTCTTGAGGAAAAATAGTGAAAAATGCATGTATAGCTATGATAACTTTTTGTTTTAGCTTGGTGAGGCCATAAATTCGTGTATTCTGATATATGTGGATGATAAGAATGAAAATTCTGGAATATAACATGTTACTATTACCTAAAGAATCATAGAATTCATGTATGCATGCTAACTATTTGATAAAATGCCTCTTAGTTGCTAATTCGATCAAAACATGAAAAGTTAGAGGGTTTGATTGTTGTAACATGTGTATATATGTTAGTAAATGTGGTTTGGATAGTAGGAATCAAATCCATGCATGCTAGAATCAAAATCATGATTTTCTCAAAAGTTGGGTTAAACTAGTTGCATGATTTTTTAGGATTTTTGGTCACTCGAAATCATGTCTTAGATAATCCATTTGTTGCATGTAATAATTTTGTAAAATAGTATGTAGCATGAGGTATAACATGTCCAAATTTCATTCGGATCGAAGCTATATTGAGTGAGATATGAAAATCGTAAGGTCGCGAAATAAACATGTTAGAAACCGAAAAAAATTGTGACCTGCTGACCCTAAGGACAAATTCGGGGCTAGCTACAGTTTCTAGAAAATTTTGGGCTTTTGGGTTATTATAGTACACTGAATATGCTTTCCATAGACTCGAAGCGGACTAATTCGACTTGAGCAAGGAGTTATGACTTTTCAAAGTAGTTGCGTCAAATCTGTCCAACAAATTCGGAGTAGTCTCCTTGCACGGATTTTCTGGAAATTTGTGCTTGGAATTTGAAGATGGTCCATGAACGAAAGTTGTAGCCCCAGAAGCTAGCTTCGCGTGGGCGCAAGAATCGCTCAAAAATGTTTTAAAACGAATTAGTTATGACTGTTTTAGCGAGGTATGGTAAAGTTGGGAAAAAAAATTGTAAAAACTGTTATGTTTAGGCATTTTTAAGTTCTGTTTTGGGCTGCCTATGATATCTAAAATGGGTGGCATATATTTTCTAAATATATTCTATTATGATGTTTATAGCATATCCAATAGGACACCCTTTTACTTCAAACTAGATTTGGTATGAATGGTGATTAACGAGACACATGTGATTAGGTTATGTGAAGGTTAATTGCTAGCGTTAATTGTAGCAGGCTTATCAGACAAGTTTTCTAACCCTAATTTTTTTTGGGTATTTATTAAATCCTTACTAATATTATCGCAGTAAGGGTAAGAATTGGACTTGTGTTAGTTATTTATTCGTGCAAGTTTCTTCGTTGAAAAGTCATACAAACTCCAACTATCTTGCAAGCTTTTCAATGGTTATTCAGTTATTATTCAAACGGCTATGCTTTTAAGTTTCATGTCATCATAAAACTGTTTCTATGTATGTTCCTAGCCTTTGGTTCCGGCTAGTTATTATTGATGAAAATGATTTAAAACACATCTTTTGAATTTATTGAATGTTTACCAATCCAAATTTTTTGGTGAGGTCTCGCATGATTACTAAGATAAACAACCCGAATGAGCGAGAAAAACAGATGTCGGGCAAATAGTCCCATTTATGCTTATGCATTTTAAACTTAATACATGTGCACAATGTAGGGTACAATGGGCTGATCACCTGACGTACTTGCAGAGACCGTTTACAGTTTATTTGATTGTTAAACCGTCTGATGGTTTTTGATGATAGAAAATATGTTCAGGGTATTTTACACCCTTAGTATGATATTGAAAATTCTTAAATTTTATTCTTGATGTTCTTCTTTAACACTTGATAATCTTTCATTTGTTGAGATCTAGTAATTCAAATGCCTTTATCACGATGTATATTTCCCATTATTTAAGTATATACTTGCGGGCAATTTATGCTCATTCTTGTTTAAACCTTTCGATTAAGGATGAGAAGGTTGAGGGTTTGAGGCAAGGACAAGGAAAGTCCAAGAGGAAGTGATGTTAATGGTTATGTAATAAAATAATTATTTTCAGATATGTGTATTGTAGCGATAAACGCTAAGACTAAGTTCCAAAGTATGTTTTAAGGTTGTAAAGACTTGGGATTTTATTGTGAATAATTATGTAATAGTTAATATCATTATTCCTTATTGTTAAGGTTTACTTAGTTAGATGATGGTGTATGTTGTATGTAATAATCTAATATTTTGAAATTTTTTAGTATTATACTTCTTGAGTTTTCTTTGAAAAGTTGGATTTCTATGGTTAGATTGTTAAGATATTGATCATATATGTTAATTAGTATGTATAATTTGTTATACGTCATCTATAACAGGTTTTCATGTAATCAAATTCGTGGAAACAAGTGTTAGATGAAGAAATTTGGTTTATGGCTTAGTATATGTATTTTGGTCTATTTTGAGGCTTAAATTGATGGTTAGATCATGTTTATAATCTGAATTTTATAATAAATGTTGTTATTACGTTGAAAAACGAAAATAACAAAACTTGAACGAACCAATTTGGTTGAGAAACGAATTCGTAGTGAATGAATTCGCTAAATTTGTCAAACATGAACAATTAGTATGAACGTTGAGTTGTAAATCCATATTTGGATTAGTTAATGTTTATGTTAGTTGATGGGTAATTGTTATGTTGTAGCTTTATGAGTTACGAACCCATAGAATCGAAAACGGACTAATTTGGATGTATATAACTCAAGTTATGAAGGTTAGAAGGAATATTTGGCATGATAGTTCATAACAGAGAACAAAATCCGAGTTCGTAGCAGCTATACGCGCCCCGGCGGGCTATTTTGAAGGCATAACCCCCACCCCGGCGGGGTGTGTGTGTTCTGCAATGACTGATTTGACCTATTTTGGTAAAACGGCCATAACTTTTTCATACGAACTCCGATTGAGGTGATTCAAGATGATCCAGAATGAGGACGAATAGACCTACAACTTTTATGCTTTAAGTTTTTGAATTTGAGGTTGGAAACAGTAGTCAAAATGGTCATTTTTAGGACTTTTATGTTTTCAGAGGCAATCGGAGGGCGTCGGGCATGCACGTATGCAAGTGTAGTGCTCTTGACGAAAAAAGTTGTTGTTCTAAGTTGTAGAACATGAATATTATGAATTATAATGTTGCTTAACATTAATAAATGATATATTAGATAAGTTGAATACGCATACTAAACACACACAAGAGAGGCAAATTGGGCATGTGACGAATAAATGTCGAAACGCCGTGATAAGTGTTAATGAACGTAAAAAGTGTTTTAAATCAAATGAAATGAATATTATAAAATATTGAATAGGGTTAATATAAAACTAATAAGTAGTTCTAGCAAGACTTAAACACTTGAATGAACTTCAAATATGAAAGATATAAGTTGAAAGTTAACACAATCAAATTGAACATTGTGTATTGATTAATAGGAAGAGTTATAGGACATAAATTAAAGTTTACATTACAACTACTATGCGTTGCTATGTGACTAATAGTTGATGTGCATGATTATATAATTATGTTGGGCACGTGAAGTGCAGATATCTGTAAGTTGTTAAACTGTTATTGGTAAACAACGATCAAGGTAAGTCTTTCAGTTCCTATTTGCTGTGAGCTTGATGATTAACTATTTTAAATATTTGTTGCAAAGAGTATGAGGTGTATATATATGTTGAATGTATGAAATTTTAAAGTCAATTTATGACTACATTGTTTGACTAAAGCATGTTGATTGAGTAAGGAACTCAATCTTTATAATTGTTATATGAATTGTAGCATGTATGTTATGATAGTCCGATGTTTATGATATATATTTGAGCATTTATTATGTGCTACGTGATGCATGAAAAACCGTTAGATTTTCTTTGGGTTGTCGAGCTCAACCTTGCAAATAACCACTTTTGCAAAAGTTAAATATTTAAGGTAAGGATATGTGTTTATGAAAGAAATGAAGAGATGTGATTCTTGAAGATTATACATTTTTTATGGGAAATGTATTAATATTTTGAATGTACCATGTTTGAATTATAAGTAATGTATTAATGTTGAATATGGATACTTATTTCGATGTAAGACTTTGTATAGTAAACTTTTGTTGTATCGATAAAATGATATAAATTTGAATCGAAGAGATGTAATGTAAAGGTTAAAGATTTTGAAAAAAAAAGAGAAGAAATGTATAGAAAATTTTAATTATTCCGTAAAATTTCAATGATTGTATTATCGTTTAATGATGTAAAATTAGAGGTTGAATATATTATTAACTAATCAAATCGAGAATTAAATTGTATGAATTTTGGGGTTATTATAGTTGATATCAAAGTCAGAGGTTATAAACCTTAGGTAGGAGTACCGTAAGCTATAACCTTAGAGAAGGAATATGAAGATAATGAAAGAATACACTCAAATAGAGTTTGAAAAATAAGAAATAATTTTAAAAAAAAATTATACAGAAGGGATTAAAACATGCGTGAAAGGATTCAAAGAAGAATCTCACAAAGTTATAAGGAGTGTGAATGTGGGGTTACCCAACTCCAATAATAAGGATGTAAGGTGATAATAAATAGAAAATGTCTATAAGAAGAGGGTGATAAAGAAGTTAAGAATCAAAAAGTTATATTTAAGTATGGTACAATTGTACTCTTTAATAGTTGATGTGTGGTATCTGGGCTAAACAATTCCTTCATAGAGCGGAGGTATATACGAACTAGCAACTCGGAACCTAGTTTGTTGCTTGTTTGTGGGAAACCACTCAGCGTACCATATTGAAACTGTTAGAGACTCGATGTGTACCAAGTATAGATATGGATACGTATGATGAAAAATGAAAGAAAAAGGACCGTAAAACAAAACGATCACGAGTTAAGAAAAGAATTTTAAGGGAGATGATTATAGAATAAGGTCACGACGTAATCTATTTAAGTTATAAAAGAAAGATGGTCTGCAATGTTTCAATAATTATATCTTGATGCTATGAAGTTAATGTACTATAGTATAGTACAAGATAAACTCACGAAGAGTAATAGATAATGTGATACGAGGAATTCGTATTGAGCAAGTTAAGAGCAAGATAGAGTTAGGTGGGATTTCAATTGAGGACTCATGTGATGATTGAGTTGTACAAATCTTTGTATGGGCGAGGGTTTTGTGCTTGCACTCAGTTTATCACATTGATAATCATTGGAATGTTGGTGTCGCGCTATCAATGTATATGTGGCGAAAAGGTGATTCTTTTCTCATGTGTATATTTGATAGTTAGAAACTATTAAGATTAGTCAGATATTATTAGGATTAGGTGCGGTTCTTAAAACTAATGCATATGGTAAGTTTATGACTCATAATAATATGGTATGTTTTGAACCCCTCAGTGAATGGACGCTTATGGTCTGACTAGGACAAGTTCTTAAACTCATATTATTGTGGCAAGTTCCTGAACTTCTAATGTGCGGTAAGTTTGATGAACTGGGGTATATTTAAGTGTGAATGGAGTATTGAGGATGATAAGAATAGATAGACCTATTAAGCAATAGATCATTATAGAAAGTGGAGTTGATGATGGGAGCATAGGTATTCCAAATCTTCTAGCTATGCTAGACTTTCAAAATTTATTGACTTCGTGTTGATGTTTGTACTTATATTTTCTTGAAAAACATTGGATCAAATGATGAAACCAATGAGTTTAAAAAAAAACAATACCATTATTCGTATGTCTATGCTAATTGCTTCGGATAGACAAAAATGATTTGAAATATATCAAAATGTATTTTTTTTATATCATCAATGCATCATGGAACCTGGTACAGAGATGATAAAAATGATGGAGTCATCAATGCAGTATTACTTGGTGTTGGATGTGATCTAAGGATCGTCAACCCACTATGGTATGATGTAGTATGATAAAATCACCAAATGACGGAATCCTCAACGGATTGTAAATACAGTGCGGCATCATGACGTCATAAAAATATTTTTGAGATTTCTTTAAGATATGAGAATATATATATATATATATATGTATATTTCGATTGATGTCTGAATTGTTGTAGAAGTCTATGCTATTTGATTCAGCTAGACGAATATTGAAAGATGTTCATGAAATTCAAGCGTTTCTTGAAAAGTTATGCCAAACCAACTTATTTTAGTGCGGATTCAGATGTTGAAAAGCTGAGATGAACAACCCTTTTATAGGGGATTACGCATAGCGTTTAGATGTTTGTGCACAATACATTGTACAAAGGGTTGATCACCCTAAGTACGGGGGTCCCTATAGTCTTATGACTGTTAAAGTTTAAGTTGAAAGATTACTTATAACTATGGACATACGCATAGCGTTTAAATGTTTGTACACAATACATTGTATGAAGGGCTTAACACCCTAAGTACGGGGGTCCTTATAGTCTTATGACTGTTAAAGTTGAAGTTGAAAGATTACTTGCAACTGTGAATATAGTTCGTGGTCTTATGACCCTCAGTATGATTTGGAATCTTCGAAATTCCAGTTAGTCATATTGCTTCCCAATTATTGAACAATTGTGGAAGATTCTTGCTATTCTAAAAGGTGAATGTGGTAAGGATGATATTCCTTAGAAAGAAGTAAGTCGTAGAATGCGACACTGAATGATGAATATATTGAATAAGTGAGAAAAGAAATTTTTAAATGAGAAGGAGATGAGTTATCAAAGAATAATGTAAAACTTTTAATAGAAAAGTTTAATAATTGTAGAAAGATCTTTGTGGAAAGAAGTGGTTATAGAACCCAATTGAATGAATAAAGTATTAACATAAAATCTATTTTTTATAGATTGAATGAATGAAGAGTAATAAATAAAATTTCGAGGACGAAATTCTTAGAAGAATGGGTGAATGTAATATCCTGAGTGTTCATGATAACGATCCTTAAAGAAGGAAATTAACGGGTTAAAGAATATGTAATACTCAAATATAATTGAGTCTAAGTAAAGGTTATGAAATAAAACTTACAAGAATTTATTATCAAGAATTTTGGGGGTAGGAAATATAAAACCTATATTAAGGTATTGTGTTGAAGTTATTCAACGAAGAGATTTGGTAAGAAACTTGAGGAAGGTAGGGTTTCGGTGATTCCGAGGACGGAATCCTTATAAGGTGGGAATAATATAACAATCCAGAATTTTATTTATAATTTCAAATATTTATTGAATTAAATAAATATTTTTAATTAATGTGTTTGTTGTTTAGTAGATATTTGTTGGATTATTTATTAGTAAGTAAATAATTCGTTAGTTATAGAAATTAACTTAATTAAGATAAAGAGTGATGAATTAAATTTATGAGATAATACTATAATTTAACTCAATAACTAAATTAGAGAGTTATTAAGGATTATATGGTTTGTTATAATGTTATTCAATTTGATTTTTGTAATTAAAGTGATGTGTTAATTTATTAAATAAAATTATAATTATAATGAAAATTATAATTTTATTGTATTTGTTTATGTGGTAAATGGATTTAATAAATTGTTATTAGATTTAATTTAATTTGAGTATGAGAATTTATTTAGATAAAGTGTGACAATAAATATGACTTATGAAAATAGATTAAAAGAGTTTTAATTTGGTTTTACCAAACAAAGCCTTAGAGTTTTTTTTTTAAATTCTTATTTTAATCTTGTTTTGTCAAATAAGGTTTAAGGAATGATTAAGTCGTTATTTTAATAGGTTTTTCCAAACAAGGCCTTATGACTTTTAAGTTTAAAATAAAAAATAACTGATAGGTATTTAGTAGCCTTATTATTATACGTCAGTTTATTTTTTTTTTCTGTTAGCGTCTGTTTTAGTTTTAAGTTGTCTAAAGCCTAAGAAAGAACAAAAGGAAGAAAGAAGAGAGGAAGAGAAGAAGTTCTCTGTAAATTGAGAGAAGGAATTTGTGAGGGTTATGGAAGGAAGAAACAAGAAGATTTTTCAAAATTTTATAGCTAATCAAAGGTAATAATCTAATTTTGAGTTTTTAGTATTATACTTCTTGAGTTTTCTTTGAAAAGTTGGATTTCTATGGTTAGATTGTTAAGAGATTGATCATATATGTTAATTAGTATGTATAATTTGTTATATCGTAATCTATAATGAGTTTTCATGTAATCAAATTCGTGGAAAACAAGTGTTAGATGAAGAAATTTGGTTTATGGCTTAGTATATGTATTTTGGTCTATTTTGAGGCTTAAATTAATGGTTAGATCATGTTTTTAATCTTAATTTGATAATAGATGTTGTTAGTACGTTGAAAAACGAAAAGAACAAAACTTGAACGAACCAATTTGGTTGAGAAATGAATTCGTAGTGAATGAATTCGCTAAATTTGTCAAACATGAACAATTAGTATGAACATTGAGTTGTAAATCCATATTTGGGTTAGTGTATGTTTATGTTAGTTGATGGGTAATTGGTATGTTGTAGCTTTATGAGTTACGAACACATAGAATCGAAAACGGACTAATTTGGATGTATATAACTCAAGTTATGAAGGTTAGAAGGAATATTTGGCATGATAGTTCATAACAGAGAATAAAATCCGAGTTCGCAGCAGCTATGCCCTCCCCGACGGGCTATTTTTAAGGCCTAACCCCCACCCCGGCGGGGGATGTGTGTTCTGCAATGACTGATTTGATCTATTTTGGTAAAATGGCCATAACGTTTTCATACGAACTCCGATTGAGGTGATTCAAGATGATCCAAAATGAGGACTAATAGACCTACAACTTTTATGCTTTAAGTTTTTCAATTTGAGGTCGGGAACAGTAGTCAAAATGGTTATCTTTAGGACTGTTATGTTTTCGGAGGCAATCGGAGGGCGTCGGGCATGCACGTATGCAAGTGTAGTGCTCTTGATGACAAAAGATGTTCTAAGTTGTAGAACATGAATATTATGAAGTATAATGTTGCTTAACATTAATAAATGATATATTAGATAAGTTGAATACGCATACTAAACACACACAAGAGAGGCAAATCAGGCGTGTGATTTAATAAATGTTGAAACGCCGTGATAAGTGTTAATGAACGTAAAAAGTGTTTTAAATCAAATGAAATGAATATTATAAAATATTGAATAGGGTTAATATAAAACTAATAAGTAGTCCTAGCAAGACTTAAAAACTTGAATGAACTTCAAATATGAAAGATATAAGTTGAAAGTTAACACAATCAAATTGAACATTGTGTATTGATTAATAGGAAGAGTTATAGGACGTAAATTAAAGTTTACATTACAACTACTATGCGTTGCTATGTGACTAATAGTTGATGTGCATAATTATATAATTGTGTAGGGCATGTGAAGTGCAGATATCTGTAAGTTGTTAAACTGTTATTGGTAAACAACGATCAAGGCAAGTCTTTCAGTTCCTATTTGTTATGTGAGCTTGATGATTAACTGTTTTAAATATTTGTTGCAAAGAGTATGAGGTGTATATATATGTTGAATGTATGAAATGTTAAAGTCAATTTATGACTACGTTGTTTGACTAAAGCATGCTGATTGAGTAAGGAACTCAATCTTTATAATTGTTATATGAATTGTAGCATGTATGTTATGATAGTCCGATGTTCATGATATATATGTTGAGCATGTTATTATGTGCTACGTGATGCATGAAAACTGTTAGATTTTGTTGGGTTGTCGAGCTCAACCTTGCAAATAACCACTTTTGCAGGTTAAATATTTAAGGTAAGGATATGTGCTATGTGAAATATAGAGATCCATATTCACGAAGATTGCTTATGTTTTATGGGAAATGTATTTAATATTTTGAATGTAACATGTTGTTGAATTATAAGTTGAGTTATCCGATGTATATGGATACCTATTTATGATGTAAGACTTTGTATAGTTATTTTGTTGTAACGATTCACGATATAAATTTGAATCGAAGAGATGTAATGTAAAGGATACGATTTAGGGCTAAAAAAAAGAAGGAAATGTATAAAAGTTTTAATTATTCCGCAAATTTCAATGGTTGTATTACCGTTTAATGATGTAAAATTAGAGGTTGATTGTATTATTAACGACCGAAGTCGAGAATTAAATTGTATGAATTTTGGGGTCGTTACAAGCAGTTTCGTAATTTTTTCGACTCTCAAAAATTCTGGAAAATTTTGAAATTATAATTTGATGAGTTTTCTAAATTGTGTCTAAAAATGGCGATTTTTGGATGTATAGATTAGGAGTTAAGAATTTTATGGGAAAAGACTATTTTAAAAGTAAACTCTTATAACTCCTTGTGGTTAACTCCAAAATTAGTGAAATTTTTATTGAGAGTACATCTATATAACAGTAATATACCCTGTAAATTTCGAAATTTTTGGACAAAAATACAATTTTTGATAAATGTCTAAATATTTGACAGTTTTAGTCATATGAAAAATAGTAAATGAATTTTAAAAATTCTGAGAAAAATATATGTTCAATATGGGACTATATTCTGCTAAATCCCATAAAAGAAAATTTGTTTGTACTGATTTGGTATTTTTCATGAAAATGGACTAGTTATGAGTAAATGAATTAAATATGTTATGTGAAGTAAGAAAATTAGAAAATAGGATTTTATGGCTTAAGAATCCTATATAAGGTATATGCAGATTTTTGATGAGAGTTTTGGTTATTGGTGATGAAATCTTATGAGTTTGATATTTTAGGATGATTAAATGTATTAATTAGTAAAGTATTAATAATTAAAATAAATTGCTTATAAGTTTAAGAAATGATTAAAATATTATGGTAATATTAATAATATTAGATTATAAGATTATTAAGTGATTTATAACATTTGGATTAAGGTGTTATAAATATTGATATGGATTTTATTGTGAAACTTTATCTTTTTGTGTCGGGCTTACTATTCACGTATACGATACTATTCACGTATACGGCATTATTCATGTATATGGCACTATTTGCGTACATGACATTATTTATGTATACGGTACTATGTACGAATACGGAGTACTATTTATGAGTTACTATTCATGAATTACTATTCACGAGTTACTATTCACGGGGTACTATTTACCTGAAAAATATATTTTTTTTCTGTCCAAATTATTTTTGGTACATGAATATTAATCTTAAATTTTACTCCACAAAGCAATATCATGTTGACAATTTGGATATTTTTAAACTCTAGATAAATTTAAAGTCTTTAACATTTATCCTTGATTTCGTTTGATTAATGCTTATATCATTGTCATCATCCTCATGCTTATATCATTTATCCTTGGCTTACGTGCATAGATGGATTATTGATTATTGGTTTTACAGTTGTATATCTTTGGCTTACGTGCAAAGACGAATTGTTGATTATTGGTTTTATAGTTGTATATCTTTGGCTTATGTGCAAAGATGGATGGGTATTGATTATTGGTTTTACAGTTGTATATCTTTCGCTTACGTGCAAAGATGGATCGTTGATTATTGGTTTTCTGATAGTATATCTTTGGCTTACGTGCTAAGATGAACTGTTGATTGATATCTTTGGTCGTAGTGCAAAGATGAATCGCTAATTGATAGCTTTGGCCCGTAGTAGCAAAAAGATGGACAGGTGTATGACATGTTCGGCGACCACTTGTGATACTAATGAATATCCTTGGTCAGAGTGCAGGGGATAATTCGATGATGTGATTGGTAGGATCATGCGGCCATTAGTTAACAGTTGAATGTCTTTGGTCGTCGTAGTGTAATCGACAGTAATTGATTGGTATGATCATGACCATTGGTTTTATAGTTGAATATCTTTGGCCAGTAGTGCAAAGATAGACAACTGATTGGTATGATCATTGTTATTACATTTGAATATCTTTAGCCTTTGGGGTAAGGATATTGAGTAAATGTTCTATTAAGCCTTTGTGACAAGGAGAAATTGTTGATTCACATTATTATAAACATAAATTGTGAATTTAACTAACATCTTTGGTGGTTCAGGTGAAGACAGGTGATGAAAGTTCTATTTGTCTTGGGTATAACAAAGAACTGTTGTTGAGTATTACAGGAATGAAATATTAACGATGGACTTTTAATCTAGAAGAGATAGTAGACATTATGTTCTACTTGACTCTTCTAATGGATTGCTTATTCCGCTGCAGTTAAACTTGATGTTTATTGTATTTTATCAGTTTAACGTTGTTGAAGGCTAAGGATAATTTATTCTGCATTATCTTAGTCATAATATTTCTTACTGGGCTAGTTGAGCTCACCCTTTTGATTTCATTGTTCTCTTCAGGAAATGAGAATATAGCCGGGACAAGTCGGGGAACGGAGTGACGGTCCAGATGATAGCATTAGTAGTCCTCACTATTTTTATAAAATAGTGTGATAATAATTGTAATGAGGACTCCATTGAGTGTGGATATTTTCTAGAAGGCAATATTCGTGTTTAAACTCTCAGCTATGTTTTGTCGTATTTTGCACGACAGTTGTATAATTAAGTTTGTATTTGAATTCAGTACCATGTATCTGGCGACCCAAGATGGGTGATGTATATCTGTTTTGGGGGCATCACAGTTGGTATCAGAGCTTAGGGATATGATCCCTGGCTGAGATATGAGACATGAACTAAGAGGGGAGAGACGGGGAATTCCTTCGCTAGTATGACCTACCTAAGTTTATTTGGTATTTAATTGGTCGGTCAGAATATAGGGATAATATGTGGCATGTCAATTAACCCTTACTTTGAAACTATATTCTAGAATGATATCTGAAATAAAGGAGATGAGAAATGGGAAAATCATGATAGAGAGGAAATAACCGAGAAGGTACAATCCGAAAAGAAAGCAAGGTATTCTCATCTCTTCGAACTACCAGGTATGTAAATTTCGAGGGCAAAATTTCATAAGGAGAGGAGATTGTGAGACCCCGAATTTTATGAAATAAAAGTATTCAATTTTTCTATTTTGGTAAATAGTTAAATTGATAAAAGTTTAAAGTTAAGGGTGATATTTGAAATTTTTTTCAAAGTAAGCAAGTTGTCATAAAATACCCGGTAGTAGAAAAAAGTAATGAATAATGTCTGCATTGGTTGCATAGTAGCACACAGTATTAATTATTGATGCTTACGTGAGAAGTCACTCAATTATACTTAATTATTGCTACAGTAATTGCTGCATGATATCTCTCGTATTATTGATTCAATTATTGTCACAGTATCATCTGCATAATATTTTATATTATTAAATCAATAATTGAGACGACAAAGTTATTCATATTATTATTTGTAATATTGACAATGTCTATAAGTTTTGTCAAGGAGAGGTTTGGTCACCTAATTGCGCACTAATAAGGAGAAATCCTTATCGGAAAGCCCCCTCTTTCCTGGGAACGACCTGGTTGTTAAATATTGTGAGTTATAATATTAATGATGAATAAGTTCGTGTTGATTAAAAATAAAATTGATAATTCCATTGTGTGAGAATTATTAGTGTTAGTGGAAATCGACATTTATTTCGATGATAATTAATGTCTAGAAATTATATTGACCAATCGGGTAATTAATCGGATAAATGAGCAATTAATTGCTATTAATTCACATGCTTATAACTATGTGTTCACATGTGTGTACTATTGATTCACATGATTTACTATTAGGGGAGTTGGTGCAAGATTGATAATACTTGCATGACTAAATTAAAAATAGAGGTATAGTTGAAGGTCTATATCTTGTAATTAATTTTTCACATGTTTAGAACTATTGAGTCACATGATTTACTATTGATTCACATGATTTACTATTAGGGGAGGTGGTGCAAGTTTGATAATACTTGCAGGACTAAATTAAAAATGAAGAAAAAGAGGAAGGTATTATACTGTAATATTTCGAGCCCCAAAATGTGTAATTATTGAAACTATATTTTTCTATAAATAAAAGCTCATTCTTCCTTCATTTCTCACCAATTCACTAAGTCTCACAAGAGCAATTATAGAGATAGAAGCTATAGAGAGAAAGAAGAAGAGTAGTCTGTATCCAGTCTTCTTCTGAGGTAAGGGTTATTATTTTTTTTATATTCTGAAGAGATATTATTTTTCGTATTCGTATGAATATTATTATTGTGACGCCCCCAAAATAGGTATACATCACCTATTCTGAGTCGCCAGACATCACACAATAAAAATCATTTACAAACTTCATTTATACAACTGTTGAACTTTCGTGCAGAATACGACCACTGTTAAACTTTGTGTTTTAATACAAATGTATGTAACTCTCATGGTGCCTCAACCACAACCTTAAAATGGTACTTTACATAAAAGTACAGTCAATAACTATTTTAGAAATTAAAATATTTAAAAAATACTCAAGGAAACCTTCGTACATGGTAGGCCATGCGTCAAGGTTATGATAGATATCATATGTCCACAGAATTATCCTTGGTTGACCCAATAGTCCCCAAAGAAAAACAAGAAGATTACTATCATCTTCTTTCCAATAGTGAGTCTTCTCTTGACATATAATTATCTCTGTTTTCTCCAATTGAGAATTATATTTCAAACAAACTCCAAGATCATATAGCTAGTGCTCGTAGATATACTCATCAAGTGGATATGCACAATCTTGTCTTATGATAACACGAGGTTGTATGTCATTAGACATCTTGTATGATAGTGGCAAAACACCCTTCCAAAGTTGGGTTCACCTCACCCTATTCAGTTCATCAAAATTAAATATCAAATGACGTATACAATACAACACACTTATCTAAAGTTTTCAATAAAATTATTTCCATACTATTTAGGGAGAACCTCAACAGCTATAGACCATCATTCTATTCTCCTGTTACCCCTGATCGACCCAGCTACACTCTTATTACCTGAAAAGAATTATGAAGCAAAAAGGGTGAGCACAACTAGCCCAGTAAAGAATATCATGACTAAAGATAATTTACATCATCAATAGCCTTCATCAGTAGTAAATCAGAGATTTAGAACATATGGTAGATGATAAAACTTTTTAACCATAGTTGCAGCGGAACGAGCAATCCATTAGAAGAGTCAAATAGACCATCCGATCTATTATCTTCTCCATGTTAAAAGTCCACCATTAATGTTTTATCCCTGTAACATCAATCAACAATTCCTTTCCACAATCATATGAATAACTTATAATCATAATTGCGATTCTAAATTCCTCTTCGCACCAAAGACGAAGATAATTTTCATCACCTATCTTCACCTGAAACATCAAAAATCATGATTATACCAAATTACAATTCCTGATCATAATCATACTAATAAATTCATCTTTGCACTATGGCCAAAGATATTCATTAACAATTCATCTTTGCACTACAAGCCAAAGATATACAACTGTATTTTAAAAGAGTCAAGTAGAGCATGATATCTACTATCTTTTACGAATTAAAAGTGTATAATCAATATTTTATCGCTGAGACTCGGCTTAATAAATAATCCGTATCATCGAATCATCCCTGCACTACGGCCAAGGATATTCATGTAATCATCAATGGTCATGATTATACCGAATAATTCTTGGTTATAATCATACCAATAACTGTCCATCAATGCACTACGGGCCAATGAGGACTTTTACCGCATCATCTATAACATTACGGGTCATGATTACACCGAATGATCCCTGGTCATAATTATACCAATAATGTGAGACCCCAGGTTTTATGAATAAATATTTAATTTTCTCGAAATATTTTTTTATATTATGGTGTGAATTTGATATAATGTTATAGTTGTGGGTAATATTTATAAATTTTGCAAAGTATGCAAGTTGTTATATTATATTCGATTGGTCAGGGAATATTCTTTGTGTCGGAGAATATTTGTAAGACGGCACAATCATTGGTGGACCCCACAACGAAATTATTGTCGGATTGAGAAAACGACAAAAATATTTTATGAAAATAACGGCGGAAGTTTTACCGTTAATACTGTTGAACTACTCGGTAGTAAAAGTACAAAGAATCTGGCGTGGTTGCATAAGAAAGCTACACCAGATTGATTATTAATGCTTACGTGAGAAGTCACTCGCTTTTGTTCAATTATTGTTGTAGTAATTGTTGCATAGTATCTCACGTTATTTGATTCAATTATTGTCGATATTTTATATATTATTAAATCAATAATTGAAATGACAGAGTTATTAATATTATAAATTGCAATATTAACGATGTCTAGAAGCTCTGCTAAGGAGAGATTTGGTCACCTAATTGCGTGCCAATAGGGAGAAATCCTTATTGGAAAGCCCCCTCTTTCCTAGGAACGACCTGGTCGATTAATATTGTGAATTATAATAATAATGATAAATGTTGTTAAAAATATTGAAAGGATTTTTATGACGTAGTTGTTGTAAATTTGGCGTATTATTTAGACCCCCATTTACCTATTTTTCAACATTATTGGTAGAAAGTTATTTAAATATAATGGGACCCTGTGATTATGACATGTTGGGAAAAATATTTGGTTTATACGGAGGGATTATTATTATTATTATTATTATTATTATTATTATTATATATTTTATTTAAAAGAATTTGCTTTAAATATGGGCCGTCCGATTAAAAGTAAATCAATCTGGACCGTTCATGAATTAGTTACTTATGTAATCCATTCTTCTATAATAGAAGCTCATTCCTTCATTATTTTCTTTTAATTCATCGAACTCTGAGAGAGAAAGTTATAGAGAGAAATAAGAGAAGAAAGTCCGCTAACTTTCTTTTCCTTTATCTAGTTTCTTTTACTTGTAAGGGATATTATTCTTTTGTATTCAAGAAGAGAACTTCATTATTCCATTTCTTTATTATTCATTTGAATAACTCGTATACGCTGAATACCCTATACTTGGTGACATTCTTTTATTATTCTCGTCTTTATTATTCCGATTTGGAACATCCGTCGCGTGCTTTCTATTTGGACTCGGTTCCGTCTTTATTATTCTCATCTTTATTATTCATTTGGAATATCCCGCATGCATGTGTTTCACTTGGGACCGGTTCCGTCTTTATTATTCTCAGTATTTATTATTACGTTGAATAACTTTGTCTACGCCAAGTACCGCATGCATGGTGATTTTGTTGTTATTCCATTCTTTATTATTCATTGGAACATCCCGCTTGTGATTTTCACGACACTGGTTCCGTTATTATTATTCTGTTGGAATAACCTATCTATGCGAAGTACCACATGCATGGTGATTTCTGTTGTTATTCCATTCCTTATTATTCTCAGTTAGTTAAAATTTTGACTTCTATACTCCATGAAATTAGTGGAATGTCCTTGATATTTGCGCTCCATCCAGTATTTTTCATGGAAATATTCTTCTGATTATTTTTGAATTTTACTCTACAAAGCAGTATCATGTTGATAATTTGGACGTTATTAGTTCCTGAATAACTTAATTCTTGAACTTATTTTATTGAATTCTTATATCATTGTCATCATCCTCATGTTTATATTTTTTGAAAGTCATCCGTATTCAGAGTGCATAGATGGACTTGGTATGATTATGACCGTGGATTATTGATTGTAATCATGACCGTAATGTTACAAATGATGTGGTAAAAGTCCTCATTGGCCCGTAGTGCATTGATGGACGTTGTTGGCATGATCATGATCATTGATGAATACACAAATATCCTCTTCTCCGTAGTGCATGGAATTTTTTGGTCATTGACCCTAATGAATATCCTCGTCAGTAAAAGGTGGATGATGTGGATTATTTATTGTCGAGTCTCGGCGATAAAAGTGATGAAAAACCTTTTAAAACATAAAAGATAGTAGATTTTATTCTCTACTAGACTCTTTTAATGGATTGCTTGTTCCGCTGCAGTTAAACTTGATGTCTATTGTATTTTATCAGTTTAACATTGTTGAGGACTAATGATAATTTATTACGCATTAACTTAGTCATAATATTTCTTCTTTGGGCTAGTTGAACTCACCCTTTCTTTCCTTTCATTCTCTTGAAATGAGAACGTAGCTAGGACGAGTCGGGGAACGGGGTGATGTTCTGGATGATAGTGTTAGCTAGTAATCCTCACTATTCTGTTAAATAGTGTGACAATAAATGTATTGAGGACTTATTCTGAGAGAGGATATTGTCTAGAAGATAATATTTGTATTAAAACTCACAAGATATATTTTGTCATACTTTACACACATCGTTGTATAATTAAGTTATATTTGAATTTTGTACCATGTATTGGCGACTCAAGATGGGTGATGTATACCTATTTTGGGGCCGTCACAGTTGGTATCAAAGCTTAGGGATATGATCCCTAGCTAAGATGTCAGATAAGAACTAGGAGGGGAGAGACAGGGAATTCTTTTGCTAGTATGACCTACCTAAGTTTATTTGTTATTTAATTGGTTGGTCAGAGTATAGGGATAATATGTGATACGTTTATTAACCCTTGTTTTGTGGCAGTATCTAAAAATGGCATCCGAGAATGTTGAGAACATCAATGAAGCACAGGAGACCGTTGAGTCTTCACAGATCAATAGTCAGGATAATGTACATCAGGAAGGCGACAATCCTCAGGCAAACAACAACACTGACCAAATGATGAACGATGGAATGTTCCGAGGCTTCATGCAATTCATGCAACAACAGGCGAGAGCGGCTTCTGTCCAAAATGCAGGTGGAAACACTGGCAACTCTCGGATGGTCACCGCTAAGCAGTTTAAGGAGCTGGGACCACCGGAGTTCTTTGGAGAGCCAAAACCACTTAAGGCGGAAACGTGGATTAAACAGATCAACAAGATATTTGATATCTTGGGATGCTAAGAGGAACAAAAGGTTCCCTTTGCCACCTTCATGTTGCGCGGCAGAGGCGAGATTCATTGATGGGAATCAGAAACGACTCAACCTGTCATGACCGAAGATGTCTTAGGAGAAGTTCCAGAACTGTTCAACGACAAGTACTTTCCGAAAGTATTCGTCATAGGAAAGAGGTAGAGTTCATCAAGTTGGAGCAAAATAACATGACCGTGTCGCAGTACAAAGCCAAGTTTGCCGAGTTGTCCCGATTTGCGTCCCATTTGGTTGATAATGAGGAGAGAATGACACTAATGTTTTAAGAGGTTTGAAACACGAGATACGCCAATATCTTATATCTCATAAACTATGTTTGTATTCGGGGATGTTGTTAATAGGGCTCAGTTATTGGAGCGTGATAATGAGTCAACCCAACCAAAAGAGAGCAGCCGACAAAATGATAATACCAGTGAGAAAAGTCATCGAAGCGGTGACAACAAGCGTGGAGGGAATCAACAGGCCAGAAATGGTAACCACTTCGGTGGTAATCAAGGCCAAAACAGTAAGAATGGACATTTCAAGAAGAAGAGATTCAATAATGATGGAAAGACGTCAGCACCAGCACCCGTTGTGAAAGAAGGAGAATGACCACCTATTATATGCTTCAAATGTGAAGGGGAGGGACACATCGGTCAAATGCGCTGATGTCAGCCCAAAGCATGTTATAATTGTGGAAGAGAAGGTCACCTAGCCCGATTTTGTCGTTCACCGAAGACAAGTTCAGCTAGGATGGAAGCACCAAAGGCCGTCCCAGAAAAGTCAAAGCCGGTAGTGCAAGGGAGAGCGTTTGTTGTGACCTCTCAGAAAGCAAGGAACCCGAACGAGGTCATCACGGTAAGCTTATCATAAACTCTAAATAAGTTTATACTTTATTCAATCACCGTTCTACCCACTCTTTCATTTCTCCTACTTGCGCTCAACGCTTAAATTTGACTCCGAGAGATTGGACTTTGATTTATCTGTTGAAACTCTGTTGGGAGAAACCTTCATTACCTCCACGGTTTATAAGTCTTGTTTAGTTCAAATCGGCAGACCCCTTACGTTACCGTCGATCTTATTTCATTGAAAATACTTACATTTGATGTAATTTTAGGATTGATTGGTTAACTACACATCATGCAAAAATTGATTGTTTTTCGTAGGGTTGTTAGCTTTCATATTCCTAACCAACCTATTATGCTAATTCAAGCAACCAAGCCATTAAAATCAATCATCGTCATCTCAAGTTATAAAGCTATTCGTTTATTGAAAAACGAATGTCAAGCTTTCTTAGCTCATGTCACGGATCTAAACAAAAATACGCCGGTTTTGAATGATATCTCTATTGTTAATGAATTTTCCGACGTATTTCGAAGAACTTCTCGGCCTACCCCGAGGCGTGAAATTAAATTTTGTATCGACCTTGAACCCGGTACAAAACCCATTTCTAAAGCCCCATATCGAATGGCTCCTATTGAACTTCAGGAGTTAAAGATCCAACTGCAGGAATTGTTAGACATTGGCTTTATTCGTCCTAGTACTTCTCATTGGGGTGCTCCTGTTCTATTCGTTAAAAAGAAAGATGGGAGTATGCGACTTTGTATTGATTATCGGGAGTTGAATCATGTCACCATCAAAAATAGGTACCCATTGCCACGTATTGATGACCTGTTCGACCAGTTGCAAGGTGCCAAATTCTTTTCAAAGATTGATCTTCGTTCCGGATATCACCAATTGAAGATTAGAACCGATGACATTCCAAAGACGACTTTTCGTAACTCTCCTGCAGACGGCACTATGAATTCCTAGTCATGTCCTTTGGATTGACTAATGCTCCTGCTGCCTTCATGGATATAATGAACCGAGTATTTAAGGAATATTTGGATCACATTGTGGTCGTCTTTATTGATGACATCCTCATATATTCCAAAACCCGTGAAGATCATGAGCAACATTTGAGGCTGATACTCTAAAAGCTTCGTGAATATAAGCTTTATGCCAAGTTGAAGAAATGCGAGTTCTGGCTTGAAGAAGTGGCATTCCTTGGGCACGTGGTATCAAGTCATGGGATATCTGTTGACCCAACAAAGATTAAAGCTATTCAAAGCTGGGAGAAACCTAAATCGGTGGATCAAGCACGTAGCTTTTCGGTTTAATTTGGTTATTATCGGAGATTCGTGGAAGGATTTTCTCAAATCGCTACTCCACTAACTCAGCTGACTCGGAAAGATACAAAGTTCAGTTGGAGCATGGAATGTGAGAAGAGTTTTTAAGAACTCAAGAGAAGACTCATTTCAGCACCTGTTCTGACAATACCATCTGGCTCGGAGGGATTTGTCATATACAGTGATGCTTCAGGCAAAGGGTTACGATGTGTTCTCATGCAACATGGGAAAGTCATAGCCTATGCCTCTCGATAACTCAAAGAATATGAGAGGAATTATCCTACTCATGATCTAGAGTTGGCATCTGTTGTCTTCGCACTAAAGATTTGGAGGCATTACTTGTATGGGGAGAAAGTGGAGATCTTTACGGATCATAAAAGCCTCAAATATTTCTTCACTCAAAAGGAACTCAACATGCGACAACGACGTTGGCTTGAACTATTGAAAGATTATGATCATACCATCCAATACCATCCTCGAAAAGTTTAACGTGGTAGCCGCGGCGCATTGAGTAGAAGATCATACGCGCGTACGAAAAGTGCGATATTGTCAACGAAAGGCCCATTTTGTGTGACTTGCAAAGAATGGAGATAGAGATAAAGACTCCAGGGACCCACGTGATGATGGCGACTATACTAGTAGAACCGACTTTAATTGATAAAGTTAAAGCTGCTCAAACTACAGACCTGGAGCTGATGCGTATGAGGAAGAAAGTGCAAGAAGGTGCTATGCTAGAAGCAAGAATCGATGATGAAAGAATACTTCGAGTCAACTCTAGACTTTGTGTTCCTAATGATCCTGAGTTAAAGTATAAAATCATGATGGAGGCTCACAACACACCGTTTGCAATCCATCCTGGGAGTACTAAAATGTATCGTGATCTTCGTCATACAATTTGGTGGAGCAATATGAAGAGAGAGATAGCGTTGTTTATCTCAAGGTGTCTAACTTGTCAACGAGTCAAGGCAGAGCATCAAGTACCAAAAGGTCTATATCAACCACTTAAAATTCCAGAATGGAAGTGGGAGCACATTACCATGGATTTCGTTACTGGTCTTCCCAAGGTTTCTCAAGGCATAGATGAAATTTGGGTCATTGTTGATAGATTGACCAAGTCAGCTCATTTCTTACCAATACGAGTAACTTATACACTTGAACGTCTTGCTCGTATGTACATAAACGAGATTGTAAGACTGCATGGTATGCCAGTATCCATAGTTTCTGATCGAGACCCAAGATTCACTTCACGATTTTGGGTTAGTTTGCAAAAAGCTATGGGCACGGATTTACGATTTAGTTCGGCATATCATCCTCAAACAGACGGACAATCAGAGAGGACTATTCAAACTCTAGAAGATTTATTAAGACTCTGTGTCCTTGACTTCAAGGGAAGTTGGAACAAGTTCTTACCATTGGTGGAGTTTTCCTACAACAATAGTTATCAAGCAAGTATTGGCATGGCTCCATTCGAGGCGTTGTATGGAAGAAAGTGTCGTTCTCAAAGATATCTTTGGGATGAGGTGGGTGAAGCAACGTTGTTGGGACCGGAGTTGGTATGTATGACTACGGAAAAGATTCAAACGATCCGACAACATATAAAAACCTCACAAGATCGACAAAAGAGTTATGTTGATCTTCATCGAAAGGACGTGGAATTCGATATAGGAGATCATGTGTTGTTACGTGTTGCTCCATGGAAATGAATTACAAGATTTGGAAAGAGAGGAAAGCTCAATCCTCCATTCATTGGCCCATTTTTAATCATCGATCGAGTAGGAACTGTGGCCTATAGACTCGCTTTACCGCCAAGTATGTCTCGTGTTTATAACGTTTTTCACATATCCATGTTATATAAATATGTGAAAGACCCAAAACACATTATTGAGTTAGAACCAGACAAAATAGCGGAAGATTTAACGTATGAAGAGGTTCCTGTTCAAATCTTGGATAAAAAGGAACATATTTTACACTCCAAGGTTATACCTCAAGTCAAAGTTTTGTGGAGAACCCACGATGTTGAGGAAATGACCTGGGAGTTAGAATCTGAAATGAAATCAAGGTATCCTTACCTCTTCGATATACCAGTACGCATTTCTAATTCGAGAGGGCTAAATTTCTTAAGAAGGGAGATTGTGAGACCCCAGATTTTATGAATAAATATTTAATTTTCTCGAAATATTTTTTTATATTATGGTGTGAATTTGATATAATGTTATAGTTGTGGGTAATATTTATAAATTTTGAAAAGTATGCAAGTTGTTATATTATATTCGATTGGTCAGGGAATATGAATAGTACTTCAGGAATAGTACCTCGTGAATAGTACCCCGGCATGAAAAGTACCCCAAATACCCGAGTGAATAGTAATTTGGGTGAATAGTAACCCGTGAATAATAACTCGTGAATAGTACTCTGACACGAAAAGTACCCCGAATACCCGAGTGAATAATACTAGAGTGAATAGTAACAGGGTGAATAGTAACCCGTGAATAGTAACTCAAAAAAAATACCAAAGAAAATGATATTCCATGACGAGTACAAAAGATTTGATATCTCATACGAGTATAATAGAATATATGAAACTGCAAATGGATTTTAACCCGCCATGCGGTAATCCACGTAGATAGATCATTTCCACAATTTAATAAAGAATGAATACAAAGGATCATTCACCATGCATGCGGTAATCCACATGTATAAAAGTTATTCTAACATAATAATAAAGAATGGAATAATGTAATAATTCACCATGCATGCGATAGATCGCATATACAAAGTTATTCCCAACGTAATAATAAAGAATGGAACCAGTCGCGTAATCCACATTGCATGTGATATTCCAACGGAATAATAAAGAATGGAATAACAATGAATTCACCGTGCATGCGATAGACCACACAAACAAAGTTATTCCAATGTAATAATAAAGAATGGAATAATGGAAGAATTTCACCATGTATGCGGTACTTACATGATAAAAGTTATTCCAACATAATAATAAAGAATGGAATAACAAAAGAATTTCACCATGTATACGGTACTTCTCATAGACAGGTTATTCTAACATAATAATAAAGAATGGAATAACAAAAGCTCTCTTCATGAATATAAAAAAAATAATACCCCTTACTATAATAATAATATCCCTTATCTTTAGAAGAAAACTGGATACTAAAATAATGAGGTAGCAGACTTCTCTTCTTCTTTCTCTCTATAATTTCTCTCTATAATAATTGCTCTATAGCTTTAGTGAATTGGTGAAAAATAATGAAGGAATGAGCTTCTATTTATAGGAAAATATAGTTTTGATAATTGCACGTTTTGGGGCTCGAAATATTACAGTATAATACCTTCATCTTTTCCTTCATTTTTAATTTAGTCATGCAAGTATTATCAAACTTGCACCACCTCCCCTAATAGTAAATCATGTGAATCAATAGTAAATCATGTGACTCAATAGTTCTAAACATGTGAAAAAAATTAATTATAGTATAGTACCTTCAACTATACCTCCATTTTTAACTTAGTCATGCAAGTATTATCAATCTTGCACCAACTCCCCTAATAGTAAATGAATGCGAATCAATAGTACACACATATGAATAAATAGTTATAATCATGTGAATCAATAGCAATCAATTGCTCATTTATCTGATTAATTACCCAATTAGTCAATATAACCTCCAAATATCAATTATTATCGAAATAAATGTCGATTTTCACTAACACTAATAATTCCAACACAATGGAACTATCAATTTCATCTTTAATCAACACGAACTTATTCATCATTAATATTATAATTCACAATATTTAACAACCAGGTCGTTCCCAGAAAAGAGGGGGCTTTCCGATAAGGATTTCCCTTATTGGTGCGTAATTAGGTGACCAAACCTCTCCTTGACAGAACTTCTAGACATTGTCAATATTGCAAATAATAATATGAATAACTTTGCCATCTCAATTATTGATTTAATAATATAACATATTATGCAGATGATACTGTGAAAATAATTGAATCAATAATATGAGAGATATGATGCAGCAATTACTGTAGCAATAATCGAGTATAACTGAGTAACTTTTCACGTAAACATCAATAATCAATACCGTGTGCTACAATACAACCACGTGTATTACTATACTTTTACTACCGGATAGTTCAACAGTTTTAACGGTAACACTTTCGCCATTATAAAAAGATAATTCTGTCGTTTTCTTACTAAGATAATACATCCATTAAGGGGTCCACCAATGATTGTACCATCGTACGAATATTCCCTGACCAATCGAATATTATATAACAACTTGCTTACTTTGAAAAAATTTCACATATCACCCTTAACTTTAACCTTTTATCAATTTAACCATTTACTAAATAGAATAATTATAAGAAAATTGAATACTTTCATTTCATAAAATTCAGAGTCTCACAATCTCCCCTCCTTATGAAATTTCGCCCTCAAAATTTACGTACGTACCTGGTATTCGAAGAGATGAGAATACCTTGCTTTTCTTTTCAGATTGTACCTTCCTGGTTATATCCTCTTTATCATGATTTTTTCATTGTTCATCTCCTGTATTTCAGATACCATTCTAGAATATATCTTCAAAACAAAGGTCAATTGACATATCACAAATTGTTAACTTATCAAGTAAAAATTTGGCTTAGGTAAGTCACACACTAGTGAAGTATATTACTCGTCTCTCCCCTCCTAGTTCTAGACTCATATCTTTACCAGCGACCATATCCCTAAGCTCTGATACCATTTGTGATGCCCCCAAAATAGGTATACATCACCCATTCTGAGTCACCAGATATAACACTATAAAAATCATTTACAAACTTTATTTATACAATCGCTGAAGCGTCAAATGCGAGAATATTTACTACGCTTAAACTGTGAGTTTTAATACAAATGTATATAACTCTCATGGTGCCTTGACCACAACCTTACAATGGTACTTTAAAATCTTTGGAAAATACTCAAGGAAACCTTCGTACATATGAGGCCATGCGTCTAGGTTATGATAGATATCATATGTCCACAGAATTATCCTTGGTTGACCCAATAGTCCCCAAAGAAAAACAAGAAGATTACTATCATTTTTTTTCCAATGGTGAGTCATCTCTTGACATATAATTATCTCCGTTTTCTCCAATTAAGAATTATATTTCAAACAAACTCCAAGATCATATAGGTAGTGCTCGTAGATATACTCAGCAAGTGGATGTGCACAACCCTGTCTTATGATAACACGAGGTTGTATGTCATTAGACATCTTGTATGATAGTGGCAAAACACCCTTCCAAAGTTGGGTTCACCTCACCCTATTCGGTTCACCAAAATTAAATATCAAATGACGTATACAATACGACACACATATCTAAAGTTCTCAATAAAATTATTTTCATACTATTTAGGGAGAACCTCAACAGCTATAGACCATCGTTTTATTCTCCTGTTACCCCCGCTCGACCCAGATACACTCTTATTACCTAAAAAGAATTGTGAAGCAAAAAGGGTGAGCACAACTAGCCCAGTAATAAATATCATGACTAAAGATAATTTACATCATCAATAGCCTTCATCAATAGTAAATCAGAGATTTAGAACATATGATAGATGATAAAACTTTTCAACCATAGTTGCAGCGGAACAAGCAATCCATTAGAAGAGTCAAATAGACCATCCGATCTATTATCTTTTCTATGTTCAAAGTACACCAATAATGTGTTATCCCTGTAACATCAATCAACAATTCCTTTCCACAATCATATGAATAACTCATAATCATAATTGTGATTCTAAATTCCTCTTCGCACCCAGGACGAAGATAATTTTCATCACCTATCTTCACCTGAAACATCAAAAATCATGGTTATGCCAAATCACAATTCCGCTCATAATCATACTAATAAATTCATCTTGCACTACTGTACCAAAGATATTCATTAACAATTCATCTTTGCACTATGTGCCAAAGACATACAACTCGTGTATTTTAAAAGAGTCAAGTAGAGCATGATATCTACTATCTTTTACTTAATTAAAAGTGTATAATCAATATTTTATCGCTAAGACTAAATTTTAATAAATAATCCACATCATCGAATCATCCTCATTACTATGGCCAAGGATATTCATGTAATCATCAATGGTCATGATTATATCGAATAATCCTTGGTTATAATCATACCAATAACTGTCCATCAATGCACTACGGGCCAATGAGGACTTTTACCACATCATCTATAACATTACGGGTCATGATTTTACCAAATGATCCCTAGTCATAATCATACCAATAAACAGGTCATCTATGCACATAAGCCAAAGATACTCATCAATCAATAGTTAATCTTTGCACGTAAGCCAAAGATATACAACTGTAAAACCAATAATCAACAGTCCATCTTTGCATGTAAGCCAAAGATATACAACTGTAAAACCAATAATCAACAGTCCATCTTTGCACGTAAACCAAAGATATACAACTTTAAAAGTAATAATCAACAGTCCATCTTTGCACGTAAGCCAAAGATGACTTTCATCATAATATAAGGATGAGGATGATGACAATGATATAAGCATTAATCAAATGAAATCAAAGATAAATATTAAAGACTTTAAATTTATCCAGAGTTTAAAAATATCCAAATTGTCAACATGATACTGCTTTGTGGAGTAAAATTCAAGAATAATATTCATGTACCAAAAATAATTTGGACAGAAAAGAAATATATTTTTCGGGTAAATCGTACCCCGCAATAATACACTATGAATAGTACTTCAGGAATAGTACCTCGTGAATAGTACCCCGGCATGAAAAGTACCCCAAATACCCGAGTGAATAATATTCGAGTGAATAGTAATTTGGGTGAATAGTAACCCATGAATAATAACTCGTGAATAGTACTCGACACCACGAAAAGTGCCCTAATACCCGAGAAATAATAATACTAGAGTGAATAGTAAATAAGGGTGAATAGTAACCCATGAATAGTAACTCAAAAAAATACCAAAGAAAATGATATTCCATGATTTAGTACAAAAGATTTGATATCTCATACGAGTATAATAGAATATACTTAAAGCGCAAATGGATTTTCACCCAATCCACGAGATGCAGATCATTTCCACAATTTAATAAAGAATGAATACAAAGGATCATTCACCATGCGTGGTAATCCACATAGACAAGTTATTCCAATGAATAATAAATAATGGAATAATGTAATAATTCACCATGCATGCGATAGGACTCATTACATACAAAGTTATTCCCAATGAATAATAATAAAGAATGGAACCAGTCACGCATAATCCGCATGCACAAGATATTCCAAAAGTAATAATAAAGAATGGAACCAGTCATGTGTAATCCTCACGCATGTGATATTCCAATGTAATAATTAAGAATAGAATAACAACAGAATTCACTGTGCATGCGATAGACCGCGCATGCATAAAGTTATTCCAACATAATAATAAAGAATGTAATAATGGAAGAATTTCACCATGTATGCAGATTTGATAGATAAAAGTTATTCAATATAATAATAAAGAATGGAATAATGAAGAATTTTACCATGTATGCAGTATTGCATGATAAAAGTTATTCCAACATAATAATAAAGAATAGAATAACAGAAGCTCTCTTCATGAATATGAAAGAAATAATACTCCTTAATATAATAATAATATCCCTTACCTCAGAAGAAAACTGGATACTGGAATAGTGAGGTAGCAGACTTCTCTTCTTCTTTCTCTCTATAATTTCTCTCTATAATAATTTCTCTATAGCTTTAGTGAATTGGTGAAAAATAATGAAGGAATGAGCTTCTATTTATAGGAAAATATAGTTTTAATAATTGCACGTTTTGGGGCTCGAAATATTACAATATAATACCTTCATCTTTTCCTTCATTTTTAATTTAATACGAATACGGAGTACGAATACGGAGTACTATTTATGAGTTAATATTCATGAGTTACTATTCACGAGTTACTATTCACGGGGTACTATTTACCTGAAAAATATATTTCTTTTCTGTCCAAATTATTTTTGGTACATGAATATTATTCTTGAATTTTACTCCACAAAGCAGTATCATGTTGACAATTTGGATATTTTTAAACTCTAGATAAATTTAAAGTCTTTAATATTTATCTTTGATTTCATTTGATTAATGCTTATATCATTGTCATCATCCTCATGCTTATATTATGATGAAAGTCATCTTTGGCTTACGTGCAAAGATGGACTGTTGATTATTAGTTTTAAAGTTGTATATCTTTGGTTTACGTGCAAAGATGGACTGTTGATTATTGGTTTTATAGTTGTATATCTTTGGCTTACGTGCAAAGATGGACTGTTGATTATTGGTTTTACAGTAGTATATCTTTGGCTTACGCTCTAAGATGAGCTGTTGATTGATATCTTTGGTCGTAGTAAAAGATGAACCGCTAATTGATAGCTTTGGTAGTAAAGCAAAGATGGACGGTGTATGACATGATCATGACCACTTGTGATACTAATGAATATCCTTGGTCGTAGTGCGTGGATAATTCGATGACGTGATCAAGCGTGATCATGACCATTAGTTAATAGTTGAATGTCTTTGGCCATAGTGCAATCGACAGCAATTGATTGGTATGATCGCTTGACCATTGGTTTTATAGTTGAATATCTTTGGCCAAGAAAGTAAAAAGATAGACAAACCGATTGGTATGATCATTGTTATTATATTTGAATATCTTTAGCCTTTGGGGTAAGGATTTTGAGTAAATATTCTATTAAGCCTTTGTGGCAAGGAGAAATTGTTGATTCACATTATTATAAACATGAATTGTGAATTTAACTAACATCTTTGGTGGTTCAGGTGAAGACAGGTGATGAAAGTTCTATTTGTCTTGGGTATAATAAAGAACTGTTGATGAGTATTACAGGGATAAAATTGATGATAAACTTTTAAATCATAGAAGATAGTAGATATCATGCTCTACTTGACTCTTCTAATGGATTGCTTATTCCGCTGCAGTTGTTGATCTAAGACTTATTGTCTATTGGATTCTATAAGTTGTTATACTGTTGAAGGCTAAGGATAATTTATTCTTCATTATCTTAGTCATAATATTTCTTACTTGGCTAATTGAGCTCACCCTTTCTTTCACTGTTCTTTTCAGGAAATGAGAATATAGCTGTCGGGGAATGGAGTGATGGTCCGAGATGGTGGCTATAGTAGTTTTCACTATTTTTATAAAATAGTGTGATAATAATTGTGATGAGGACTCCATTGAGTGTGGATATTGTCTAGAAGGTAATATTAGTGTTTAAACTCTCAGCTATATTTTGTTGTATTTTGCACGACAGTTGTATAATTAAGTTTGTAGTTGATTTATGTAGTGTGTATATGGAGACCTAAGATCGGTGATGTATACCTGTTTTGGGGGCGTCACAGGTACCTGCCAAGATATTGGATAGGAAAGAGCATGTCCTACGAACAAAGGTTATACCACAAAGTCAAGGGTTTGTGGAAGAACCATGCTATTGAAGAAATGACCTGGGAGTTGGAATCGAAAATGAAAGCGAGGTACCCACACCTTTTCGAAACACCAGGTACGTACATCAATTTCGAGGATAAAATTTTATAAGGAAGGGAGGTTGTAAGACCCCAACTTATTATAAATAAAATTAAATTTCTCTATTTATTATCTTGAAATAATAAGGTGATAATTTGATATAATACTTTGGTTATGGGTGAAATGGGTAAATTTTGCAAAATAAGCAAGTGGTTATAAAATATTCATTTTTGTCGGGGAATATTCGTTTGGTCGTGGAATATTCTTGTTGTCGGGGAATATTCGTACGACAGCACAGCCAATTGTGGGCCCCATAATAGAATAACTGTCGGATGAAGAAAACGACAAGTTTGAGTTTTTATAAATAACGGCGTAGTTGTTATCGTTAACATTGTTGAATACGATTTGGTTAAAATACTGATGTCTGGCGTGGTTGCAGAAGAGCGACGGTATTACGGTATTAAAGTATTTTTGAATTATTGATTCTTACGTAAGAAGGCACTACTCAATAATTGTTATAGTAATTATTGTTCAATATTTTATTTTATTGATTCAATAATTATTGCGTTGATATTTTATATTATTGTTGTTTCAATAATTGTCACTGCACAATATTTCCCATTATCAGATCAATAATTCATATTATTTGAATAATATTATTAGATAGCACTATTGGCAATGTCTTGAAAGTTTTGTCAAGGAGAGGTTTGGTCACCTAATTGTGTGCCAGTAAGGAGAAATCCTTATCGAAAAGCCCCATCTTTCCTGGGAACGGCCTGGTTGTCATTATTATGATTCTGTAATATTATTTGTGAATAATTATTTATTGATTTATATGATAAGGAAATATTTATTTTATGTGGATATAATTGAAGGAAATAATGTTGAGGTGTTTTATCAGTATTTTTGTCGGAATTGAGATATTAAAAATCAAATCAGTGTTCTTAAAGCTCTATAGCTTGAGTTATAATTTTAATCCGACCATTGGATCGTTTTGATTTTTAGATATGTTATACATTTATAAGTTGAGTATATGTCCACAAATTTTGAACCGTTAAAAATTAACGTATGATTTGTTATGAATTTTAGTAGGTTTTGAAAATCATCCGTTTATGGATTTCGGATATTTTCTATTTAGAATTTGGAAAAACTTTCTTCTGTAAAGTTGTAGAGAATTCAATTTCGTATGGAATGGACATAAAATTCGTATTTTTCTGATAAAAGGGCTATTTTTTATGAATTATTGAAGTTTCAGAAATTAAAATATTTTTATTAAAATTAGGTGGGACCCACTTTTGTTTTTAAAACATGTGGGCTGCTATTTTTTGTTCCAAGATGGCTGGCTTGAAAAGGATGAGGCGTAGGAAGAAAGAAAGAATATATAATATATTATTTTATTAATTTAGTCTGCTTTAGCGTTCTAGCATTTTTCTATAAATAGGCACTTAAGTTAGAATTGAAAATCACACCAGAAACATAAGTTTTCTCTCTCTATATTGACGAGTGTATTTTTGTGAGTATTTAGATACTTTGAAAGTTGTTATTCAGTGTAAGTTTCCTTCGGCTTTACATCCGATATTCCGATCAGAAATATTGTTATTTTGAGCTAAGGTATGTTATTTTCTTCGTAAATGATATTATTTTCTTCAATATCATTATGCTAAAATATTGATATAAATTTTATTGTGAAATTTCTATCTTTTTGTCTCGGAGTTACTATTCACGTATACGGCACTATTCACGAATACGACATTATTCACTGAAAAATGAAATTTTCTCTTTTTCGTCCCAGATGTCTTTTATGGTTACTATCTTTGATTGCATCCATGTTTTGATCTTTATTTTTGAATTCTACTTTACAATTGGTTATTATGGAGTATTATTGAATTTGGATAAACCGAAATACGAATCCCTAATATTTGTCCTTCTGTCTCACTGGATTCGTTCTCTAAAATGTTTTTCATCATCCTCAGTCCTTAATGGTGATACTTGATGAATATCTTTGGCCTGTGGTGTAAAGATGTATGATTACCTGATGAATATCTTTAGCCCGTAGTGCAAAGATGAACAGGTGTTGAGATGAACATGACCAAATGGTGATACAAATGAATATCTTTGGCCCGTAGTGCAAAGATGAATATTTGATTGAAGATGTATATTGATTGATGTTACAGGGATAAAATATTGATCATCAACTTTTAAATTCATAGATGATAGTAGATTTCATTCTCTACTTAACTCTTCTAATGAATTGTTGTTTCATTGCAGATTGTTGATCTAAAACTTGTTATCTCATTATATTCTATCAGATTTTTCCCTGTTGAAGACTAAGGATAATTTTTTGTATATTATCTTAGTCATAATATTCTTTACTGGGCTAGTTGAGCTCACCCTTTTCCTTTTTGTTCTATTTTTCTTTTCAAGAAGCGAGAATATAGCAGGAACCAGTCGGGGTATAGAGTGATGGTCCTAGACAGTTGTTTTAGCAGTTCTCACTATTTTTGTAAAATAGTGCATCAATAATTGTAATGAGGACTTTATTTAGGTGTGGATATTGTCTAGAAGATAATATTTGTATTTAAACTCATAGTATGTATTGTCGTATTTTGCACGACAATTGTAATAATAAAGTTGTAGTTATTTTCTGTACCATGTATTTGACGACTCAGAATGGGTGATGTATACCTATTTTGGGGGCATCACACAGTAAGTGATTCCTAGATGAATACTTTATTGGGTTTTGGTGTTGTAATATATCATCTTGTTAAAATATCATCTCCGCCACCATTTTCATCTTGTTTCTATAATGGATACTTACTTTACCTTTATGGAATGCAACCATCTTGGTATGACTAACAAAACTTATTAAGAATTGCTTCTAATTTTATATGTAAATAATTATGCACTTGTGGGATTATTTAAAAATGATAAAATTACTTCTAATTCTATATGTAAACAATTCTATATGTGCATGAGAACTATGCAGAATATGTAAAGAAGTATGAAGAAGATACACTGCTAAATTCAAGATATAAACTAGTTTTTCTTTTGATTGCTATTCATCTGTGGTTTTTCTACATCTGTAGTTTGAAATTCCTCATCTACTAAACAAAGGGAACATCGGTTGTTTGATATTGCATATATACTCAATATTATCGATTGTTGATACTATTTGAATTATTTTATTGATGATAGAATTAAGACAATTAACCCAAAAAGTATATTTGTTTATAGTAGATTTGTTTATTGTTAGGATTAGAATCTTTAAATTCATCCTTTTATTTGTGTTAGGCATGGAACAATCGGGTGAAACTCAAAATCAAAGAAAATCAAGAATGAGTTGGAGAAATGAAAATGTAATGAAAACTTTTCTTGAAGCATGTATTGGCGAGGTTACAGAAAATGGTAGGCTAGGGCACGTCAATCTACGTGACCAAATTGCTCGTGAACTATAAAGTAACTCACTAAAATTAATGTAATTTTATTAATTTTATTATTATGTTGACGTGTTTGTTTAACTCGTTACATTTCTTATTTTCTATGAAACTTGGGTTAAAATTATTTGAATTATTCAATACTTTGTTTAATAATTTATTTGAATTATATATTTTTATTTGTTGTACAATGAATATTGTATTTAATTTTTTTAAATATGTCCAGACAAAATTATATACTTGTTGAGCATAGTTTAGAGGGGTAAAATAATAAAATACTGTTATTCAGATATTTCAGACATCAATTATCAAACAACTTTTTTCATTCAAATTCATATTCATATTCAGCTCATTCAGATTCAGATTCATTCAGTTTTTATCAAAAACAACCCCTTATTTAACTAACCCAATGACTCCTGTTAACGCCAAGATCTTCTGCCACGTCCCAATCACGTAAGACGTCCTGATCCTGCACAATAAACACGATCAACACCAAAAGCTTGACGGCTTCGACCGTCGGGGGATAGCTCAGGCGTGAGAGTAAGTACAGGTGATCACAAGGGTTAACTATAGAGGATAAAATATCTAGTGATCACAAGGGCTATATCCTCCCTTTGCTTTAAAAGGACCTCCAAGGCTTTATCTGCTTCATCCGTCATCTTCGCCAACTTAGCAGCCTTATCCTCCTGACCACTTCCGTGATGAGTTCTAGGTGGCCAACCCTCCACCTGCTTCCGGTCCTTGTCACGACCTTTATCAGCGACAAATACCAACCTCCGTCTGGCTTCACCATGAGCTCTCGAATGAGAACCCTTGGAATCATGCTTGGAAGCAGTGCTCTCATTCTCATCTCTTTGAAGGACCCAGACGATCCTTAACAGAAATATGTTGGACAGATGAGCTCATAGCCCTCGGCCGTCCTTCTGGTGTATCTGCTCTACTCCTCACCATCTTTTCCGACGTGTAGAACAAATGAAAGTTTATGATTGAAAACTACAAGACACTAGAACACAGGGCCCTCCTTCTAGCGCTTGATGTTAACGCGCTAAGATCTTCTGTCACGTCTCAATCACATAAGACGTCCTGATCCTGCACAATAAACACGATCAACACCAAAAGCTTGACGGCTTCGACCGTCGGGGGATAGCTCAAGAGTGAGAGTCAGTACATACGATCACAAGGGTTAACTATGGAGGATAAAATATCTAGTGTATTGAGAGAGATAAAATTATCAGTTACCTTTTCTTGGACGACCTCCTCGCTATGTTATACTATCCTGCCCGGTTAACCGTGCCTCCTACCACCGTCAGACACAACTCCCCACTCCTTAGTGATCTCTGCCGACTATGTGCAGGAGGGCACTATTTCTACCGCCGACCGACTATAATCCCATCCACATTAATGATCTGCAGTCTCTCGGTCAACAGCTATATCTGTTTCATCATTACCGGTCAAAGATAGAGATATTTAATATCTAATGGGTCGAACCAATAATTAGGTCCAAGTATATCAAGATCCGATCAAGAGAATCTAATGACTCGGTCCAAATGGCCAAGCCCAATAAAAATGACCCAAAAGATTTAATTAAATAAATGGGCCCAAACCGATCAGCCCAATAAATGAAATATCATGGCCCAACATTGCCCCCTAGTTTTTTATTAAACAGGATGTTTAATAAGAAACTACAAATGGTCCATGATATAAGGAATTTGTTAAGAGTGAAATAGGCCCAAACTGAAGCATATTAAGGCCCAAATGATAAGGAATTAAAATGAGAGGATGAACTAAAACCGGAAGCCCCAACTGAAAAGCCCAATCTGATAAATATCTGAGACTTAATCCGGATGCTACCCATTCAAATTCCTCATTATTACCAGAAGTTAAATGTGCCGCCTTCGCAATTCGTGCAGCTGTCAATATAAAAAGTAAATTTCTCCAAATTTGATAGTTTTACCTGTCAATTTGAGATTCAGACGCTAGAGTTCTCTTTTTCTCTCTCGAACTTTTCTTCCCTTCTCTGCAAAATCTCAACAATGGTAACCCTAAATACGAATCAGAGTTCTCCTCTTCGTGTACCTCCAATCACATATGTTCCACCTAGCCCTAGCCCCACTAAAGAAGCCTCAAGCTCTAACCCCAAGGCTACCACTCCGAGTAAGAACCCACCTCCGAAACCCCTTCCTATTCCTTCTGCGTTCTTCAGGAATAAAGAACAATATCCTCATACCAATACTCCTTCTACTGTCACAGAAACGGAGCTAAAAAGGGTTCGGACTCACTACCAGATTCCTGCTACCCACTTAGTGAGAGCTCCTAGATCTGAGGAGAGAATTTACCAACGGCCAGAAGGATGGACGACCGTTCCAGTGACTATCCTTGAAAAGGGGGTCCGATTCCCTCTCCATATCTTCTTGGTAACCCTTCTAGGGTTTATCAGCGTTGGGTTTGCCCAATTGGTACCGAATTCGTATATTCACATCTTAGCCTTCATAGAGTTCTGTCATGAAGTTGGAGTCGAACCCACTCCAGACTTCTTTTTCTCTGACTACAAAGTAAGTTAGACCCAAGAGAAGGGTTTCAAAGCTTTGGGTAAATATTCGCCAAAGGCAGGCAAAAAATTTGAAAGAAGATCACTGGTTTCCACCCCTTCCAGTAACAAAGGATGGCATAAGGGGTGCTTTTTCGTTAAGGGGCCAGAGATCTCTTCTTTGTCGGACTAGACTACGCAAGATAAGGTCTCTGCTGATATTGGTGATATTCCCGAGGAGCGGATAAACGAAATGATTGAGCTCTTCGAGAATTTCCCATCGAAATAGTGGGATTATGGTCTTCTTACCAAACAGGCATGGTTATATAATCACAAATGTAAGTTCTGAATCACTCTATTGCATAATAATTTGAAATTTTTAGTGGCATAAATATTAATATGTGATGTTCTGTCTCTTTGCAGTGTCCTTGATTAAGCCAACATCTTCGGATGTAAGAGATTTTGAAGATTTCTTGGCCGCAAAGTCTGTAGAGGCCATTGCCGAACCTCCACAACTAGAAAACCCACCCAAAAACAACCCAACCAATGAAACTCATACTGATGAACCCCAGATAGATGAGGTAGAAGCTGGTGATCTCATTCAACCAGAAGAAACCCTTCAGCCACGCCGAAAAAAGAGAGCCATCCAGAAACCTCGATCAATTCCCACACCAACAGATCCTGAACCCCTCCTAGAACCTGAACCAACTACCAACCCATCCTCAGTCCGAGGGAGTCTACTCGATCTACCAGTAGATGATCGAAAATGACTCCTTCGGGTCAAGAAGTTAAGGACTAAGATTACCCCTTTGACCACCGAAGAGCTTAGAGTGCCTCCTTCTTCAACCGAGCTTCCTCCAATAGTTCCAGTTGAGATTAAAGTCTCTGATGATGAAGAAGAGGCCGAAACTGCTCCAACATTATCCCAAAAAAGAAAGCATCCTTTTGATAGTCACCCAAGTTCAGCGTCTGCTCGATCACCACCCCGAGAACCCCTTCCAATTCGATCTCCATCCCCCAAAAACGTATACACCGATCAATCCCCACCTCGCGATCAACCCATGCCCTCTCCTCCGGGACATACATCCCACGAGTTTCAGAATGAGGCTATGGCATCGCCGACTCTATGGCCTCAATTTAATGCCAACTTCCCCTTTCAATTGTTTAACTCATTCGTTCGAGAAACTGACGACCACCGATTCGGCACAGCTCGATCAGGGATCTACTAGATGAAGGCATGAGTTACCTAGCACAGGTAAAGGACTTTCTCCATCTTCATACTTCTTTTCATGCTTGGATTAAATATCTTGAATTTGATTGGTTAATACTGAATGTATACAGGCCAATGCTGTTTTTGGACGGTTACGACCAAAACATCTCAAAGCCAAAGCTGCAGAAGAGGCGGCCAGAAAAGAGAATGCGATATTACAGTCTGCCTTAGTGAAAGCGAGGCACGACTGTGATATTGCTCTCTACAACAATGAACGTCTTCGGGAGGATCTACCTCAAACCAAGGATGAATTGAAGACGTCTAAGGAAGAGCTGAAGACGACCAAGGCCAGTCAACAAGATCTGACTAACATGAACGTCGATCTTGTTGAAAAGAATGAAGTTCTAAGGGCCAGAAATGAAGAACTTGTCATAGCCAATCAGAGCTTGGCAATACAAGTGGACGATCTTCAGGTGAAGGCCCAGGAAGATAAATAAAGGCACATGATCAAACGCCAAAAACTCCAGGATAAGCTGAAGGCCTTGAAAGAGCTAGGTCCTCCCCTGACTGAAGAACTCCGTAAGGAAATCAAAAAAGAGTATCGGGAGAGATTCTGAAGGTATACTCTGAAGGTTACAAAGTTTGTCGGGGCCGAGGCAAGGAAAAGTTAACTACAACTCAACTAGATCCGGCTCTGCTCGACTCCGATGACGAAGATAATGTCTGAATCTTATATTGCTTCATTCTAGTATTAGGACCTTTATGTAAAAATTTCTATCTTTTTATGTAAACATTTGAATATTAATGAAATATCAACTTTGTTCATCATGACTTCTGTTCAATTCGTTTCTTATCAATAATTCAGTATCAATCAATTTGAAAATTGAATAAGATGTTTTAGAACTTAAATTAAATTGTGAATCAGATAAGGCATATAACAATTAAGTTAAGAAATGATATAAAATCGACTTAATGAACCGAACTCAACACTTGAACAAAATAAAGTAATGCATACTTATCATTTCCGAAGTGTGAGACAGATCATGTATAAGGTGAATTTGGCTGATCCTCCTTGCACCATCAAGATCTTGTTTACCACTCGGGGTAGAAAAATTTTATAAGGACCATGAAATTTGTTTACCACATGGGGTAGAACAAGTTCATAAGGACACGCCTAACAATAAGGCTACCATCGAATGGCCAGCAAGTCCACCCGAACCTCCTTACTTCGGTGCATTTTGTTTACCACTCGCGATAAAACAAAATTAAAAGGACTATGGAATTTGTCTACCACGCAGGGTATAACAAACCCATGAGGACACTCCTACCGAAAAGGCTACCATCGAATGGTCAGTGAGTCCACCCCGTCCTCCTTACACCAATGAAGTTTTCCTACCATGAAGGGCCTGACAAATTCATAAGGACCACCTGCCAAAAAGGCTACCATCGAATGGTCAGCGAGTCCCCCCCATCCTCCTTACACCATTGTGAATTTAGGACCAATAAGAAGAAGATCAATTGTGAAAAAGTGAATCTTTTATTGATGATGACCCAACATTCTGAGACTTCGGATAATCGACTCGATCTCTCATCGAAAATACTTCAAGTCTACCAAAGATGCCAAGTGTTCTTGATCTCGGATCCGTCCAATGCCCTTAACCGATAAGTTCCTGGCTTCGAAACTTCAACTACTTCATACGGTCCTTCCCAGTTCGGCATCAGCTTTCCCAAGTTCTGAGGTGTAGAAGCTTCGACTTATCTGAGGACAAAATCTCCCACTTCAAATCTATGAAGTTTTACCCCCTTATTGTAATGTTTAGCCACTCTTCGCTGATAGGCTACTAATTTGATCAAAGCTGTCTCTCTGACTTCTTCCAACAGATCCATGTTGATCTTCAACCCTTCATCATTGTAGATCTCCTTAAACTGACTGACCCGAAGACTTGGAGATCCAATCTCAACTGGGACTAAGGCATCAGAACCATAGGCCAGTCTAAAAGGTGAATCCCCTGTTGTAGTCCTCGATGTAGTCTGATAAGCCCATAACACACTGAGCAGCTCTTCCGACCATCTTCCTTTAGCTTCATCCAATCTGCGCTTAATCCCATTCAAAGCAGCCGTTTCATTGGTCACCGACCGTCTGCTCGATCGTGGATGAGCCATCAAGTTTTTCTCTTTGAATCCCCAACTCCTTCAGAAATCCTTCAAACTTCGATCCCACGAACTGGCGTCCATTGTCTGATATCACCACCTTAGGAACTCTGAAACAAAACACTACTGATTCCTTCATAAACTTTAAGCATTCGTGTTCCGTTATCAACCGAAGTGGCTTCGCTTCTACCCATTTAGTCATATAATCAATAGCGACTATAACAAAACTGACCTGACCCTTAGCTTTTGGCAATGGACCCAGTATATCTACCCCCCAGACAGCAAAGGGTATAGGAGATAAGATTGAGTATAGCTCTTCTGGTTGATGATGTGGGATCGGACTGTTGAGCTGACACTTCTCGCATTTCTTCACGTACTCCGTAGCTTCCTTGAAGATAGTAGGCCAATAGAATCCCTGACGAAGTACTTTATAGGCTAATGACTTAGCAGCCATATGGTCGCCACAGATGCCCTCGTAAACTACCCGAAGAGCATATTCGGCCTCGGATGGAACCAAACACTTCAATAATAGAGAAGAAAAGGCCCTTCGATAGAGATCCCCATCAATAAGAACAAAATTAGCACTCTTATACTTGATCTTCTTTGCCAGCATCTGATCCGAAGAAAGGACGCCATCTACCAGATATTCTATGTATGGAGTCATCCAACAGTTAGAACGTTCAATACACATCACTACTTCATGCTGGATACTCAGCTGCTGCAAAATCTCCAAATAGACTAATCCATCAAAATTGTTGGCGTCCGTAGTGGCCAGCTTCGACAAGGCATCGGCAATAGAATTGTCATTACGGTCTATGCCCTGAAATTTATAGGAGATGAAATACTAAAGTCGATCCTTCAACTCTGCTAGGTACTTGATCATTCTTGAACCTCGAGCCAGTATTCCCTAAAATTGCTTGACGACCCAACCGAGAGTCATCAGAATAATCAACGCTTCAACCTCGAGACTCTTCGCCAGTCGAACCCCTGCCAAAACTGCTTCATACTCTGCCTCATTGTTCGTTGCTCTAAAGCTAAATCTGATGGCCTGCTGCACCTTGAATCCCTCCGGACTTGTCAAGATAATCCCTGCTCCACTGACGTCCGTAGTAGAAGATCCATCTGCATACAGCGTCCATGAACTCTGGTTGTTCTAAAGAACTGCAACTACTCGGTCGGACACTTCAGCCTCTGGCAACTCTGCATCAGCTTCTGAAAATGAACACTCCACCATAAAATCAGCTAAGGCTTGCCCCTTTATAGCTGTTCGGGGATGAAATTCGATGAAAAATTGGGACAATTCCATTGTTCATGCAGCCATTCTGCCCGAAACTTCTAGTTTGCTCATCACCTTCTTCAGGGGATGATCCGTGTAAACGACCAGGAGCCGACCTTGAAAATATTGTCTAAGCTTTCGACTGGCTATTATCAAAGCAAAGGCAAATTTCTCAATATTCGGGTACCTGTTT
Source organism: Panax quinquefolius (assembly GCA_020205615.1). NCBI lineage: Eukaryota > Viridiplantae > Streptophyta > Magnoliopsida > Apiales > Araliaceae > Panax > Panax quinquefolius. Next base: position 96,079,069 of record CM035159.1, read on the forward strand.
TTAGCATCCCTTAGAACATGATTGACATAGTAGACTGGATGCTGCTTCCCCCCAATTTCTCAAACTAATACCGCTCCCACTGCCAATGAACTTGCTGCCAGATACAGGTATAATGACTCAGTAGGAACTGGCTTTACCAGCAAAGGTGTCGAAGATAGGTACGTCTTTATGCCTTGGAAGGCGTCTTCACATTCTGAAGTCCATTGGAACGTCTTGGCATTCTTCGGTCCTTTCAACGTGCTAAAAAATGACAAACACCTTTCTACCGACTTGGACATGAACCTCCTCAAAGCTGCAATCCTCCCTATCAGGCGCTGAATATCTTTGAATGACTGAGCCCGAAGGTGCATTTGGTGGAATTGAGCCTTAATTTGTGATGACGGACTGTCTGAAAGCATTCCTCTAGATCATCCACATATACCTCCATATTCCTTCCTAGCTTCTTTTGAAAGATAAAGTTCATCATTCTTTGATAAGTGGCTCCAGCATTGATTAAGCCAAATGTCATCTTCTTGTAAGCGATAATCGAAGCGGTGCGTGATGAAAGTCGCCTTCTTGAATATCCTCTTTGCACATAGAAATTTGGTGATAACCTAAAAAAGCATCCATAAAGCTTAGTAGTGCATACCCCGAAGTCGCATCGATAAGTTGATCAATGTGAGGTAGAGGATAGAAGTCCTTCAGGCAAGCTTTGTTCAAGTCCGTGTAATCGATGCATACTCGCCACTTTCCATTCTGCTTCTGCACCAGCACGACATTGGCCATCCACTCCGGGTAATCTATTTCAAAGATGAAGTCAGCAGCTATCAGCTTTGAAATTTCTTCATCAATGATCCTCTGACGCTCAGGTGCAAAAATACGCCTTTTTTGCCGAACTGGCTTCTTTGAAGGATCCACGTCTAAACGATGCTCGGCAATCTTTTGGCTGACTCCCGGCATGTCCTGAGGCTCCCATACAAAAATATTCGCATAACAGTGAAGAAGTTCCATAAGGTTTGTCCGAAGAGGTTCCGGCAGACCCGAACCTATCTTCACTATTTTGTCCTTCTTCCCAAGAACCAACTCGATCTCCTCCGTCTCTCCTGCGCGCATAACCAATGGCTCCGAGCTGCTTTCAGTGAATGGCTCAATCTCTATTGCCATGGTCTGCTTTTTCTTGCTGACCCCTACTCCTGAGGCTATAATAACATTTTGATAACAGCGTCGGGCCAGATCCAAGTCCCCTGCTACCTCTCCAACTCCATGTGCCATTGGGAACTTGATCTTGAAGTGAGGGATGGAGGTCACTGCTTGGAGAGTAATCAAGGTAGGTCGTCCCAATATGGCGTTGTAGGCCGAATCTACATGCACAACATAAAATTTACACGTTATTTCTATCTATTGTGGAATAGTACCGAAGACGACTGGTAGCTCAATAGTTCCTGCCACTTTGACCGGATCGTTGTTGAAGCCATATAAAGGAGCCTCTTGCCCCACCTCTATCTTTCGTCCATCAAGATGCATCCTCTGATAAGCATGATCGTACAGAATATCAACAGAAGACCCGTTGTTGATCATCATTCACTTCATATCTACCGAACCCACTTGTGTTGTGATCACCAGTGCTCCTTCATGGGGTTCGATGGGTTCCGAAGGATAATCTACATCAGTGAAGGATATAACTGTCCCTGGAAATGGTCTATCGATCTTTAGGAGAGCACCCACCACAGACATGACCGAGTTCGGATATCCTCTCCTCTTCTTCCCCACCAATTTTCCTACCGTCCCACCGGTTATTACAACAACGACGTGCCTTGGCGGCTGATTTGGAGCAGGTTGTACGGGTGGAACCGGTTGAACCACTTGAACAAATTCGATCCGCATTCTCGTTGTTCTTATTGATGATCCTCCTACCATATATCTTGAACCAACATACCGCTCTGAACCTTCCTCTCTACAAAGTCCTTAAGATTACAGCACTCATTTGTATCGTGACCTGCAGATTGATGATAGCCACAATATTTCCGAGCATTGCCCTGTCCTGGCTTGAAATTATCACGAGGTGGTTCAAAGAAAGGATGGTTTCTGATCTGATCCAAAATTACCGACCTATCCGTGTTCAGTTTGGTGTAAACTTTATTCACCTTCTGGGTAGGAGCAGGTGGGCGATTACTTCCCTGTCGCCATGTGTTATTGTACTTTTTCGAGCTTCTCTCTAGCCGATCATTATTCCACTCCCCTTCTTCTGATCGCCTTCAGCCTTAGGAGTATCTGCTTCCTTCATTCGGTCCGAAGAAGGACGTTTCAGGTTATTCATAGCCTCCTCCACCACAATATAGCCTTCGGCTTTATCAAAGGCTTCGGCCAAACTCTTCGGATGGTGAAACATCAGCTTCTTCACCAACTTCTCCGATTTCACCAAATCCAACCCATTCTGAAATAACCCGACAGCTTGGAGATCATTGAGGTCTGCCACTTGGCCAACGGCTTCCCTGAACCGCTTCACATACAAACCCAAAGACTCATTGGAAAACTGACGAACCTGAGCCAATGAACCCATAGGCTTTCCCCTCCTTCGATTGCTCCCAAAATGAGCGTTGAATTTATCACATAGCTCGGACCACAAAGAGACTGAATTAGCTGGCAAAGTCCCCATCCACCACCTCGCATCCTTCCTCAACGTCGTGACAAACGTGTGACACTTGGCAGCATCGGTGAAATCATAATAGTCCATCAGTCTATCGAATGCTTGGCTGTGGTCATAAGGGTCCCCCAATCCATCATAACTCTCCATGTAAGGAAACTTCTTGGTGGTATCCGCCTTCTCCTTAAGAATATCTAAGGAAAAAGGAGACGCCTTTTTCCCCGGAGTATCTTTCACCTGCTGAACTTCAGCCAACTGCTTCCGAAGCTCCTTCAACTCCTTCACCAAGAAATCTACTCCTTCTGGCTGTGAAGAAACTTCCTTCTCTAGAGACGCTTTTTTCTTCTGAGTGGATCGACCTCCTCTATCCGACCCCACTGCCCTTGTTGGACTTCTAGATCTACTCCTGCATGTAACTCTATCCTCGTGATGAGAATATTCACGTTGATGCTCTCTCCTTCTATTCTCAGGTGCATACTCTCTCGACCGGCTTCTTTGTCTACCTCCACCAAGACCTTGGGACTCGATAACCAGAAGTGCTTTCTTCGACACCTCAGGGGTTCTGCTCCTTGATCTCCTTCGCTCCTGAGGTCGCCCCCGAGACACATGACCAGAATGGACATGCTCTTTCCCTTCTCGCTGTTGCACATCCTTAGGCCTACTACGCCTCTCGGACTGCACATAAGTGGATGCTTCATGTTTCAGATCAGCCATCCGAAGCATCTGGACGGCTATATCCTCCCTTTGCTTTAAAAGGACCTCCAAGGCTTTATCTGCTTCATCCGTCATCTTCGCCAACTTAGCAGCCTTATCCTCCCGACCACTTCGGTGATGAGTTCTAGGTGGTGACCCTCCACTGCCTAGGTCCTTGTCACGACCTTTATCACGACAGAAATACCAACCCTCTCTCGGCTTCACCATGAGCTCTCGAATGAGAACCCTTGGAATCATGCTTGGAAGCAGTGCTCTCATTCTCATCTCTTTGAAGGACCCAGACGATCCTTAACAGAAATATGTTGGACAGATGAGCTCATAGCCCTCGGCCGTCCTTCTGGTGTATCTGCTCTACTCCTCACCATCTTTTCCGACGTGTAGAACAAATGAAAGTTTATGATTGAAAACTACAAGACACTAGAACACAGGGCCCTCCTTCTAGCGCCAATGTTAACGCCAAGATCTTCTGTCACGTCTCAATCACATAAGACGTCCTGATCCTGCACAATAAACACGATCAACACCAAAAGCTTGACGGCTTCGACCGTCGGGGGATAGCTCAAGAGTGAGAGTCAGTACATACGATCACAAGGGTTAACTATGGAGGATAAAATATCTAGTGTATTGAGAGAGATAAAATTATCAGTTACCTTTTCTTAGACGACCTCCTCGCTATGTTATACTATCCTGCCCGATTAATCGTGCCTCCTACCACCGTCAGACACAACTCCCCACTCCTTAGTGATCTTTGCCGACTGCGTGCAGGCTGTTACCTTTTGGGCACTGTTTCTACCACCGGCCAACTATAATCCCATCCACATTAATGATCTGCAGTCTCTCGGTCAATAGCTATATCTGTTTCATCATTACCGGTCAAAGATAGAGATATTTAATATCTAATGGGTCGGACCAATAATTAGGTCCAAGTATATCAAGATTCGATCAAGAGAATCTAATGACTCGGTCCAAATGGCCAAGCCCAATAAAAATGACCCAAAAGATTTAATTAAATGAATGGGCCCGAACCGATCGGCCCAATAAATAAAATATCATGGCCCAACAACTCCCATACTTACCCTACTTGTATAGCGGATCACATCTTATTTTCAGAAATCATTTTGCTTAAGCGATGAATCTGAGGCAGTATTAAATACAGATGATCATGTTTGTTTACAAGTATTATAATTTCATAATTTTATTCTTAACGATTATAATTTTAAGATTATTAATCTAAAAATTAAATAGTCTTAGTTGCATATTTATTTTTTATGAAATTATTTATATAATAACTTAAAATAATTACATGTTATGTTTATTTTATCTAAAATTATTTAAAGGATTGGATAAAAACTTACCATTTGGACTATTATACCTTTACCACTCATAACAAAGATATCATATTCTCATTAGTTTGAGTAAAGATAGATATGATAAGATACATCGGTCTTTTTAAATAAAGTTAATTTTGTTCACAAATTTTTAGTCTTAAATGGTAGAAATAATAATACCTAATTGAACATGATATTAAATAGCCTCTTCTTTCAAGTCATTTTATTATCCCATGACTAATAGACTTAAGTCTATTTTAAAAAAACAAACAACAAATTTGAGATTAATAATCAAATTTCAAGTGTAAGAGCATCTCCAACAACCCATTCAACCACTTTGGGATACTCAAATAGGTGAGTCACTTCAGAAAAATTATCCCAAATAGCCTCTCTAAACTTAGTCATCAAATCTGCAACTTCATTCTCTCTCTTCAGAATTGGTACTAAGTTGATCTTGCCTCTTCAAAACATTTATTTTATTTTACGAGAATCAAAATTATATGAAAAAGGCTAAAAACATTCATTTTGCTTAATGAGTTTGATGTACAACTCATTTTAAAATTTAATATCATTCTTTTTTATTGTTTTAAGTCAAATACTGCATTAATTGAATTGAAAAGACTGATGAAGCATAAAATATTAAAATAACAAATAATGTTCTTCAAATTACCACGTATGTCAACAAACTTCCATTTGAAGAATTTTTTTGCTACTACTATTGAAGATACTCTAATATTTTGCTAATTTTCGTGCAGACAAACTCAAAAAATACTCACACACTCAAAGAATCGAACCCTTAACCTCATGGAATCATGAGGCAAAAGTTATCGATGAGCCAGAACCATACGGCGTGACAACACAAATCTTCTAATTATGATGGTGACTAACTTCGAAAATTAATTATAATGGTGACTAAATTTAAAAAAAAATAAAAGTTAGACAAAACCTGGCCCTTAAAATTTTCTTTATTTTAAATTGTTTTTAAAAAATATCGACAGTAGGTATACAACTACATTCAAAATTACGAGAGTATGCAAAATTCATTGATTTGATCTGTAAAGCACAATTATATTTGTGCAAGATAAATATTTTTTTCCACAGTTCAAATTTGTTTTTTTTAGTAATATAATGTTATTAACATATAACACCAAGTCGAATGAAAATTCGCATGTGATCATATTATGCATGTTTTTGCTTCCATACAGTTACATTTTTTTATATAAAACAAATACTATATATAGACGAAATTTTTAACCCTATATTATTTTTGAATGTCATACCAGTGAATGTCTTAAAGCCTAAATCAAAATTTTCAAGAGGACGGACGGAGTATATATATGGATTGGTTTGTTAGCAAACCGGCTATAGCAACGGTTCAATCCGTTGTTATAGTAGTATAAAAAGTAATTATTATAAATTATGGCGACAATTAATTAATTGCAAATCATTTATAACTTAGAAAATCGATAATTCTGTGATTTAGCAACGGCGTTTGTTTGCTAAAGAAATTTTTCGGTATATATATGCGTGTGTGTATATATATATTCATGTTTTTTTCATTTGAAAGATGTATTGGTATTTACTCTCTGTTTCAAAATTAGAGATATAATTTAATATATAATTTAATTTTAAAGTTTAATATGCCGTCGTTTGACTTTAAAAATTAAATTGTATCTCTAATTTTGGTACAAACTTAATACATGATAAACTAAATTGACATCCTTATTTGACCCTAATTCTGTCAATAACTAAAAGGATGGAGGAAATTATATATGTTTGTGCCAATACATTGACAAGTTCTAGGGATTTGAATGAACTTATAGCATTTTCCTTCTTATTATTTACTCTTTTGAAAGTTTATTTGGCTGGATAACTTGTAAAGATGATCCATATGTATGAGATATACATAAATTATTATTAATAGGAAGAGAGATAAGATTAGGAACTTCATAGCAACAAATATGCAAACATTCAGATCTGGCAGAGGTGGCTTGTGTATCATCAAGCTTTGAATTTCTCAGTATCCTCCGCGTAACATTTGGGAGCACATGTTTCATATTTTATCCCTCAATTTTTACTCCTTTTTTTTATTCTTTGGTCCAAAAAAATATTTATTATAACCCAAAATAATTCAAATTTCGTGAATCGTTTTATTTTTATCTTATGGTTATGTTTGTCAACCAAGGTTGTGAAACCAAGACCGAACCGACGATTGAACCGGTTAAAATTGAAACGGGTCGGCACTCCGGTCCGGATTTAGATCAATTATTAAGTTTTGGTTAAAACCCGGATTGAACCGGTTGACCATCGGTCGAACTGGTGGTTCAACTGGTAAAACCAATTAAGTTGACTCAGTGAACCAATTTTTAATTATTTTTTAGTACCAATTTTTTTATATTAAAATTATCTACTTTTAATAATATTGTAACTCAATTTTATTATGTTTTAGTTAATAAAAACGATATATTTTTAAAATTTTATTAATTACTAATAATATATATTTTTATATATTTATGGCGTTCTGGAATCAAGATGTGGTTCAATCACTTATTGAACCAAAGGACTCATCCATCCGATAATTTTTTGGTTCGATGATGGTAATTCAGTCTAAAAATATTGTTGTCAGCGACATTAAATATCATATTTTAGGGCCATAGGCCCATAAGCCAGCTAATATAATACTACATCCATTCCATAATATTTATCTTTTTAGTTTAATGCAAATAAATTAAGAAACTCATTTAATACTATCATTTAAGAATTAAAATTTGTAAAAAATTTCATCACTACCCCTTTATAGAAAAGTAAAAACTAGTAATATAAGGGAGAAAATTTCTTGGGACAATGATAAAAGTTAGGGGTAATATAGGATAATAAATAATTTATTCTTTTAAAAAGTTATAAACGACAAATAAATTAAATTATTTTTTTCTAAAAACACAATTATTATGGAACCGATGGAGTATCAAGTTCACCTTGGTCCTTATGTTTGAAGAAAACAAGCATTGTACGTACTTGAGATTTTGTGATGAAACTTTGAAAGTGATTATAATTTTGGAGTTTTTATGGTAATTTTTATTTTGTCATTTTCATATTTTTTTTAATTTAATCCTTTAAATTTTATAAATTTATATTTTACACCTCATAATTTATAGACGCAACACCACCTATGACACGGTACTAATTTTGAGAAATTGGGGCAGGTCATTTGAGAATAGTACCAAGACGTGGCTATCTTTGCAGCCTTAACTTTGGTACAATTTTTTCTACTTGACAAATGCCTAATTTGACCCATATGTGAAATAATTATCATTATCATTTAGCTCACTTGTTCTCCTGTAATTGACCATTTCTAGGATCTTGGTTTTCAGACCAAAAGAATTTTATTTTTTTATTTTTTATTGTAAGCAGTCTCTTAAAAAATATATATATAGAGAAAAATATATATACACAGTTGTGTAGTACACAATCATCTATAGCGTCGATTTTTTTGAAATTATACTTGACGGTTCACCCATCGCTATAACTATCCAGTCTATAAGAACGGTGAACCATCATATATTTCAAAAAAAACTATCGACATAAGCTTGATCAGATATCTACACAACCACAGTATATAGATATAATCCATATATATAAAAATGAATCTGCAACATTAAATTGGATTTGGAAACAGTCAAAAATAAACAACTTACATTTGAATAATAAAATGGTCAAGTGTGAAAGTTGCATTGACAAAGTTGAAAAAATAATAAAATTATTAATAATAATAAAATATCCAAATTTATAGTAGGTCATTTTGAGTCGTTATCATTTCCCTCTATTATGAAGTATATGATTATTATTTTTTCAAGACAATATAAAATATATTAATTCACAATCAATGTGATTCATTTAATTTAATATGAGAAAAATAAATCTTTATATTAATATTATTTTTAGAATTTTCATAATGTAGTGTCCTTTTTTCGAAGCCATAATGTAGTGTCTAAGTGTAAATAAATTTATATCAATTTTATATTTAAAAATATTTCAAATAAAATTAAAAATTAAAATTGGACCTATGTATATATATTAACATACATTTTGAATGGATTAATTAATAATATATATAATACATATTTTAAAATTTAGAATGATAATATTTAGATAAGTTTTACATACTAATATTCAAAGAGATCCGTGTCACCTACTGCTTCTTAGTTCTTACTAACAATATAAAAAATAATTTTATGTTTTACTTATAACTTAATTTTATAAGACCTCATTTTTAACTATTTAACTAACTGAAGGAAAAATATGTTCCATGTAGAGACATTGTAAGACCTCAACTTTTATAAATAAAGATGAATTTTCTATAAATATTATTTTTTGAATATTATGGAATAAATTTGATATAATGTTATAATTGTGAGTAATATTTATAAATTTTGCAAAGTAAGCAAGTTGTTATAAAATATTCGTTTGGTCGGGGAATATTCTTTTTGTCGGAGAATATTCATACGATTTACTCAATCATCGTTAAGTGGACCCCACAAGCGGAAGTATTGTCGTAGTTAGAAAATGACAAAATTATCTTTCTATAAAAATAACGGCGGAGAGGTGTTACCATTAAAACCATTGAACTACCCGATAAGTAAAAGAAAAGATGTCTGGCGTAGTTGTATAGTAGACACGATATTGATTATTGATGCTTACGTGAGAAGTCACCAAATTACGCTTTCAATTATTGCTACTGAAGAATTCTTTGCGATCATATCTCTTATATTATTGATTCAATTATTGTCACAAGATCATCTCAGTATAATATGTTATAGTATTAAATCAATAATTGAGACGACAAGTTATAAATGATTAATAATTGTTGAAAGATTAAATATGTGTTGATTAAAAATAAAATAATTTGTGGTAATATTTATTCAATCCTTAATGTATATAAAGAGTACATTATGAGACGTTTGTGGTAAGTTTGATTATTTTATGGGGGCCCATATGTCATCATCTAAGAGTCTCTTCGTCAATAGTAATTATATTCGGTCAATAGTAATTACCTTTGTGAATAGTAATTACCTTCGTCAATAGTAATTACCTTTACCGAGACGTCGAACCACTTGTCGTTTCACATTACAAAAGCGCCAAACCACTTTTCTTTTCACATCACCATTCGTCAAGCCACTTGCTTTTTTCACATGGTAAGGTGCTAAGCTAGAAATCTTCTATAAATAGAGGCCTAGTGCTTCATTATTTTCACTTAATTCATTCAAGTTATATAGAGAAAGAAATATAGAGAATAAAGAGAAAGAAGAAGAGTATTTTGTTACTACACTACTACTACTGTATTCAATCTCCTACCAAAAGTAAGGGGTGTTATTCTTTCTTATTCATGAAGAGAAGCTGTTGTTATTCCATTGCTTATTATTCATTGGAATAACTTTGTATAATGCGGTTTACCCTATACTTGGTGACATTCTTCTATTATTCTCGTTGGAACATCACATCATGTGTTTTACAGGACTGGTTAAAATCTTTATTATTATTCTATGGAACATCCATGCATGTGTTTTACAGGGACTGAATTAAAATCTTTATTATTATTATGTTGGAACATCCTATCTACGTGTGTTTTACGGCGGACTGGTTCCATTCTTTATATTCATTGTTGAATATCGTATCATATGCTTTTACGCCGGACTGGTTCCGTTATTTATTATTACATTGGAATAACTCGCCTGTGAGGTCTATCGCGCATGGTGATTTCTTTTTGTTATTCCATTCTTTATTATACCCGGGTTGGTTAAAACTTTGACTTCTATACTCCATGAAATTAGTGGAATATCCTTGATATTTGCGCTTCATCCAAAGATCCTTTCATGAAAATATTCTTCTCAAGATTCTTGAATTTTACTCTACAAAGCAAAGATCATTGTCAGTTTGGATGTTATTGGTTCCTAGATAAATTAATTCTTGAACTTGTTTTATTGAATATCATTGTCATCATCCTCATGTTTATATTATGTTGAAAGTCATCTACGTGGCTTCAGTAGTGCATAGATGGACTTGGTATGATTATGATTAGAGACTATTCGGTGTAATCATGGGTAGTAGTGTTACAAATGATGTGGTAAAAATCCTCGGTGGCTCGTAGTGCATTAATGGATGAGTTGTTGGCATGATCATGACCATTAATGAATACACAAATATTCTTGGCCCGTAGTGCATGAATAATTGTGGTCGTGATACTAAAGAATATCCTCGCCAGTAGTGCGAGGGTGATTCGATGATGTGGAATATTTATTAAAGTCGAGTCTCAAATTTATAACAATGATGAAAAACCTTTTAAATCATAAAAGATAGTAGATTTTATTTTCTACTTGACTCTTTTAATGGATTGTTGGTTCATTTGTAGTTAAACTTGATGTTCATTATATTTTATCGGTTTAACATCTTTGTTGTAGGCTAATGATAATTTATTCGCATTATCTTAGTCATAATATTTCTTCTTGAGCTAGTTGAGCTCACCCTTTCTTTCACCGTTCTCTTCGTGAAATGAGAATATATTTGGAGCAGCCTCGGGAAGCGGAGTAATGGTCCAGAGGATAGCATTAGTAGTCCTCACTATTCGTGAAATAGTGTGATAATAATTGTAATGAGGACTCCTTTTGAGTTTGTATGATCTCTAGTAGACAATATTTGTATTCAAACTCACGCTTTATGTCGTATTGCATACCTACAGTTATATTAGTAAGTTGTATTTAAATTACGTACTACGATATCCGACTACCCAAGATGGGTGATGTATACCTAATTTTGGGGCGCCACGATTGGTATCGAGCTTAGGATATGATCCTCGGCTAAGATGTGAGAATAGTACTAGGAGGGAGAGACGGAGAATACCTTCGCTAGTATGACCTACCTAAGTTTATGTGCTTTATTTTGTTGGTCGATCGTAATATAGGGATAATATGTTACATGTCAATTAACCTTTTGTTTTGTGGGATGATTCGAAAATGACATCTGAGAATGTTGAGAATAGCAATGGAGCACAGGCGATCGTTGATTCACCACATATCAATAATCAGGATAATGTGCATCAGGAAGGCGACAATCCTCATGCAAACAACAACACTGACCAAATGATGAATGATCAAATGTTCAGAGGCTTTATGCAATTCATGCAACAACAAAGTAGAGCGACTCTCATCCAAAACGTAGGTGAAACACGGAAAACTCTCATGCGGTCCACCGCTAAACAGTTCAAGGAGCTGGGACCACCGGAGTTTAAGGGAGAGCCAAAACCACTTCTGGCGGAAGCATGGATAAAGCAGATTACCAAGATATTTGATGTCTTGGGATGCTCCGAGGAGCAAAAGGTTCCCTTTGCCGCCTTTTATGTTATGCAGAGAGGCGGACATTGGTGGGAATCCAGAAACGTACTCAACCTCATTGTCATCAAGATATCTTGGGAGAAGTTCCAGAGTCATTCAACGAAAAATACTTTCCCGAAAGTATTCGCCATACATGAAGGAGGTGGAGTTTATCAAGTTGGAACAAAATAATATGACCGTGTCGCAATACGAGGCAAAATTTGCGGAGTTATCACTTTTCACGCCCCACTTGGTGGATAATGAAGAGAGAATGACGCGAATGTTTTTAAGAGATTTGAAGTCGGGAGATACGTCAACATCTTATTTCTCATAAACCGTGTTTGTATTAGGATGTTGTAAATAGGGCTCGATTAGTGGAGCACGATAACGAGTCAACGCAACTAAAAAGAGAGCAAACGGCAAAATTATAATACTAGCGAGTAGTCATCGTGAGCGGTGACAACAAGCGTGGAGGAATTAACGAGCTAAATATGGTAACCACCCGGTGGTAATCGAGGCCAAAACAATAAGAATGGACATTTCAAGAAAAGGAGATTCAACAATGATGGAAAGACGCCAAGACCAAAGACCCATTGTTAAGGAAGGAGAAAGACCACCTATCATATGCTTCAAATGCGGAGGAGAGGACACATCGGCCCAAACTGTGCTACGCCGTCCAAAGCATGTTATAATTGTGGAAGAGAAGGTCACTTAGCTCGATTTTTTTCATTTCATCAAGACAAATTCAGCTAGGATGGATGCACCAAAGGTCAGTCGTAAAAGTTAAAGCCAGAAGCAAGGGAGGAGGCGTTTGTTGTGACCTCCAGGAGAGAGCAAGGAATCTGAATGCGGTCATCACGGGTAAGCTTATCATAAACTCTAATGAAGTCTATACTTTATTTGATACCGGTTCTACCCATTCTTTTATTTCTCCTACTTGCGCTCATCGATTAAATTTGACTCGACGGAGAAATTAGACTTTGACTTATCTGTGGAAACTCCGTTGGGAGAAACCTTCATTACATCCACTTCATTTATAAGTCTTGTTTGGTTGAAAAATCGGTACCTCACATTACTATCGATCTTATTTCATTAAAATACTTGCATTTGGCGTAATTCTAGGGATTGATTGGTTAACTACTTATCATGCAAAAATTGATTGTTTTCGTAAGGTTGTTAGCTTTCATATTCCTAACCAACCTATTATGCGAATTCAAGCGACCAAACCATTAAAATCAATCACGGTCATCTCAAGCCATAAAGCTATTCGTTTATTGAAAAATGGATGTCAAACTTTCTTAGCTCATGTCACAGATTTAAACAAAAATACGTCAGTTTTGAACGATATTTCTATTGTTAATAAATTTCCTGACGTATTCCTCGAAGAACTTCCTGGCCTACCCCCAGAGCGTGAAATTGAATTTTGTATCGACCTTGAACCCCAGACAAAACCTATTTCCAAAGCCCCATATCGAATGGCTCCTATTGAACTCGTGGAGTTAAAGACCCAACCTGCAGGAATTGTTAGACATTGGCTTTATTCGCCCTAGTACTTCTCCTTGGGGTGCTCTGTTCTATTCTTGAAGAAGAAAGATGGGAGTATGCGACTTTTGTATTGATTATCTGGAGTTGAATCGTGTCACCATCAAAATAGGTATCCATTGCCACGTATTGATGACTGTTTCACCAACAGCAAGGAGCCAAATTCTTTTCAAAGATTGATCTTCGATTCGGATATCACCAATTGAAGATTAGAACCGCCGACATTCCAAAGACGGCTTTCGTAACTAGAAGACGGGCATTATAAATTCCTAGTCATGTCCTTTGGATTGACTAATGTTCCTAGCAGCCTTCATGGATATGATGAACCGAGTATTCAAGGAATATTTGGATCACTTTACGGTCGTCGTCTTTATTGATGACATCCTTATTTATTCCAAAACCGTGAAGATCATGAGCAACACTTGAGGTCGACACTCCAAAAGCTTCGTGAATATAAGCTTTATGCCAAGTTGAAGAAATGCGAGTTCGGCTTGAAGAAGTAGCATTCCTTGGGCACGTGGTATCAAGTCATGGAATATCATTGACCCAAAGAAAGATTGAAGCTATTCAAAGTCGGGAACAACCTAAATCAAGAATCAAGCACGTAGCTTTCTCGGTTTAAATTGGTTATTATCGGAGATTCGTGGAAGGATTTTCTCAATTGCTACTCCATTGACTCAATGACTTTAAAGATACAAATTTTGGTTGGAGCGAAGAATGTGAGAAGAGTTTTCAAGAACTCAAGAGGAGACTTATTTCAAAGACCTGCTACGATAATACCATCCTGCTCGGAGGATTTGTCATCTACTGATGATGCTTGAGCAAAGGGTTGGGATGTGTTCTCATGCAACATAGAAAAGTTATAGCTTATGCCTCGCGACAACTCAAAGAATATGAGAGGAATTATCCTACTCATGATCTAGAGTTATAAAACATTATCTTTGCACTTAAAATTTGGAGGCATTACTTGTATGGGGAGAAAGTGGAGATCTTTACGGATCATAAAAAGCCTCAAATATTTCTTCACTCAAAAGGAACTCAACATGCGACAACGACGTTGGCTTGAAGCTATTGAAAAATTATGATCATACCATCCAATACCATCACGGAAAAGTTTAAGCGTGGTAGTTGACGCATTGAGTAGAAGATCATATGCAAGCACGAGTGCGATATTGTCAACGCAAAGGCCCATTTTGTGTGACTTGCAAAGGATGGAGATAGAGTTAAAGACCTGGGACGCGATGTGATGATAGAGAGTATACGAGTATAACCGACTTTAATCGATAAAGTTAAAGTCGCTCAAGACTACGGACACTGAGCCGATGCGCATGAGGAAGAAAGTGCAAGAAGATGCTATCTAGGAAGCAAGAATCGATGAAGAAGGAATACTTGAGTCAACTCCGCACTTTGTGTTCCTAACGACCACGATTTAAAGTATAATATCATGATGGAGGCGCATAACACACCATTTGCAATCCATCTCGGGAGTACCAAAATGTATCATGATATTAAATCATACATTTTGGTGGAGCAATATGAAGAGAGAGATAGCGTTTATCTCAAGGTGTCTAACTTGTCAACGAGTTAAAGCGGAGCATCAAGTACCAAAAGGTCCATTGCAACCACTTGAAATTCCGAATGGAAGTGGGAGCACATTACCATGGATTTCATTACACGGTCTTCCTAAGGTTTCTCAAGGCATAGATGTGATTTGGGTCATTGTTGATAGATTGACCAAGTCCGCTCATTTCTTACCGATACGAGAAACTTATACACTTGAACGTCTTGCTCGTATGTATACATAAATGAGATTGTAAGATCGCATGGTATGCCAAGATCCATAGTTTCGATCGAGACCCAAGATTCACTTCACGATTTTGGGTTAGTTTGAAAAAAAGCTATGGGCACGGATTTACGATTTAGTTGGCATATCATCCTCAAACGGACGGACAATCGAGAGGACTATTCAAACTCTAGAAGATTTATTAAGACTCTATGTCCTTGACTTCAAGGGAAGTTGGGACAAGTTCTTACCATTGGTGGAGTTTTCCTACAACAATAGTTATCAAGCAAGTATTGGCATGGCTCCATTCGAGGCGTTGTATGGAAGAAAGTGTCATTCTCCAGTATGCTGGGATGAGGTGGGTGAAGCAACGTTGTTGGGACCGGAGTTGGTATGTATGACTACGGAAAAGATTCAAATGATCCGACAACGTATAAAAACCTCACAAAATCGACAAAAGAGTTATGCTGATCTTCATCGAAAGGACGTGGAATTCGATATAGGAGATCATGTGTTATTAAGAGTTACTCCATGGAAAGGAGTTACAAGATTTGGAAAGAGAGGAAAACTCAATCCTCAATTCATCGGTCCATTTTTAATCCTCGATCGAGTAGGAACTGTGGCCTATAGACTCGCTTTACCGCCAAGTATGTCTCGTGTTCATAACATTTTTCACATATCCATGTTATGTAAATATGTGAAAGACCCGAACCACATTATTGAGTTAGAACCGGACGAAATAGCGGACGATTTGACGTATGAAGAGGTTCATGTTCAAATCCTGGATAAGAAGGAACATATTCTACGCTCCAAGGTTATACCTCAAGTCAAAGTTTTGTGGAGGAACCACGATGTTGAGGAAATGACTTGGGAGTTAGAATCTGAAATGAAATCAAGGTATCCTTACCTCTTCGATATACCAGGTACTTACCCTAATTTCGAGGGCGAAATTTCATAAGAAAGGGAGGTTGTAAGACCCCAACTTTTATAAATAAAGATGAATTTTCTATAAATATTCACTACAAGAAAAAGGTCTATCAGCGACCAATAATATCAATGACGTGATACGCGGTCGCCGATATTAGTAATAATGATCGCCTTTTCCATGAATCGTAATTATATCCAAATCGTTATTAAATATCAACGATCGACACGCGGTCGCTAAGTGGTCGCTAAGACAATTTTACCTCCAAAATTTTGGCAGAAATGTTGGGCGAGGATTCTTTGCGATTACTTGATATCAAATGATCGTGACGCGATCACGCCGATAAGTCCATGTCATTAAAATTTAGCGACACACACGGTCGCCACAAATCATTGATCAAACTTAATCTAACCAAAGATGTACGGTCATTCGCGAAAGACATGTATTTCGGAAGAAAAAAAAGAGGGAGCAGATATAGAAGAGGGAGAAAGGGGGAAGAGAAGAAGGAGAAGAATTAGTTGCCATTGTCACTACTGATTGACGCCACCACCAACGCCATTATCACCGCCTAGCCCATAGGTAACCCTAATCGCAATAATTTTTATAGTTTTCTAAATTTGAAGATTAATGTTGAATGTGGTATTTAGATTTCGAATTGGGTGTTATGTAGATATCTCGAATTGGGTATTATATAGTTTTCAAAGATAATAACCCTAACATTGCAATAATTTTTATAGTTTTCTACTAATGATTGTAGTTTATTATTGGCAAATTAATGTGTTTTCTCGTATTCATTAGCAATCCTGTCTCTGGTTGGCTAGAGGAAACTTCGTGTCCCCCGGATAAAATCATAAAATACGACCAAGTCCGAACTAGAACTTAAAATACTACTAGGGCTTTTACTCTTTTGAACTAACAATTTTAACATTAATTTTTTTTGCTTTCATCCTTATCTAATTCTAGAATCCCTTTTTTATGCTTTAAATTTTGTGTGTTTTCATAAATGGGTGGATTAGGAGTTGTTGTGAGTTGTGACCTATGTCAAAGTATTGTGTTTGGCTAGGTTGATCAACTACCAAACCCCCCCAAATGGGTAGAGCCCCAAGACTCTAAATCTTTAATTTCTAAGATAATAGAAAAATGAAAGCGTGAGTTTTTGGAACTCTGAATTTGTAGTATATTCCTGAACTTTTTACTGCTTTAATTTGCACTCAATCATTATTGTTTTTGTCTTATTATATTGGGAATTTGTATATTTCTCTTGGTTTGTGTCTTTAGGTGCGTAGAAATGACCTTATATACATCTTGTATGCGTGCGTGTGGCTAGTCCATATTATAGGGAGACTCGCTAATTGTTTTATTGGTCGGGTATTTGCTAACATTTATACTATTAACGAGCCTATTCGTGATCCACTAGAGCCTATTAAGGGGTCATTAGAGTCGATGAAATTTGGGCTTGGGGCCGTGAGGCCACACGAGGCCACGCCAAGATTAACCAAGCCTCATGGGGCCAAGCCAAGCTTGGTTGTTAGCATGGTAAGCAATTGGGGGGCTGTTAAGCCTAAATAGGCAGTGCTAGGGAATTGTTACTGCAACAGAGAAGGTAACTAGACACACTTGGTCAATAAAGAGACTGTTTTGGCTATAACAGAAAAGCAAGGGTATTTAACACTTATGTATACAAGAATAAAGCTACAAAATATTATAGAAGCTATAAATTGCTTAACCAAGTTGTGACTATCCCAAAAGTTGTTTAACACACTAGTTGATATGAATGAATCTCCAAGATACTCAAAAGTTGTATAAATGAGTTAAAAAACTCTGATATAAAGCTAGCATGAATGAAATACCTTACGTATTCACTTACGATAAACAATAAAAACAAATTTAAAAAAATTAAAATAAAATAACATGATATAATATAACTATTAAACTAAGTAGCATTTACTTAGTTTCTCATACTAAATTTAATAACATTTAAAGTTTCTCATACTGCTTTAATTTGCATTCATTCGTTAACATCAAGTATGTTTAAATGTTAATCATATGCTTGCAAGTATACTCAAGTCATATGATTACAAGTATATATGCTCTCAAGTCATATGCTTACAAGTATGCTTAAATGTTAATCATATGCTTACAAGTATGCTCAAGTCATATGGTTACAAGTATGCTTAAGTCATATGCTTAGAAGTATGCTTAAATGTTAATCATATGCATGCTTACAAGTATGCTCAAGTTATATGGTTATAAGTATGCTCAAGTCATATGTTAACATTTATAATGTTGTCTCGTAGTATAGGTACTAGTGGAATCATGGACCTCTATTCGCATCAAGTAGTTGGATGGCACGACGAAAGTCAAGTACCCAGATAGGTGCTACAGTTGAATTTAGAGCTGGTTGCCAAGTGTTTTTGGAGTATGCGTATAGTCACCCAGATTGTATGAATGGTAAGTCGCAGATACGATGTCCATGTTTAAAGTGTAAAAATGTAAATTATATGGACAGAGACATGGTAAACTATCATTTACTTGTTTCTGGGTTCATGAGAAATTACGAAGAATGCTGGTGGGCACATGGGCAGGAGAAAAGATGGTGGCATCACACAAGTACACAATTAAGGCGCAAGAGTACTCATCGTATGAATGAAATGGTCCATGATATTGCAGGCTGCGATTTTGATTGGGGAGCAAGGCAGAGAGCAACCTATGAATTCTCGATGCCAAAGACTTCTTTAAGTTGTTAGACGAGGGTAGCAAGCCATTTGTGGCATGGTTGCACCAAACACACTACATCATTATGCTATGGCGACATTACTTAACATCAAGGTCGATCACAACATGAGCCATGAGTGTTTTGAGTCGCTCTTGAAGGCAATTAAGAGTATGTTGCCTGACGGTGAGAAATTACCTGGTAACTATTACTTTTGTAAGAAAATGGTGAAGAAGTTGGGTCTTGGATACGAAAAGATCGATGTATGTCCCAACGACTGCATGTTGTTTTATAAGGAAAATGACAAGATGATAAGGTGCACGTTTTGCAGTCATGATCGGTTTAGGCCTAATAAAGAGGGTGTGACTACAAAAAAAATCAAGTATACCGTTTAAGATTCTAAGGTATTTTCCAATAACACATCGACTAAAAAGATTGTACATGTCTTCAAGATCATTTGAACATATGAGTTGGTATGCGAAATCTCCACTAAAGATGGAGAACTAAATCATCCCGCAGATGGGGTGCTTGGAAAGATTTCAACTTAGCACATCCCGAATTTGCATTGGAACCTAGAAATGTGAGGCTTGGATTGTCCACCGATGGTTTCAATCTGTTTGGCCACTCAAATTGTTCCGTACTCTATGTTGGCTCGTGATTGTTACTCCGCATAACTTGCCTCCTTGGATGTGTATAAAAACACCCATACTTATTTCTTTCACTCGTGATTCCCGGTCCTAAGAGTCCCGGAAAGAACTTAGATGTTTACTTGAGACCTCTTATAGACGAAAGTTAAAGGTATTGTGGGAGGATGGAGTATGACTGGGATGTTGCAACGAAAACAAATTTCAACCTTAGGGCAGCGGTTATGTGGACTATAAGTGACTTCCCAGCTTATGGTATGTTAGCTGGATGGAGTACACACGGGAAGTTGGCTTGTCCGTATTGTATGGAGCATACAAAGTCATTTAATCTATCAAAAGGTCGAAAGCCTTGTTGGTTTGACTGTCATCGTCGGTTCTTACCGGTAGATCACCCGTTTCGAAGAAATAGAGAACACTTCAGGAAAGGGAAAGTAGATAATGATATGCCTGCACCGCGATTGTCGAGAACGGAGATGCGAGATCGTGTGATGAGATTGTCGGTTATCCCATTTGGTAAGATTGATGCGACAAACATAATCAATGGGTTTGGTGAATCTCATAACTGGGTTCGGAGAAGCATCTTTTAGGAATTGCCTTATTGGTCTACAAATTTGATTAAATCATAATCTAGATGTGATGCATATTGAGAAGAATGTGTTTGACAATGTGTTTAACATCGTGATGAATGTTACGGGAAGACAAAAGATAACGATAAGGCACGTTTGGACATGAAAGATATTTGTAAGTCCGGATTAGAACTTTATGAATCTCCTAATGGTAAGATTGTCAAACCGCATGCAAGGTACACATTGTCCAAAAAGAAAGTTGAAGATGTGTGCACATGGGTTAAGTCTCCGAAACTACCGGATGGATATCGTCAAACATTGCAAGGTGTGTTACGGGTGGGAAATTGCAAGGGATGAAGAGTCATGACCGCTATGTGTTCATGGAGAGACTCATGCCATAAGCATTTCGGGATCCGCTTTATAAACCAATATGGGATGCTTTGACGGATCTTAGTCGCTTTCTTCAAAGACTTGTGTTCAAAATCATTGAATGAGAAGGACATGTTTGTACTTGAGAAGAACATCATAGAGATCACGTAAACCGGAAAAATATTCCCACTGGTTTTTTTGACTCCATGGAGCATTTGCAAATCCATCTTCCCTATGAAGCTCGTGTTGGGGGTCCATTCTAATATAGATGGATGTACCCTTTCGAGAGGGTGATGGGAAACCTTAAGAGGAAGGTGAAGAATAGAGCTTATGTCGAGGGGTCGATATGCGAGGCATACAGCTTTTGATGAGATATCTACGTTTGTCTCGCATTATTTTTAGGATGAAGTCTTGACAAAGGCCAATCGAGTATCGAGACATGATGATGGGGGAAATGTTGAACTAAATGGTTGGCTCTCTCAGATTTGGTCCTCGGCCGCGCTTATGGAAAAGGGAAGCGATATTCCTCTCGAGCAAGAATTACATGCCGCACATACTTACATTCTTCTCAATTGTGAGGAGATTGACGAATTTGTGAGGTACACATGTAAACTTGATATTTTATCTTTTAAGTTAAAAATTTATTCTAATATGTTAATGTTTATAACATGGTATAGATTATACGATGACGAAGTTAAAAGTGAAGCATGCCGACATAACCGATAAAGATATTCAAATCAATCGGGATAAAAACTTTGCACTTTGGCTAAAGGACAAAGTAAGTTCAATTACAAGCACGTAGTGTATATATATATAATATATATACTTCATATGTTAACTATGACTTCATTTAATAAGATGGAGTTTTTGTAGGCTTTGATCGAGGGATCAACGATTCGGCTTAATGTACAAGTCCTAGCTATGGGACCGCATAAGGATCAAGTCACCATGAATGGTTACAAAATAAATGGTTGTGAATTTCACACAAAGGCATATGGGCGCCAGTAAAAGAACAACGAACTCGGAGTGTGTGTCCAAGGAGATTGTTACAATGAGCTTGGTCGCGTGCCTTTTATGGGGAGTTGGAGGAAATCGTAGAGTTGTCGCATGCAAAGGGAGACGCGGCACGGGGTCATATTCACTTGTTCAAGTGCCGTTGGTTTGATTCGTAAAAAGGGATACGTGTTGATGGACATGGAATCGCCGATATTGACCTCCATAGTCTGCGTACTCCAACGAACCGTTTGTTTTACCAACTCAAACAAAGACAAGTATACTACACTCCTAGTCCTGTTAGGAAAAGGGATGACCGCTTCTGATTGGCAAGTTGTAATTTATACCCGTAGCGTAGTCGTGTAGAATTAGTTGATGGGGAGATTTACCAAGAGCGGATGCTTCATAGTCGGACTATAATAAATGTGGAGGACGACAATGAAGTAATCCGATTAGATGGTGGAGATGAACCACATGAATTAGATCCCTGAGTCAATACTTGTGTCGGATGACATTGATAATCGAGGAGGAAGAGTTATCAATGAATCGACACGTAATCAAGCGGATGATGGTTATGAATCTCGCAACACGTATACAAGATGATTACGAATCGCATATTGACACTTGAACTCGTGCAATGTATGTTTAGAAATACATGTTTTTATATCATTGTCATGTTTATGTACTAAACTATTTAAATGCAACTTTTGTTTATTGTCATTTTATATTCATATATATACATGTTTATATCATCGTCATGTTTATTGTCATATATACATATAATCAAATATGACTCCTAATAACATCTTGAAATTTGTAATATCTGATGATGGCTTCAAGAGCGCGCAAGAAAAAGCGGCTTGGGTGGGGGCCTAATAATGTGCCCAAGGCCCCTACTAATCCCGGATGATCGGATTCTTATTCAGATTCGCCCTCCTCCTAATAAAGACGACGTCCGCAGATATATCATTTATATAAAAGCATTTAAGATTCCATTTATTGTATATTGGTAATGTTTTGATTGATATTATATTGGTAATGTTTTATTTTGGTCTTATTGTATTGAAAATTTGTATATTTCTCTTGGTTTGTGTCTTGGGTGCCTAGAAATGTCCATATATGCATGCCGTCGCGTGCATGTGGCTAGTCTATATTATAGGGAGACTATGGCAAAATTTTTATAAGTATTATAAGTATAAGTTTGAAAAATGTTCACAAATATTATAACTTAGATATAAATTGCTTTAATATATGCTAATTGATGTTGTATATTATAGTGATTTTTAGGATAATAAGATCGTCAAGTGCATATCACAAATTGTGTTCTAAATTGGCTACACACCGTGATTACGTGGGCGAGCACACCTATCGCCTACAAGGATCTTTGTTTGAAGCGTAATTTCGTATATTTTTTTAATTATGACAAATAATATTAATATAATATTCAAAGGATAATTATTTAGTAATGTTAGGTGTGTTTTTTTATTTGCAGAAACGGTATAGATGGGAGGACGCTTGTGCTTCAAAGTGATTGAGACATTATTCTCGGCAAAAGTCATGCTTGGTCCGCACTCAAGGACAACTTGAATAAAGAACGATAAAAAGCCATTCACAATGCCGAGATCGACCATCCGTGCCGTGGAGAGGATTATATGCACGAAAGCATAGCCCTGGTGGTGCACGATCCATCCATATGGGTGAGATGTGTGCCCAATGGAGAGTCGAGAGTTGGTGAAAAGACGAAAGACCGCCGCCACCAACAGAGCCTCGGGTGTATCCGATGGCGAAAAGGCTAAAGGAACATACAAGGCGGCAAGATTTCACGATTGAGATATCACGCCCTGCACGTATTTACAAGTTTTAATATGTTTACAATCATGAATTGTAGAAAATATCCCATTTTTACTTAGTAATATTGTCTTTGTTTTTGTATAGGAGTCTCGGTCTCAAGGTCACCTATCCATTGGTCGGATGTATGCGCGGCCACCCGTGATGGTCCGCTGAGGCTATCCAGATAAGCGGTAATAAGTTTTAATAACCGATCTTGTTTATTAATACTTACAAAATATTATTTTTAACTATCTAAGTGTTAACATGATGACGAGGATACTTATAAACGCGTTTATTGAATGAGCGCTTATCCGAAGGCACTCCACGTCCGCTTTATTGATCAAGAGTTGTGGGAGAGGCGTCTCATTGTGAAGAAGAACTACATTAAAGGTCAAGGACAACGACGACGCCCATCCTTCGATGGCTCAGCGACTCTGCTACCCGGTCTTCACGATCATCGAGTCATCCAAATTGTTCATACTCCTACCGACCGTGTGAGAGCTATATGTCAAGATCGAAATCTTCGAAGATCTTTGGGGCGGCACCGGGGGGCTCTTGATCCGAGGAGTTAATTTGAAGCGATGGCAGCAGCAGCAGGACAACATGGGGATGGCGACGAGGTATAAAATCAATTTGTTGTATGTATTGTCGTAATATATACCAAAGATCAACATATTTATTATATTTGTAACTTGTTTTATTATTTTGTTAATTACTGTGGGTGATCAAGGAGGGATGACGCTTGACATAACCTTGTACTTGTATATTCATTATTTGGATGTTTGTATATATGTTACTTAAACAAGTTTTGAAATGTTATTATATTTATTCAAATCATATTGGTTTTAAAGGTTTATATACTAGTCTGCGGTGTATGTGTTGGTGGACGATGGATGTTTATATTATTTTGTATGTTGTTTATCTTGGTGTGTATGTGTGTTGGGATAAAGCGGTAGAAAGCAGTGCGAGTTTTTGGAATTCGCAAAAGCAAACAAAAATCTGGTCAGAATGTTTTTTCATATCAACGATCGTGATGCGTCTGCCGAACGTTATTAGCGGCAAGATGAAATCAGCGACCTGACGCGGTCGCCGATAATGGTCACGACACGTCGGACCACGTCATCTTTGGCCCCGGACCATGTCGACTCATTTCGGGTGATCAGTATTTGTCATTTGATTACGCTTTCATGGCGGTCACCGATATCTTGTCATAATAGTGGTCGTTGATGTGCATCCCAATGACCAGATTTTATCGACGACTATCAATGACCGACGTCATGTCATAGAGATATCTATCTGATCGAAAGTCTGATCATTGATAATCGATCACGATAAGCCTTTTTGTTGTAGTTATTATTTTTGAATATTATGGAATAAATTTGATATAATGTTATAGTTGTGGGTAATATTTATAAATTTTGCAAAGTAAGCAAGTTATTATAAAATATTCGTTTGGTCGGGGAATATTCTTTTTTGTCGGGGAATATTCGTACGACGGCTCAATCATTGGTGGACCCCACAATGGAAGTATTGTCGTAGTTAGAAAATGACAAAATTATCTTTCTATAAAAATAACGGCAGAGGTGTTACCGTTAAAACTGTTGAACTACCCGATAGTAAAAGTACAGTAATACGCGTAGTTGTATAGTAGCACGCGATATTGATTATTGATGCTTACGTGAGAAGTCACTCAGCTATGCTCAATTATTGCTACAGTAATTGCTGCATCATATCTCTTATATTATTGATTCAATTATTGTCACAGTATCATCTGTATAATATGTTATAGTATTAAATCAATAATTGAGACGACAAGTTATAAATGATTAATAATTGTTGAAAGATTAAATATGTGTTGATTAAAAATAAAATGATTTGTGGTAATATTTATTCAATCCTTGATGTATATAAAGAGTCTCGTTATAAGACGTTTGTGGTAAGTTTGATTATTTTATGGGGGCCGTATATATGTCATCATCTAAGAGTCTCTTCATCAATAGTAATTACATTCGTCAATAGTAATTACCTTTGTGAATAGTAATTACATTCGTCAATAGTAATTACCTTTACCAGACGTCGAACCACTTGTCGTTTCACATTACAAAGGCCGAACCACTTGTCGTTTCACATTACAGGCGTCAAACCACTTTTCTTTTCACATCACCGGTCGTCGAGCCACTTGCCTTTTCACATGGCGGTGCTAAGCTAGAAATCTTCTATAAATAGAGGCCTAGTGCTTCATTATTTTTCACTTAATTCATTCAAGCTATAGAGAGAGAAAGTATAGAGAGAATAAGAGAGAAAGAAGAAGAGTATTTTGTTACTACACCTCCGCAGAAGATTCAATCTCCTACCAAAAGTAAGGGTGTTATTCTTTCTTATTCACGAAGAGAACTGTTGTTATTCCATTGCTTATTATTCATTGGAATAACTCAGTATACTGTGGTTTACCTATACTTGGTGACATTCTTCTATTATTCTCATTGGAACATTCATCATGTGTTTTACAGGACTGGTTCCGCTTTTTTATTATTATTCTATTGGAACATCCACATGCACATGTGTTTTACAATAGGACTGGTTAAAATTTTTATTATTATTACATTGGAACATCCACGTCTGTGTGTTTTACACCGGACTGGTTCCAATCTTTATTATTCTCGTTGGAATATCCTCGTCTTCATGCGCTTTTCGTACGGACTCGTTCCGTTATTTATTATTCATTGGAATAACTCGCTGCATGCGCGGTCTATCGATACATGGTGATTTCTTTTGCTATTCCATTCTTTATTATATCAGGTTTGTTAAAACTTTGACTTCTATACTCCATGAAATTAGTGGAATATCCTTGATATTTGCGCTTCATCCAAAGATCCTTTCATGGAAATATTCTTCTCAAAGATTCTTGAAATTTACTCTACAAAGCGAAGATCGTGTCGTGATTTGGATGTTATTGGTTCCTAGATAAATTAATTCTTGAACTTGTTTTATTGAATATCATTGTCATCATCCTCATGTTTATATTATGTTGAAAGTCAATACAGCTTCTGTAGTGCATAGATAGACTTGGTATGATTATGACCAGAGACTATTCGGTGTAATCACGACTAGTAATGTTACAAATGATGTGGTAAAAATCCTCAAATGGTCGTGTAGTGCATTGATGGACGATTGTTGGCATGATCATGACCATTAATGAATACACAAATATTCTTGGCCAGTAGTGCATGAATAATTGTGGTCGTGATACTAAAGAATATCCTAGTAGTATAAGGGGTGATTCGATGATGTTGAATATTTATTAAACCGAGTCTCAAATTTATATAACGTTGATGAAAAACCTTTTAAATCATAAAAGATAGTAGATTTTATTTTCTACTTGACTCTTTTAATGGATTCTTTGGTTCATTGTAGTTAAACTTGATGTTCATTATATTTTATCGGTTTGACATTGTTGTAGGCTAATGATAATTTATTCGCATTATCTTAGTCATAATATTTCATCGCTAGTTGAGCTCACCCTTTCTTCTTTCTTTATTTCTCTCGTGAAATGAGAATATATTTGGGACGAGTCTGGGAAGCGGAGTAATGGTCTAGAGGATAAGATTAGTAGTCATCACTATTATTCGTGAAATAGTGTGATAATAATTGTAATGATGACTCCTTTTGAGTTTGTATGATCTCTAATAGACAATATTTGTATTCAAACTCACGATTTATGTTGTATTGCATACAGCAGTGCTTATATTAGTAAGTTGTATTTAAATTCTGTACCACGTATCTGACTACCCAAGATGGGTGATGTATACCTAATTTTGGGGGCGTCACAGACATACTTACACAAAAAATAAAATTAAATTGTACCTTCTGAAGCATGATATAACTTTTTTGGCGCGAAAAGATTTTTGCAATTGATTGTCCTCTACAACCCAACGGTGTCTCCAAACTACGATACGAGAATGGAGCTCAAATTCACGATTCGTAACAGTTAGGTTTTTCTATATTGGGAGACTATTGATATTAAGGTTTTTTTGGCCAACTAATTAATCGTGATGCACTGAAGGAGAGGAGACATGAAGTAGGTGAACCACTTTCCTACAATATCTCTAACTCTCCAACTCTCAAACTCTTGGTTACGTAAAAATATTTAATCAATCACATAAGCTGACTAATAAATCAAATAGATCGGACTCTTTATGGACGCCCCCATTTGAATACTCAAAATCCAACACTAAGTTTCACTTGCAATTTCTTAAAATTTAGAAAGACTTATTGATTATATTATGGGAGAAAAAAATCCGGTTATAATTAAAAGAAAACTAGTTTTTATAATTTTAGAGTTTTTGCAGACAATCGAATTTATAAGAATATAAGATAAGTTACAGCTTAGTAATCTAACAATTTTTTTTAAAATTTATTTTTTTTAAAAATCATTTTAGAGTTTTTATAAACTTTAAGAATAGAATGTGAGATTGTAAGGTCTTAATTTAAAATTTTATTTCTAATTATCGAGTTAAAATTTCACTGATCTTCACTGGCGGAACTAGGGGCGCCAGGGGGGCACCTGCCCCTGGTAGGTTGGTACTAAGGTTAAGGTTTGGAGAGAAAAAAAATAATATTTACATATATTTTATATCTTTTTTGTATTTTTTTTATAGGTCCTGCAACTCAATGTGAGTGAGAAACATAAATTTGAATTGTCTAAATAATGACAAAATGTTTGCAAATAAAAAACATAAAGAGGTTATTTTGTTTTGTTCAATATAAAATTATTATGAACTTTTAAAATCAAATTAAGATATTTTTAAACTCTAAATTAATATAATTTTTTAATTTTAAAAATTAAAGGAAACACACTCTCAATAGTCAAAATCTATTAAAAGTTGTATGAAAACACAATTTATTTCTTATTTGATGCATTAGAAACTCCAAAGTAGCCTTTAATTTAATTAATGGGTGATATAATAAGCATCTCAATTTTTAAATGCATTCTTCTCCGGAAAAACTCCAAATTAACCTTTAGTTAATATGTAATCAAGAAATCTTTGTGAAGAGATTCAATCAAATATGCTCATTTTTATATTCCTACAATTTTTACAAACACATTGAATTATTATATTTTTCCAACAATTGAAAACGAGCAAATTTTGAGACGTTTTTAAATTATACAGACTCGCATGATACAGTTATCTCCTCTTAGTCGTAAAACCGAAAAAAGCACTTCAAGCGTCAATAAATAAAAATTTTTTACTGATGTATTTTGCCCCCCCTATGAAAATCTTCTGGTTCCGTCACTGCTGATCTTAATATGTAAATACAGTCATTACGAAAGTTTCTTACACAACTATAATTGTGAAATATAGCGATACATGAGATTGAATATGATTATAAAAATAACCAATTATATTATATATTTTTTTAAAAAATCCATATAAATGTCAACTAAAACTAAAAGGCAATACATAAATTCACAATATATATCATTTTTCATTTAAATAAACATAACTTTGCCAAACCAACAAAAAATATTTTTAATTCATTACATAGATAAGAACTAGATATATAATATATAATATACTAAGTTAGAGGAGGCCGGCTTGATGTAAATAAATTTCTGAAGCCTCTTTTTTCTTCCAAAAATGCCCTTCAGCTTTTATCATAATTTATATTTTGTTTTTTTTTTCTATTAATTTAATTATTATTTAATTCTTTAAATTTAATAAAATTCTTATTTTACTTCATATAAGAGTGTTAACATAAAGTGAACTTCATAGTAAGTTCACTTCATTACTAATACAGTGTTAACATGCAGGTGAAGAAATTACTCTCTCATTTATATATCAACATTATATTGTACATAAATTAAATTTATTATAAAATTCATTTCATACTAACCGTATATATGGGGTGCTACTTTTCATGAAGTGGCGCTCGTCATTTGAGAATAAGTACCTAGACGTGGCTACCTTGGCTGCCTCAACTTTGGTACAATTTTTTTGTACTTGTGAGGATGCCTAATTTGATCCTTGACCAAGTCAACCTTTTTAATATTTCCTCCAATATTTACAATATTATACTCTTTTTATTATAAATTATTTGATCATTGTTGACTTTAAAAATTAATTTAAAATAATTTTAAATTAAAAATTAAGATGACTCATTAAAAATTATGAAGTAATAAAACTTACAATGAATAATATATTTTAGATTGTTTACAATATTTATTATTGTATTGATTAAAATTTTAAAATATATATATATATCAGTTTTGAATTTAAAAATTTCTTAAATTAACATTAAAAAATCAACAATAAACAAATAATATGAAACAGATGGAAAATTATTCAACCCATACGTGAAAGAGTTATCATTTTTCTCACTTATTTTCCTCTAATTGACCATTCAATTCCTAGTATTTTCGTTACCACCCCACATGGCCTAATCCAACATCTTAAGAATAGATTGGGTTACTGTGAAGTTAACGTAATGATAAATTAGTTAATTGATCAATATAGTGCTGACACGCAGAGAGATATTACCTTCCGATCTGTTTGTCGATATTGTATTGATTAATTGACTAAAATTAACTTTATGTTAACCACTTCCTCTTAGAAAAAAGGAGGCAGCAAAGAAAGTGAAAGATAAAATCATCTATTAAAATATCTATATCTATACTATATATAATACTCCCTCCGTTCCTTAATATAAGTCGTTTTAGATAAATATTTTTGTTCCTAAATATAAGTCGTTTGAGAATTTCAAGTAAGCATTAATAGCTTAGTTTCCAATATTACCCCAAATAATAAATATAACTGTGGTTCTCTCACTATTTTTTGCCCAATAAATAACACTCTCTATTTTCAATACAAGGGCAATATAGACAATTGATAGTATATTTAATGCTTTATAATCATTTCTTTAATACTTGTGCACAACTCTAAAACGACATGTATTAAGGAACGGAGGGAGTACGGAGAACAACTAAAAAAATGGCTGAATTAATTGAATTTTTTTGATTGGTCAAAGTTGACTCGTGACTAAATATATATTTATTTTTTACTTTTAATTAACACTTATGTAATTATTTTTATTAAAAATATATTTATTTATTAAAAATATATTTATCTTTAAATCTTTATATGAGATAATGGTTTAGAGCCATAAAGAAAAAGAGTCCAAATTAAAAAAAAAAAAAACAAATTTTGATTGATTACAAGTATTAAATTTTATCTCCCACAAATTAATAAAGTTGTATCATTTATAGGATATATTTCATACTTATTATATTAATGGGTCATATTATCTACTCTAACAAAAGAATATTTTTTTATTTTTTTATGACAAATGTGTATATATTGATTCTCTACTTGTTTAAAGTGCATGATAATTAAATATCTAAAGATTTTAATTTGTATGGCACTTATGCGATAGACATTACCGAACTTAACTCTTTATTTTGGATACATATATACTTAACCTTATATAACCTTAATACAAATTACTCCAAAATCTTTATAGGCTATTTAATGTGTAATTTGATATTATTTTCAACGTAGTCATATGCTTTAATTTGGACACCGTAATAGGTCATGTAATAATATGGCCTTTTTACATATTAATCCCTCCATCAAGAAAAATACATTTTGTGATTTATTGCGAGGACCTAGTAGGGTAGTTTTACTATTCTATTATATATATATATATATATATATATATATATATATATTTATTTATTTATATTAGTAAATTTTTTTAAACACGCACTCTCCTCTTGACATGTCAAGGATGGAACTCCCAACCTCATGGTTACCGTGAGTTACCGTGAGTTGGGTCGTACCACTAGTTCAAGCTTAAAATTGAGTTAATTTATTAAAAATTATAAAATAATAAATTTTATAATCAGTAGTATTTATTAAATAGTTTATAATATTTATCATTGTATTAACTAAATTTAAATGAATAAATCTATATTAATTTTGAGTCAGAAATTTTTTTAAATTGACTTTAAAAAATCAATTATGATATTATATTTTGAAATGGATGAAATATATTCTTTCTTGTGGGTTAATGATGGACTCCATGGTACGCTTGCATGATATGGTCGTTGCCGGATCGTTTTCAGCAAAGTTGTATGGTGAGTTGCTCGCAACACCTTAACCCAACGCCTATATGTAGGCGGTAATCTTGGTACAATTGCTCGCATTCGAAAATATGCGTTGAATAGATATCAACGACACTTTGACCCCTCGCTTATATTAAAGCGGTAATCTTGGTACAATCAACGATTGATGCGGTAGAATACGTCACACCCAACTATATATTGTTGAATGATAAGTCAATAATGAATCTCAAGAAAATTAAGAACAAGTATAGGAATTCTTAAAGAATCAAAAGATGAGGAAATCTCACAAAGTAATTTTATTTATCAAAAATTGTCTATCTATTACATCAGCTATGTAATCTATTTATAATAATGAAAGAAATCTTAATTCTATAAGAAATCAAAACCCTAAATCCTATCAGGAATAAGAATTCATTGGGAAACCAAATCCCAACTTGCAAGTATCCTAATTACAATGTAAATCTAAAATGATACTGAAAATAGCTAATTAAGAAATTAATTTCGCATCCACCTCAACAAAAACGCGTAAAAATAAAACTGAGATTTCATCGCGACGACGTGCGCTTATATTTATCTTGGTGGCATGCACCGCTACTGTAGCAAAACCAGCATAAAAGGGTACGCACAAGCGGATTCGAAAGCGTCGGGGAGGAGAAATACAGAGAGGAACTCGTCGGGGCGAGTTCGTTAAGCCTGTTAAGTTCGCTGGGGCGAACTCCTTATTATTCCAAATCAGAGGCGGAAAGGTATACCGCTGACTGAACACTACGTGATCGCTTCATATCCCAGAAGATCAAATCATTCCCTTTTTATCTTCTGGTTCAACACGTCCACTTGAGACATCTTCATGAGCTTCATAGGCTTGGATTCCCACCTAACCACCTCTGAAGTTGATCCAACTTTGTTCCAAGCTTCGTCAATCAATCCCCATGATGAACGCCTTGTCTCGTAGTTTAAATTCTCTCCTTGTTGTCCAATTGAGTTGAACTCTAAATATAACATTTTTGAATCAATCTTAACCCAATTACTTGTAATCATTCGTTGACTTCCCGAAACTTGAATTGTTGTTGTCAAATGACCACAACCACAAGACATTTGACAAAACAAGTCAACGAGTTCTTTTTGTCTAATAACCAAGAAATCAAATAATTCACTTTCATAGTCTACTAGAATGTCTTGTGGTCAAGACCAAGCTCGCGTCAAACAACAGGGTAGAGAAATTCTTGGGTGAGTTCGTTGACTTCCTGACCACGGCCACAAGACATTCCTAAGGCATCCAAGAACATAAAGGAAGACATCATAGAGGAGTGTCGCAAGGGATTAGAGGATTGTTGGATGCAGATACAAAATACTTCTAAGGCGCAAAAGGAACAATTTTAGCCGAGGAAGGAAGAAGATATAATTGAATATGCAGTCCAAAGAGAGCTATTGGGTTCTAGTGTTCACGATGATATCCATGATCAAAAGCAAGTTGGTGAATAATCGAAAGAAAGTGATCAAGAAGATGAGTTTGTAAAAGAAAATACATGTGAAAATAATCGACAAAAAGAAAGTATTCTAAAGATTGATATTGCAAAAATAAGATTGAAAAGAAAAGAGAGATTGAAAAAAATGAGTTTGAAAATAAACGAGAGGGTGAGCATAAAGAAGAGAGAAGAAATATGTGACTATGAAAAAGAGAATGAGTTGGAAAGTGATTTGTATTTTGAAAAGCCAATAATTATACATTTCCTACAAGACGACGCTTTTGAATACTAACAAGGATAACTCTTCTTTGTCTAGTTCTGTTTTATCTCTTGTACAGGTTGTTGATTGTAAGACCCCAACTTTTATGAATAAAAATGAATTTTCTATAAATATCATTTTTGAATATTATGTAATAAATTTGATATAATGTTATAGTTGTGGGTAATATTTATAAATTTTGCAAAGTACACAAGTTGTTATATAATATTCGATTGGTCAGGGAATATTTGTACGACGACACAATCATTGGTGGACCCCACAACAAAATTATTGTCGGATTGAGAAAACGACAAAAATATTTTTTATAAAAATAACGGCGAAAGTTTTACCGTTGATCTTTGTTGAACTACTCGGTAGTAGTAAAGTGCGAAGAATACGCTGTGGTTGCATAATAGCACACGGTATTGATTATTAATGCTTATGTGAGAAGTCACTCAGTTTGATTCAATTATTGTCGATATTTTATATGTTATTAAATCAATAATTGAGATGACGAAGTTGTTAATATTATTATTTGCATTATTAACGATGTCAGAAGTTACGCCGAGGAGAGGTTTGGTCACCTAATTACGCTGATAGGAGAAATCCTTATTGAAAAGCCCCCTCTTTCCGGGTACGGCTGGTCGATTAATAGTGTGAATAATAATAATGATGATGAAGTTTTGTTTTATTCATATTATTAACGTAATAAAATGTAAAACTTTTATATATAAAATGTAATACTTTTATAAAGTTATTCGTTTTATTAGGCTAATAGTAAAATCTTTTTTTATATAAAATGTAATACTTTTATAAAGTTATCTATTTTATTAGACAATAATTAGAATATATTATATTTTATTATGCATAGTGTTTGCATAGTGCCTACATAGTGTTTGCATAGTAAAATCTTTTTAAAAGTTATTCGCTTTATTAGATTATAAATAGAATATATTATATTTTATTTAAAAGATTTTACTTTAAATATGGACCGTCCGATTAAAGTAAATCAATCTGGACCGATTCATGGATTGGTTACTATTCATTTCATTCTTCTATAAATAAGCTCATTCCTTCATTATTTCTTACTAATTCTTTGAAACTCTAGAGAGAGAAACTATATAGAGAAAGAAGAAAAGTATTCTCGCTACTTCACTTTACTCTCGATATCAAGTTTCTTTTACGGTAAGGGTATTATTTCTTTTGTATTCTGAAGAGAACTTACATTATTCCATCTTTTATATTCGTTAGAATAACTTTTGTATACACTGCTACTCTATACTTGGTGAAATTCTTACGTATTCCATTCTTTATTATTCTATTAGAATATATCACGTGCATGCGTTCTTGGGACTGGTTTAAATCTTTATTATTACATTGGAATATCCACATGCATCAGGCGCTTATGACCGGACTGGTTCCGCTTCTTTATTATTACATTGGAATATCCTATTCATGCTTTACTACATGGGACTGGTTAAAATCTTTTTATTATTCATTGGAACATCCTGTTGGTGTGAATTTCACCGACTGGTTCCGTTATTTAGTATTCTCATTGGAATAACTCGTCTACATCGCGGCAAATACCATGCATGGTGATTTCGTTGTTATTCCATACTTTATTATTACATTGGAACATCCCGCTTGGTGTGAATTTCTTCGACCTAGTTTTCGTCATTTATTATTACATTGGAATAACTCGCATACATGCAAGCACCGCATGCATGATGATTTCTTTTGTTATTCCATTCTTTATTATACTCAGTTGGTTAAAGTTTTGACTTCTATACTCCATGAAATTAGTGGAATACCCTTGATATTTGCGTTCGTTTTTCCATGATAGTATTGAATACGGTCTTCTACTCAATGTGTCAGCTACCACGTATATTAGCATACGATCTTCTACTCAATGCGTCAGCTACCACGTTCGCTTTTCCACGATAGTATTGAATGGTACGATCGTAATCTTCAACAGCTCGTGACAACATCTTTGGCGCATGTTACGTTCATTTTGGGTGAAGAAAATATTTGAGGGTTTAAGAAATGAGTTTTGTACTGGGGTCAGTACAAAATTCGATTTCACGTTCTGGGGTAGGCCAAGAAGTCTTCAAGAATACGTCAGGAAATTTATTAACAATAGAATTATCATTCAAAACTGTGACTCTCATCCAAGACTTGGATAACACAAGTAATAAAGGTTTCTCCTAACGGATTTTCAAAAGATAAGTCAAAGTCTAATCTCTCCGGAGTCAAATTTAAATGTTGAACGCAAGCAAGAGAGATAAAAGAATGGGTAGAACCGGTATCTAATAAGGTATAGACTTTCATAAAATTTATAATTAACTAACTTGTGCTACTAACCCGTCAGTTACTCGCTTTTTGAGAAGTCACAAAAAATGCTCTTCCTGAAACCATCGACTTTGTTTTTTTGTATCCACCTTTGGTGCCACCGTCCCAGCTGGACTTGACTTCACTATACGACAAAATCGAGCTAAATAACCTTCTCTTCTTGAAATTTCAACTTCTATTATCTTGGCCATGATTACCACCGAAGTGGTTACCATTCTTGGCATGAAAATTTCCCCCATAATGGTCATCATTGTTCCGATGGCCGTTGCCACTGGTACGATTATTATCGTGTTGTTTGTCGTTACCTTTTGGTTGTGCTAACTCATTATCGCGCTCCAATAACTAAGCCCTATTCACAACATCTAAATATAACAAAGTTTATGAGAAATGAGGTATTGACGCATATCGGGTTTCAAACCTCTTAGAAATATTCACGTCATTCGCTCCTCATTATCGACCAAATGGGATGCAAACCGGGATAACTCCGCAAACTTAGCCTCGTACTGCTATACAGTCATATTATTTTGCTCCATTGCTTATCTCAACATTTTCGGATGCCATTTTCAAATACTGTAACAAAACAAGGGTTAATTAACATATCACATATTATCTCTATACTACGTGACCAATTAAATACCAAATAAACTTAGGTAGGTCATACTAGCGAAGGAATTCCCCATCTCTCCTCCTAGTTCTTATCTCACATCTCACCGGGATCATATCCTAAGCTTTGATACCAATTGTGACGCCCCCAAAGCGGTATACATCACCCATCTTGAGTCGCCAAATACATGGTACAAAATTCAAATACAAACTTAAATATACAACTGCCGTGTAAAATACGATAAAACATAAATCGAGAGTTTAAACAAAAATATTGTCTTCTAGACAATATCCACTCTCAATGGAGTCCTCAGGTATGTGATACAAACTCAAATTCAGGTCCTCATTACATTTATTGTCACACTATTTAATGAATAGTGAGGACTACTAATGCTTATCATCCGGACCGCAGTCACTCCGTTCCCAGACTCGTCGTCCCAAATTTATATTCTCATTTCCTGAAGAGAACAATGAAGGAAAGGGTGAGCTCAACTAGCCCAGTAAGAAATATTATGACTAAGATAATGCAGAATAAATTATTATTAGTCTTCAACAATGTTAAACTGATAAAATACAATAGGCATCAAGTTTAACTACAGCGGAACAAATAATCCATTAAAAGAGTCAAGTAGAGAATAAAATCTACTATCTTTTATGATTTAAAAAGTTTTTCATCACTTTTATCGCTGAGACTCAACTTAATAAATAATCCACATCATTAAATCATCCCTGTACTACAGGCCAAGGATATTATTTAGTATCACGACCACGAATTATCCATGCACTACGGGCTAAAGATAATCGTGTTTTCATCAATGGTCTTGATTATGCCATAAAACAATTCATCTTTGCACCCTTGACCGAAGAGAATCCATAGCCATAATCATACCAAAAACTGTCCATCAATGTACTACGGGCCAATGAGGACTTTTTCCACATCATTTGTAACATTATGTTCATGATTATACCGAATAATCCCTGGTCATAATCATACCAAGTCCATCTATACACTACAGGCCACAGATGACTTTCAACATAATATAAACATGAGGATGATGACAATGACATGATAATTCAATAAAACAAGTTCAAGAATTAATTTATCCAGGAATTAATAATGTCCAAATTGTCAACATGATACTTCTTTGTAGAGTAAAATTCAAGAATAATATTCATGCACCAAAAATAATTTGGACAGAAAAGAATCAATTCTTCGTCGTGAATAGTACCCCGTGAATAGTACTTCGGGAATAGTACCTCGTGAATAGTACATCGACATGAAAAGTACTCCAAATACCCGAGTGAATAATATTCGGGTGAATAGTAATTTTGGTGAATAGTAACTCGTGAATAGTATTT
Organism: Panax quinquefolius; assembly: GCA_020205615.1. Lineage (NCBI taxonomy): Eukaryota > Viridiplantae > Streptophyta > Magnoliopsida > Apiales > Araliaceae > Panax > Panax quinquefolius. The sequence goes on from CM035159.1 coordinate 96,116,621, forward strand.
CGGTATAAAAAGTGTCCCAAATTCCCGAGTGAATAATACTAGAGTGAATAGTAACCGGGTGAATAGTAATCCGTAACAGAAAATACCAAATAAAATGATATTTCATGACGAGTATAGAAGTCAAAACTTTAACCAACTGAGTATAATAAAGAATTGAATAACAAAAGAAATCACCGGGTATGCGGTACCGCATGTATGAGTTATCCCAACAGAATAATAAATAACGGAACCGAAGTCAGCGTAATACGACCGGCTGTGATATTCCAATGTAATAATAAAGAATGGAATAACAATAGAAATCACCATGCATGCGGTATGCCAGATGACGAGTTATTCCAACGAGGATAATAAAAATAACGAACCAGTCCGGTGTAAAATGTACAGACAAGATATTCCAACAGAATAATAAAGACGGAACCAGGTCCGGCGTAAAATGCACAGACAGGATATTCCAACATAATAATAAAGAATGGAATATCAACAAAATTTCACCATGTATGCGGTACTTCACATAAACAAGTTATTCCAGCAGAATAATAAATAATGGAATAATGGAAGAATTTCACCAAGTATAGGGTGAGATCATGGCGTATACGAGTTATTCCAATGTAATAATAAAGAATGGAATAACAGAAGTTCTCTTCATGAATATGAAAAAAAATAATACCCCTTACCTCAAAAGAAGACTGGATACTAGAATAGTGAGGTAGCAGACTTCTCTTCTTCTTTCTCTCTATAATTTCTCTCTATAATAATGAATCTAAAGCTTTAATGAATTTGTGAGAAATGAAGGAAGAATGAGCTTCTATTTATAGGAAAATATAGTTTTGATAATTGCACGTTTTGGGGCTCGAAATATTACAGTATAATGCCTTCCTCTTTTTCTTCATTTTTAATTTAGTCCTGCAAGTATTATCAATCTTGCACCAACTCCCCTAATAGTAAATCATGTGAATCAATAGTAAATCATGTGACTCAATAGTTCTAGACATGTGAAAATACGAATTACAGTATAGTACCTCCATCTATACCTCCATCTTTAATTTAATCATGCAAGTATTATCAATCTTGCACCAACTCCCCTAATAGTAAGTGAATGTGACTCAATAGTACATACATGTGAATAAATAGTTATATAAGCATGTGAATAAGTAGCAATTAATTGCTTATGTATCCGATAAATTACCCGATTTATTAATATAACCCCCAGACATCAATTATCATCGGAATAGATGTCGACTTCAACAAACACCAATAATCCCAACATAATGGAACTATCAAATTCATCTTTAATCAACACGAACTTATTCATCATTAATATCATAACTCATAATATTTAACAACCAGGTCATTCCCAGGAAAGAGGGGGCTTTCCAATAAGGATTTCTCCCTATTAGCGCGCAATTAGGTGACCAAACCTCTCCTCGACAGAACTTCTAGACATTGTAAATATTGCAATTTAATAATATGAATAACTTTGTCGTCTCAATTATTGATTTAATAATATATAAAATATTATGCAGATGATACTATGACAATAATCGAATCAATAATATGAGAGATATGATGCAGTAATTACTATAGCAATAATTGAGTATAACTGAGTGACTTCTCATGTAAGCATCAATAACCAATACCGTGTGCCACTATGCAACCACACGTATTACTGTACTTTTACTACCGAGTAGTTCAACAGTATTAACGGTAAAACTTTCGCCGTTATTTTCAATAAAATACTTTTGTTGTTTTCTCAATCCGACAATAATTCTATTTTAGGGTTCACCAATGATTGTACCGTGGTACGGATATTCCCCGACACAAAGAATATTCCCCGACCAATCGAATATAATATAACAACTTTCATACTTTGCAAAATTTATAAATATTACCCACAACTATAACATTATATTAAATTCACATCATAATATTAAAAAAAAAATCGAGAAATTTAAATCTTTATTCGTAAAATTTGGGATTTTACAACGGAGTGATGGTCCGAGATGGTGTCTTAGTAGTCCTCACTATTCTGTTAAATAGTATGATAATAAATGTAATGAGGACTAAATTGAGTGTGGATATTGTCTAGATGACAATATTTGTATTAAAACTCACAGCATGTATTTTGTCGTATTTTACACGATTGTTGTATAATCAAGTTGTATTTGAATTTAGTACCATGTATTTGGCGACTCAAGATGGGTGATGTATACCTATTTTGGGGGCGTCACATTGATGATATACCCCGAGCTATCCTTCCGTACCGCTCAACTAATAGTATTCCTGAGGACACGACGGAGTTACTGAGGCGGGTTGGAGAGTTGGTGAAAGTGGGTATCTTGAGAGAAGGCATGAGTTTGTGTGCTAATTATGAGATCATAGTACCTAAGCAGGATGGGACAATGAATTTGTTCATCAATTTTGAATTGGTAAATAAGTATCGTTATTCTTTTCTTTATTTAGATAATATGTTTGATAAATTGCATAATATTTGTGTTTTATCTAGATGTAATGATCATGTGATGACAATGCCTAATCAATTTAGCATGAGAAAATGTGATAAATGGGAAATTATTTTATCATGTGAATTGTACAGATTAATAGTTATTTCTATTAGATTAACTAATGCATTTGGTATTTTCATGAGTTATTTAAAACATGTTTTACATGCTTCAATTGGGAAATTTTTGTTTAGTTATTTTGATGGTAGAATCATCTTTATCATAAACAATGGTGTATATTTAATCTTTTTTGAGTTAGTTTATGATCATAATATATATTCTCGTTTTCAAGGTTCGTACTTGCATGAAATTCATTCTAGATTTTCTTATCCATATGTTGAGTTAGGTTTTCATGCTAGTCAATCTTTACATAAGATTTCGTTAGTTGACAATGGTAGTAATCATGGTGTTTCGTTAGAGCAATCTTTATAACATGATTTGTTATCATATGGTTCTGATTCGAGAAGTGTTTATCATCAAGATGGGTTGAGATATGAGTTATTTGCATGTTTAGTTAGTTCACTTGGATTAGCTAGAGCGTTGCATACTTCCATGAGGTTGTTGAATCATATTTTGCATTCGATCATAAAAAAACTTGTTATTATCTGTTTTGATGATATTACAGTTTTTGTCAAAATTTTATAAAATTCTTTAGCACATGTTGAGTTTGTTTATCATGATAAATATGTTATTGAGTTTTCATTATGTGAAGTGGGTTGTGACCTTTTTACTCCGTTGAAAACATTAGTTGATCTTGATTGTGTTAATGCCAATGGAAAGAGAAAGGTTGGTTGTGTTTTACAGATTCGTGGTAAGATCATATTCATCAAGGGACTCGTGGATCGTGCAATTCAATTCGATCCATGCATTGAGAGTCTACAAGGAAGTGTTTTGAATATTATTCTAATAAACTATGCAAGTGAATTATTTTATTTCTTGGTGATTAGACAAAAAGAACTTGTTGACTTGTTCTGTTTTGTGTTAAATCCAAAAATTCAAGAGAGCCTGCGGTTGCAATGTGACAAGTTTCGAATATTGATATTTTGTGAGACCCCAGATTTTATCAATAAAGATTTAAATTTTGTCGAAATAATTTTTAATATTATGGTGTGAATTTGAGATAATATTATAGTTGTGGGTAGTATTTATAAATTTTGCAAAGTATGCAAGTGGTTATATTATATTCGATTGGTAGGGAATATTCGGTTTAGCGGGGAATATTCGTACAACTACTCAATCATTGGTGGACCTAATAATGTAATTATTATTCGGATTGAGAAAACGATAAAAATATTTTATTGAAATAACGGCGGAAGTTTTACCGTAGTTCTTGTTGAACTACTCGGTAGTAAAAATACAAGATGTCGTGTGGTTGCATAAGTAGTAAGACACGGTGTTGATTATTGATGCTTATGTGAGAAGTCACTCGGTTTGATTCCATTATTGTCGATTAATAATATGAATTATTATAGCGATAATGACGTTTTGTTTTATTCGTATTATTAACGTAATAAAGCGAAACATCTTTTATATAAAATAGAATACTTTATTAAAGTTATTCATAAATAGAATATATTATATTTTATTATGCATAGTGTTGCATAGTATTTTGCATAGTGTTTTGCATAGTATTGCATAGTGTTTGCATAGTAAAATGTTTTTATATAAATAGAATATATTATATTTTATTTAAAAGATTTTTTCTTTAAATATGGACGAAGTCGATTAAAGTAAATCAATCAGATAGTTCATGGATTAATTACTATGCATTCCATTTTCCTATAAATGAAGCTCATTCCTTCATTATTTTCTTTAATTCATTGAAACTCTAGAGAGAGAAATTATAGAGAGAAGTTTATAGAGAGAAAATTATAGAAAGAAGAAGAGTATTCGCTACTTCACTACTTCTATATTAGGTTCTTTTTACGGTAAGGGTGTTATTCTTTCTTCTTGAAGAGAACTTACATTATTCCATTCACTATTATTACATTGGAATAACTTTGTAAAAGTGGCATACCCTATACATAACTTTGTATACGCAGCATACCCTATACTTGGTGAAATCCTTATGTTATTCCATTGCTTATTATTCATTGGAATAACTTCAGATCTGTGATTTACCCTATACTTGGTGACATTCTTCTATTATTCCATTGGAACATCCACGTGCGTGTGTTTTACACAGGACCTGGTTAAAATCTTTATTATTACATTGGAACATCCACATCATGTGTTTTACACCGGACTGGTTAAAATCTTTATCATTACGTTGGAATATCCTATACGTGTGTTTTACACCGGATCCGGGTTCCATCTTTTTATTATTCTGTTGGAACATCCCGGCTTGTGAATTTCACAAGACTGGTTCCGTTATTATTATTACGTTGGAATAACTCGTCATGCTAAGTACCGCATGCATGGTGATTTCTTTTGTTATTCCATTCTTTATTATACCCGGTTAGTTAAAACTTTGACTTCTATACTCCATGAAATTAGTAGAATATCCTTGATATTTGCGTTTCATCCAAAGATCTTTTCATGGAAATATTCTTCCCGATCATTCTTGAATTTTACTCTACTAAACAAAGATCATGTTGATAATTTGGACGTTAATAATTCATGGATTAAATAATTCTTGAACTTGTTTTATTGAATTATTATGTCATTGTCATCATCCTCATGTTATATTATGTTATCTTTGGCTTACGTGCATAGATGAACTTAGTATGATTATGACCGAGGATCATTCGGTATAATCATGACTTGATATAAATGATGTGACAAAAGTCCTCGATGGCTTTGTAATGCGTTGATGGATAGTTTTTGGTATGATTATGACCTGGGGGTGATTCGGTATAGTCATGACCATTGATAATTTGATGAAAATCCTTGGACCGTGGTATGCGGGGATGATTAGATGTGGTGGTTTATTTATTGTCGAGTCTCAAATGATAAAAATTGATGAAAACCTTTTAAAACCTAAAAGATAGTAGACTTTATTCTCTACTTGACTCTTTTAATGGGTTGCTTATTTCACTGCGCAGATTAAAGCTGGTTGTCTATTGTATTTTATCGGTTTAACATTGTTGAAGGCTAATGATAATTTATTCTCGCATTATCTTAGTCATAATATTTCTTATCGGGCTAGTTGAGCTCACCCTTTCTTTCACCGTTTCTCTTGAGGAAATGAGAACATATTTGGGACGAGTCGGGGAACGAAATAATGGTCCGAGAGGATAGCATTAGTAGTCCTCACTATTTCGTGAAATAGTGTGATAATAGTTGTAATGAGGACTCCTTTTGAGTTTGTATAATATCTAGTAGACAAAATTTGTATTCAAACTCACGATTTATGTCGTATATTGCATACCTACGCAGTTATATTAGTAAGTTGTATTTGAATTTATGTACCATGTAAGTGGCGACCCAAGATGGGTGACGATACTTAATTTTGGGCGCCACGGTTGGTATCGAGCTTAGGATATGATCCACAGCTAAGATGCGAGATAAGAACTAGGAGGGAGAGACGGGAATTCCTTCGCTAGTATGACCTACCTAAGTTTATTTGGTATTTGATTGGTCGATTGGCCGTAATATAGGGATAATTTGTTAAATGTCAATTACCCCCTTGTTTTGTGATGGTGTTTGAGAATGGCATCCGAAAATCTTTGAGATAAGCAATGAAGCACATGAGAGTGTTGATTCGGTTCAAACAAAAGGTAACGACCAACAACACGATAATAATCATCTTGGTGGTGGCAGCGGCTATCGTAACAATGATAACCATCGTGGAGGAAATTATCATGCTAAGAATGGTAACTACTTCGGTGGTAATCATGGCAAAGATAATAGAAGTGGAAATTTCAAGAAGAGAAGGTCATTTAGCTCGATTTTGTCGTATAGTGAAGTCAAGTCCAATTGGGATAGTGGCACCAAAGGCGGATCTGGACAAAACAAAATCTGGTGGTTTCAGGAAGAGCGTTTTTCGTGACTTCTCAAAAGTGGGTAACGAACGAAGTTAGCACGGGTTAGTTAATTATAAATTCTTCATAAGTCTATACCTTATTAGATACCGGTTCTACCCATTCTTTTATCTCTCTTGCTTTGCGTTCAACGTTTAAATTTGACTCGGAGAAATTAGACTTTGATTTATCTATTGAAACTTCGTTGGGAGAAACCTTCGTTACCTCCCTTTGTTTATTAATCTTGTTGTTTCAAATAAACACTTTCACGTTACTTCGTCTATCTTATCTCTTTGAAAATACTTGCCTTTGAGGTAATTTTTGAAAAGCGATTGGTTAACTACTCATCATGCTTTTCGTAAGGTTGTTAGCTTTTTATATTCATAACCAACTGTTATACTAATTCAAAGTAACCAAACCCTAAAGTTAATCCTTTGTTATATCAAGCCATAAGTAAAGAGCCCCGATCCTTTCATTGTTAACTTCCTTGTGTGGAATGCAAAGAAGCCGACTTTTACTGTCAGAGGCGACATCGTGAATGAAGATGGCAAGTTTATAGGTATCATTGTGAGGTCTTATCTAGGTTAAGGGATAGAAGTCACAGTTGGTATCAATGTGACGTACTATCCAAGTCTTGGATAAAAGTAATGATTTGGAATGATATTTCTATCATTAATAAATTTCTTGACGTATTCTTGAAGATTTCTAGCCTACCCTA